>VXAA01000393.1:44997-61418 GCA_013399115.1 Anseranas semipalmata
CAGGTTGCCCAGAGAGGTTGTGGAGTCTCCTTCTCTGGAGATATTCAAAACCCGCCTGGATGCCATCCTGCGCAACGTGCTCTAGGTGGTCCTGCTAGGCAGGGGGGTTGGACTAGATGATGTCCAGAGGTCCCTTCCAACCTCAACCATTCTGTGATTCTGTGATTCTATGAAGAAGGAAGGGGGAGGAGGTGCTTCAGATACCAGAGCAGATGTTACCCCGCAACCCAGATGATCTGGCAGGAGCTGCCACCCGTGGGGGACCCATGCTGGAGCAGTCCACTATTGAAGGACTGCACCCCACGTTGCAGAGACATATTGGAGTAGTTCTTTGAGAAAAGCAGTCTGTCGGAAGCCCACATAGGATCATTTCGGGAAGGATGGCATCCCGTGGGAGGGACCCCATGCTGGAGCAGGTGAAGGAGCGGCAGAGACAAAGTGTTATGGACTGACCGCAGCCCCCATTCTCCCTTCCCCTGTGTTGCCTGAGAGGAGGTAGAAGAGGGTGGATAAGGGAGAAGTCGGTTTTAGTTTGTTTTTAGTTCTCACAGCTCTAGTGAGAGATGAGAATCTCTAGTGAGATTCTATTATCAATAAGAAATAATTACATAATTACATTAATGTCCATATGCTGAGTCTGTTTTGCCCATGATGGTAATTGATGAGTGATCTCCCTGTCCTTATCTCAGCCAGTGAGCCTTTTTCTCCCCCTTTTCTTTTGAGGAGGGGAAGTGAGAGAGAAATGTGGTGGAGCTGAGCCACCTTTTGGTGTTAAACCAGCACAATTGCAAGTGTCAAGTCCATGAGCACATGAAGATTCCAGTACCTCCCTGGATCTTAAAACTGTCTCATCCTTTTTTTTTTTTTCCCTCATTCTATTGTTTCCTAAGGCTGATAAACTGACTTAATAAGCTCAGTTATCCAAAATGATCTTTTCCTGTATTCATCCCATGGGACTAAATATTAGGGATGAACAATTCTGACTTTTTTTCCAAGAAAATGGTTAACTTATTGTGCATAATTAAATAGAACATTTGTAGGAATACTTTTTAGGAGTCAGTCTTTAATCTTTTGATTTTCTTCTTTTTTAAGGCAGGGACATCACAGTGTTTTCCCTCAATTTCATTTGCTTAAAATTACTCTAAATTGATCTTTGCTTCATTTCCCACCAGCCATTCTTTTAATGGATTATTTTATACTCCCTGCTCTAGCTATGTTTTTTTAGATCTGGTTGTTCAAAGAAGTAGTACACTGTAGTTTTCATTCTCTGAGTGAACAAAAGTACAAGTATTTCCACCAATATTACTTGCACATGAGACATAATTTAGTTTCTCTGATAATTTGTATCTGTAAAACTCAATTGCTATGAATGTCTATGGAAAAGAAAAACAGGCAAGGCATGAAGCTAGCCAAGGCAAATGCACTTTTAAAAAGTCAATAAGTATTCACAACTTTTTAGCATTATTTTCTCACTGTAGCTTTCCGAGTCCAATATTCTAGTCCTTTCATTGATTCCAACTAAAATTGTTCAAAGTAATTTCTAACTTTGATATCCAACCCAGTTCAGTCTACTGAGCCAATGAAAACAATGTGCTAGTTGAATAAGAATAAAGCCATTTTCCCATTTTGTGATACTGACTAAAAATTCAGCAAAAAAAGACACAAAAAAAAGACAAAACCTCACATCTGTCAGCAAACCATTTGCTATTTATTTTTGGATCCATCATTCTTCTGAATGTTTCTTTATAAAATGCCAATTTAGGAAGAAGGAGTCCATTCTTTCTCATTTAAATTTGACAGTTTTTAAAATTCTGTGGATTTGAGATAATTTTTCCAATTGAATTTGTTATTTTCATAACCTTGTCTTCTGTGTGTGAATTTAGCTTCTCAGTGAGGTTTTTTCTTTCATTTTTTTCTAACAGACATAGTCCAATTAAATATGACACTGCAATACTAGGTATTGCAATGAGCTCTTATTTAATCAGTGTGTAGGAAAAGCTACTGATAAAATACGTTTTATCATTTGTAGCTTTTTTGAATATATATTTTAACAGCGAAAGCAAACTTCTATGGAGATTTTCACAAGTTAGAGTCTAGAGAAGGATGATTGAAACAAAAATGTGGTTCTTAAAAGATAAGTGCTGTATTATGGGGCGGGGAGCCTTGTAATAAAGCATCTACTAAATTTGAGATAAGAGAATAATAATATTTACTATCTGGGGACATGCATTTTTCTCTATTAATGGTGAAGGGATGAGCCTAGGTATTAATTCATGTCTAACTTTTAATGGGTTAGTTATGCAAGATGAATCTCACCCTTTGTTCTTTTGAGTGCTTTATCAACTGCAATATTGCAGAGTCATGGAGACACACAAAAAATAAAATAAAATAAAATAAATAGATATTAGCATCTTTCTAGCAGTGATTTCTTAGAAAGAACTTCAAAATCTGAGCAGGAACCAAAGTGCATTTGTCATTGTTAAGCTAAGATGTTACCCATCCTTGTTATCCAAAAAGCTAGATTTAGGTAGCCTAGTTCCATCAACACGCTTGTGAGCATAGTGTAGTAATCTACATGGATTATAATATTCTGAAAATGCACCCACAAAAAGATTATGATTTTCTACATACAGTAAAATTTCCATAATATTTCCCTGGTATTATTACAAGTTCCCAGTATCCTTAGATTGTGGGCCATATCACTTTGCTCATCTTTATTAATACACTGGATCACTGAAATGGGAGAGCATTCTCAATGGCTAGAAAACTTTCTAAAAGTTATATTATTTTGTAATGTTAGATTATTTCATGTGAAACATGCTGAAACTGCTGACAAATTGACTTTATTTTTAGGAAATTAAGCTGTATTATCTCACACAATGCAGACTTCTTTCAGAAAGAGCAAGGCAAATCTAGTGGGTAGTTGTCAGGAGATAATCACCCACCTTAGGAATTAGAGATACTCTGTTAAGTCTTGTATCTCTTACAGCCTTAGGGATATGATTCTATTATGACAAATATACCCCCGTTGCAGTACTTATATTTTTCATTCAAGGACTACCCACAATCATCTAGTTGAAATACCTCAAAAAAACATTTCTTTGTGCTATTAAATTTCAAGTTTTAAATAACCACATGAAAGAAAATCCACAATTCAGCTACAGAATTCTAGAAATTTGTTAAAGCTTTGTTACTGGAAATTATCAATATAAGAAGTTTTTGTAAAAATATTTAGTTTATGTTACTGTTATACAAAGAAATCAAACAATACCAATGTCTGTCAATAATCATAATCATACAAGCAATACAAACAGTATTGAAAACAAAAATAACATTTTAAATAGTAAATTAAAAATAGCACTAGAATTAAAAACAGTGCTATTTGTTTTCTGTTTTCAAAGCTATAAACATACATTATCTAATTCTAAGATCATGCTTTGCCCCTCAGCTGAATAAAACACAGTGACAGAAAAAATGAATTGTGGCATTCTGTTATCTTTTTGACAATAACTATGTAATTAATACCCTTCATTATCCAATGATTTATTTATTTAACCTTAAAAAAATACCCAGATATGGATTTAGTTTAATGTTTGATGAATAGATTTATGAAAATCCTGGGATAATTTCATGATTGCCTACTTCAGCAGCTGAAAAGAAAAACACAGGAAGGAAAGAAAGCAGCACTTTACTCTATTTGTGGAAATGAAATCCTGGGATTTTCGTTTAACTTAATTGTAACACATTTTGAAACCTAAAGGGAATGTTTCTTCTGGGCATTTGTGAAATAACACATGAAAGGTCTTCAAAATGAAAGTTGCCTGTGGAGGAATAGACATCATGATTTATTCAATAGCCTATGGGGTAGAGTAACTAGCCTTCAGGACCTGAACCCACATTCTCTTTTTCCAGGAGTCCGGCTTGAACCTTAAGATTAGACTATTATCTTGACCTTATTAAACCATGGCTGTATGTCTAACTGTAATAATTCAACACCAGTAAATAATATTTAAACTAGCTTTTAACAAACGATTCTGGGCATCAGAAGTACGTATACATCCAAGGCAATTTCTCTGCTAATTGAAACCTTTAAGATAAATTAGGACTGTAGACAGGATATGAAGACAAACCAGTTAGATTGACCCTTGGTAATTCAGGTATTATAATGTAGTAGTGAATTCAGGTTATTATAGACAAGCCCCTCACAGCAATTAAAAGATTACATGCATTTATACATAACGGAAATAGTCCAAGAGAAAGAAAATGAGCTTATGGTACAGCTTTGTGATTAGAGCAGTCTATTTCTGAGTTGAAAGTCCAGGTTAAATTTAGGTGAGAGTAAGCTAAACGTTATAGACATTTAGACAAATCTGTCTAAAAAACAAATGCATCAGCATGTGAACTAGATTTCTAAGATCCCATTATATTTACTAGAAAAGTGGTGGAGAACTAATGGTTGATTCGGTTTTCTTATGATCTTCGTGAGAGCTTGGAGGTTGCTTTTCAGAAGAGATACAAAGGAAGTCAATCTGTGTCCTTCACACAGTGGGGGATACCTCAGAAGTACCTGAAAGGAACCTGAGTGCAAATGGGCCTTAATGGCCTGGGGCCTCCCCCCACACTGTCCAGGGCCCAGGAGCCCATTTCAGCCCCCAGGGCCATCAGCCCCTTCCCCAGTGAGGCTGCAGCAGGGTCAGTCCCCAGCTCTTCACAGCCCTGTGCCATGGGCCCTGCTGAGCCAGACCCACCTACAGGCACACATCCCAGCCTGGCCTTGTCTGTCCCCATAGCTCTGCCTGGCCCTCCCAGAGCTGTGTCTGACCCTGGTTCCCCTCACTGGGCTGATCCTGACCCCCACATAGGGGCTGATGTCATGTCCCGGCCTTGGCGTGGCCACATCCTGACAAATGTGCCTGATCCCCTGGGCTGGGGGCTGTCCAGTCCAATCCCACAACTCAGAGCTGGGGCAGCTAGAATAGGTTGCTAAGGACCATGTCCAGTCTCTCAGGGCAACCTGTTTCAGTGTTTGACTACCCTCACATTAAAAAAGTTTTTTTCTTATGTTCCAGTAGAATTTCCATTTTTTTTCAGTGTGTGCTCTTTGGCTCTTGTCCTGTCAGTGAGCCAATGATACAAGCCCGGATTTTATAATCATCCCCATCAAATTTTTGCACACATTGATACGATCCCCCTTCTCTTCTCCCAGCTGAATAATTCCATCTCTCTCAACCTATCCCCCTATATCAAATGTTCCAGTTATTTAATCATCTTAATGACACTGAAGTCTGGTCTTAATGAAAGTGTTTACATAGTTGTGACAGGTTTCTGATTTTTTATTTTTTTTTTAAATTTTAAGTCCAAATTCTACCAAGAAGATTACAAGTTTCTAGATTACATCCATTTAGACAGGCAACTTCAATTCAGCATTAAAATCCAGAACTGTTTAAAAAAATGAAGTCCAAATGGTGTAACATCTTTTCCCATTGTATTTTCTTACAGTATTACAAGCAGGATCCAAACTTCTTAAGAAACCTACAATGCGAATTGTCATTAAAGATTCGTAAGTCCTTCATTAGTCCTTCTGCAAGAAAAGCTCTTAGTGCAGTCACATCCTGAGCACATGATGATATCCATGGCTGCAGGTTCAGTGGGAGGAATAGTTTTAAAAGAGTTAGTGCAGGCATAACACCTTTGCTTTTTATCGTTCTACTGATAACAGATAAACTCTCATTGACCATAGGTCAAAGTGTAATGTCAGGGAATAACAGGACTCCAAGAACATAATAATGCAAGTACAATTTAAGATGGGTCATATATATGACGTAACTATGATCATAGTGAGAGAACACCTGGGCAGCATCTTCCCCTCTGCCCCAAATTCTCTTCCCGGTAGCTGGGGAGACCCAATTTATATATTGTTTCAGAGAAAGGAGAGGTAAGGAAAAGCATTCTGATGTTAGCAAAGCCAGCTGTGCATTCTTGGGAAGAATGGACTCCAGACAATCAATTAAATATTAATAAAGCCAAGTACTCATTCCTGGGAGGGATGGACTCCTTAGGTATCTTGTTAACTTCCACACTTGATGCTATGGTAGGGCCTGTTGGAGTGGCACACTCAGTAGTATCTTAGCTCAGAAGTGGGAGATAGAAACAATCAGACTTAGCTTTTGGTCAAAAGGAATGTTCCTTTTGTTAAGATAAACTTAGTCAGACATCATATCTTAAATATTAATTTTTTTTTTCACCACAGTAACAAGTAGCTTTTTTTGCTCCATAGACACCCCTCAGCCATTGATATACACAATGAAAATTTCATAGCAGAAGCAACATTATCAAAAACAAGCTCAAGCTTAACTATATCTGTAAAATTCAATGAGATATATTTTGAAAGAACAGTACAATCCATTGCAATGGACAGTGGTAAAAGTGCTTATGTAGTTTTCTGTTCAGAATTACTTAGAAAATAAATGCACTAGCCAAGTTTTGTGCTTCTTAAATTTATACTGTAATTTATACTATCTTTACTACTGTTATTTCAACTCTCTCTGGATATAAATGAAGGCTGCTGAATCTCCAGATAAACTGTAGACCAATTTTGCAGCATTTTTTCTTTATAAAATTTGGTACCTATTAACACCACATATAATTTAATTCAGTTGCTATAGAGATCTCTACAGGGACACAAAAATAAAAAAAGGCAAAATTAATCTGCCTTATAGTCTAGTTGCCTAGAGTGCACCCCCTATAGGGAGAATGCAATAATTAAGTCTTGTTTACCGTGTGTTCCATTAAACCTTTGTTGTTATTGATTATATCATTGCCTGACTGATTTTTTTCAGGTGTGGAAAACAAAAAAAAATAATTGCTTTAATCTTAATGAGCAAATGACATGTGCCTTGTGAGCTGCAACACAGAATTCTTCTTGAACAGCTGGAGCTTTTCTACTTGCTCTTCATTTTATGTCATTGTATCATTGAACTTATTTTGAGGTAGTAGGAAATTGCTTCTATCCACAGGTTTGGATTTTGTATGTGATCAATGCAAGAGAGAGAATGGAAGGATTCGTTCTTAAATTAATGTAATACTACCCTATTACAAAATAGCAGTAGCAAAGAAAATATTTTTCATCGCCAGCAAAGATGTTTAAGGAAAATGGTGGCATGGATTTCACACTATATTAAATTCCAGCTTGTGGTAATAAATGAATCAAGTAAGATAACAGATGAATTATGCAATCTATTTTATTGCTTCATTAGAAGTATTTAACATGCGTATTTACTAGAAGAAAGGGCATAAATTCTGTATGTCAGATTTTATTTTAGTTTATTTTTTATTCTCAACTGTTATTTACAATATAAAATTTATTACTATGTAAATATTTGATTCAGATAATAAAGGCTGCATTTATTATTAATTTATTCAAGGAAAAGACATACATACTTTTCAGGGATTTGTACAAGGTACAAATTAAATTGAATATTGAAAGTACCCGAAGAGGAACTCTTTACTATAGTTTACTTTAGACTAAACAAAAACCATTGTTTTCTGAAATATAATTATATCTGGGTTATATTATATGCACAGAACAATGTTTTATTTAACTGAATAAGTTCTGACATGTTCTGTGCTCTGTATTCTGTAGCTAAGACATTGAGTTTTCTACTCCTCAGTAAACATTGTTATGCCTTTCCACTACATATCAGTCAGGAAAAGCAGCATATGTTCATTCGTGCTAGAATTAGTTTATCAGATTTTGTTCACTTTGACGTGCTTGATCATAAATAATTGTTGTCCTACATTATCTGCTGTTGCTGCAGCTGTACTTTAAGGTCAAGGATGTGTTCAGGATTTCTACAACAGAATCCTCAAGGTGACAAAAATCAATTTCAGCATTTATAAAGACAAAATTGGAACCAGCCACTTGGTCTCAGCAAACACATCTACAAGCAGTGGCAACTTAAAAGAAAATTACATAAAAAGGTACATCAGTTAGAATACTTCAAAAGCTAGAATTGTGAATTCAAACATAAGTAGAGGTTATGCTTTTTTTTATACAGGACCTCAACTTAGCAAAAACAGTAGGCTACATTCTCTACTACTCATACAAAGAAGTCTATTTCATAAGTAGGGATAGTTTAGACATATCATTGTTTGCTTTTCAAGAATATTATGCTCATTGTATTTGATTTACAACTTTATAGACTAGATTGTCATGAAGAAGTTATTTGTCTTCATATTTCTTCAGGATAAAAATTAAATTGTTCTCTTATCTTTTCATGGCAAATATATTAATTTATGTGTGTTTTAATTTTAGGCTTATTGCATTTAAAGTCTATTAAATGGTATGACTGGAAAACCAGAAAAAGATTGTTATAATTGTAATTGAAAGTATTAGCTATTGTTACCTGTCTATTGTTACCTGTCTATGACTAATGATAATAATAATAATGCATGATACACGTTATTTGGTACTGTATAGCAATTCAATTGAATAAAATGTGTTTGGTAGTGGAGATCTGGCTTGGCTAAAAAGGAGAAAGGTAAAATTTCTGACCTAGACATTTCAAATACTAATTCCACTGGTTACTTTAGGCACCCTCATATTGTTTTTTTGTGACCTTTGAATAAAAATTACAACATGCATCTAATCAGATCAGTATGAATATAGATTATGCATCATCAATACAGATTACAGTTAAAACTTACTAAAGTAGTAGATAGAAATAGTGGTAGGAGATCTTAGAGTTTTCTAACAAAAAGTTTTCCTACTCAGTGAAAATATTTCACTAATCCAAGTTTTGGCTTGGAAACTAAAGGTCTTAAAAGTGTTAGTAAAATTTTGGTTTGAACAAATAAAAATAATTAATTTTCAGATGATTTCCCTTGCATATTTTTAACATGTGTAATCCTAATGCTTTAAATAACTTTTAATGTTGAAAAACATGGAGATTATCTCTACTTTGAAAGATGTGGCTATTAATATTGATACGTTTTATTTCTTTTAATTTTTTCTTGATTTGAAATAACTATCTATATTGACTTTTTCAGTTTTGCTGAAAAAAGCCCATTACAATGAACAACTGTTTGTACTTCATCACAGATAGAAATGAACTGACATCTCCAAAGGCTGTCAGATAGTCACGTGTCTTTATGTGACAGTTATTTCAGAACTTAGAAAAGCACAAAACAGAGCCATTTTCAGTATTCCTGACTATTGCTAGGAGACAAAGTTGAAGAGAACCAGAATATTGATTCTTTTGAATCTAGAAGAGTGGGAAAGATTGCTTTTTGTCAGAATGACAAAGTTCAAATTTTCCCAGGATCGGTTACTGTTAATAGTTCTATGGAATATTCCAATAAAATAATACATTATATCTATCAGTGATAATTTTAATAGATGTGGTTTTCATTCTTGTTTAGGAGTAGCAAATTAATTAAAAATAATTAAAAAAATATGTTTAGGCCGATCCGAAAGATTCCATATCGTATTTGCCAAGCAGTTTAAGCTGAAAAAAAGTGGATAAGGCAGCATGTTGGATTCACAGTTCCCTTTTACATACTTGAACATTCATTCAGGAGACTAAGTTTAATCCATTACTTGAAGGGTTCCAAATATATATACTCACCACAAAAACCTCCTGTCCACAAGGTCCCAGGATATCTTTTGCTTGGTCTTAACTAACTATTTATTAGTAGAATAATTAAATTGTCTTTTGTATTAAATTGTCTTTTGTAAGAAGAACTATGGGACAAAAAAATCAATGTAGTCAGGGCTGGATACACATAAAGGACTGACAGCTGTCAGTTGCATATGAACTGTAAGGGTAACTGGTCGCTTTAAGAAGGAGAGGCTATAGTATTACACTTTGGGATCATTTTTGTATAGATCATATATTGTTTGTTAAAGTACGTTCAGGTCTGACTGGAAAAGATATCCTACTTTTTCTTTTCACAAGCTTTTCCTTCTTCTCCATTATCTGCCAGGATTGGTTGTTGTGCATTTAAATATGCATTTAACCCCTCAAGATTTCATAGATCACAGTTGTCATAGTTTTACTTGAATATGGAGGAAAAAAAAAAAAAGTGTTTATCATCAGTTTATCAATATATAGGAATTAAGTAGTTCCAGGCAAAATTCCCAGATACTGGAACATGTTTGTTTATACTGTCACATTATTAGAATGTTCCCAGGATGGTTTAGCCCATAGCAGCCACCAAACTCCCACATAATTTTGAGTTACAGTTCAGAAGTTATCAGAGGTCAGAGACCACATGGACTATGAAGTTTGGGCAAGGACATACCTGTAAAAGTAAAGTAGTAGATGATATGTAAGTTTCCTCAAATGAAGGACTGTGCCCTTGTGGCCAAGAAGGTCAATGGCATCCTGGGCTGCATTAGAAGGGGTGTGGTTAGGTCGAGAGAGGTTCTTCTCCCCGTCTACTCTGCCCTGGTGAGACCGCATCTGGAATATTGTGTCCTGTTCTGGGCCCCTCAGTTCAAGAGGGACAGGGAACTGCTTGAGAGAGTCCAGCGCAGAGCCACAAAGATGATTAAGGGAGTGGAGCATCTCCCTTACGAGGAAAGGCTGAGAGAGCTGGGTCTCTTTAGCTTGGAGAAGAGGAGGCTGAGGGGTGACCTTATTAATGTTTATAAATATGTAAGGAGGGAGTGTCAGGAGGATGGAGCCAGGCTCTTCTCCTTGACATCCAATGATAAGACAAGGGGCAATGGGTACAAGCTGGAACATAGGAGGTTCCGCTTAAATATGAGAAGAAACTTCTTCACAGTGAGAGTGATGGAGCACTGGAACAAGCTACCCAGAGAGGTTGTGGAGTCTCCTTCTCTAGAGACTTTCAAAACCCACCTGGACATGTTCCTGTGTGACCTGATCTAGGTGTTCCTGCCCCGGCAGGGGGATTGGACTAGATGATCTTTCAAGGTCCCTTCCAATCCCTAACATTCTGTGATTCTGTGATTCTGTGATTTTATATCATTAAGATCGGAAACACAACAGTTCATGAGGAAGTAAGTAGTAGGCCAGTAATCATGAGTGAGGTATTTTGCAGAGCACTGAATAGCATAATACAGATTCTTAAGATCATATGTTACTTCACAAATCTACAAGACCAAGAAAACTCAGAGACATGCATATATTGTTTTATCAAAATTTCGTGTAATTTGGGGAAACAGAGATGTTAGGCTGCAGTTGCTATCTAAGAGAATAAACTTTCGTAAGCATCGTAGGGCAAATTGCTTTGAGTACCTCTCCTGTGAGGAGATGTTGAGAGAGCTGGGACAGTTCAACCTGGAGAAGGG
This sequence comes from Anseranas semipalmata, assembly GCA_013399115.1. NCBI lineage: Eukaryota > Metazoa > Chordata > Aves > Anseriformes > Anseranatidae > Anseranas > Anseranas semipalmata. Next base: position 56,315 of record VXAA01000393.1, read on the forward strand.
AAAGGTCAGGGGGGATCTTATCAATGTCTATAAATACCTGAAGGGAGGGCGCAAAGAAGATGGAGCCAGATCTTCACAGCGATGCCCAGTGCCAGGACAAGAGGCAATAGGCACAAACTGAAACAAGAGGTTCCATCTAAACGTCAGGAAGCACTTCTTTACTGGGTAGGTGATTGAACACTGGAACAGGTTGCCCAGAGAGGTAGTGGAGTCTCCCTCCTTGGAGATCCTCAAAAGCTGTCTGGACATGGTCCTGAGCAACCTGATCTAGGCATCCCTGCTTGAGCAGGGCAGTTGGACCAGATGACCTCTAGTGGTCCCTTCCAACTTCAATCTTTCTGCGATTCTGTGACTGTGTAAATTTCAGTCCAAATGAGATAGTCTGACTGAAGCTCTTTGGTCTACTTTTTATCTTCTTTTGTCTAAAGAAAAATATATCACAGCTCCAGCTTGGTCTGGGATGATTTATCACTTAAATACTTTAAAGTGAGTTAAATTCCCATTGACCTCCTGCTTTCCACATCCTGTGTTTGCACTCTACATCCTCAGTTGTTCAAAAAAGAGAGATGATGCTTAGCCATAGAAGCCAGTAATTAATTTTATTTGCTTTCTTTACATATATACTTAATATGATATTTCATTTTCATGACAAAAATTGAAGAATTTGTAAAATTCATTAATCCTTTTTTTTTTTACTTCATTTCAGTGATAAAACTCCCATTTATTTTCACAGCCATAAACACTAAATTGACTCCTTACCTAAGCAATTATTAGTTACAGACCAGACAGTGACTGTGTCTCAGTTCCAATACACCACTTAGAAACAACTAACAATAATGAATTTCATACATAATATATAACATCTACTTTCCAGTCACTGGACTAGAAGCAACAACCTCTTTATGCCACTTCATGTCTCAAAGGCTACAGGATAGTAAAGTTACAGTTGCCAGGTACACTTCTTGGAAGGAAAACAATTCTGCTAAACATGGAGTACTTCTGAAGACATTTCAGAAAATCCCTGTGTAAGTATCATACTCCTTACTGAATAGGTTTTCAACTCACAGGTATTTTAAAGTTCTGCATGAATGTTCAGTGGAGGAAAAAAAAAACAGTTTCCTATTATAAAAAAACAGTTCATAAAAATTCCTCAGGGACTCATTCAGAAAGCCAAATGAAGAAATGACACCACAAAATACTTGCATATGTTTAGAGACATAGGCAAAGTGATGAGTTACAGAATTCAACACTTGCTAAGTGAAAAAATAACACTGATGTCTGTGTCTGTGTGTGAATTTCTCTAACCATCCAGCAGCAGTGAATGCTTATTCTTCATGTGAAATAGTTTTGTGTTGTTTGTTTCCTGAAAACCATATCAGAGCTTCTCATCTAAATTCAGTTTCAATGTTTGTAACTGAACTAAGCCTTGTTCTGTCTCCTCAGTTCCCTTATACTACTGAGTTAGGTGTTTCAAGGTGGTTGTGGGTTTACTAACACATTTACAAATTTCTAATTTTATTTTTGATTGCTTGTTTTTTCTTCTGTATAGAAAATGGAATTTTTTTACTTGTGTATGAGAATATATTTGACATAAGGAATGGCACTGTGTGCACAGACTACATACCAAACAATAATAATAATAATTCATAATGGTAAAAATAATTGATTAAAAAAAAAAATGTTGAAGTAAACCTGACAAAATTCAGCATGATTTCATTCCTAAGTGTAACTATTTATACAAACTAAAATGCACATTCCTTGTTAGCTGTAAAATACAAAAATGTTTTTGCTTAAAAGCTGTGGTTACTTTTTGAATTGCTTTCTACTCTGCATATGCTGTTGCTTTTTGTTGTTTTGTGTGTGTTTTGTTTTGTTTTGTTTTTGTGTAATGTAAGTTTTATCCTTTAAAACTCTATTGCTGCAAAGAGAACTTTAGCTGTGAAATGAAAGATCAGCATGTCTCCAAAAATTCTTACCAAGCCCTTAGTATTTTGTTATACTGCCACAGCTCTGATTTTGCGGTGTCCTCCAGTTGTGTTTAAATTCACCAAAATGCTTTTCATTGAAATTCCTTATGGATTTTGAAAGCTGTAATTTTAAATATTCATTCCATGATATAACTAAAACATATTGACATTAGACTTTTATTTTACTTTTCTTATGAGTCTACTTACAGTTCAAAGTATTAATTTTGATTTTCCCTCTAAAAATACATGTCATGAAAGGCACTAGAATAAATTACACATACAAACTTTTTACTGTTTGCTCAGATTAATTTTAAAAATATAAGAAAATATGAAAATGTTAATGACATAAGCTGCTGGGCTCTGATAAGTGACTTGGAGCAACTTCAAATATTTCTATTAAAGTAAATCACTGTAGTTCTCGCATCTGACATGCTATCTATTCAGCCACTGAAACATGGTGCCCTTTTTGTTCCATGATATGTAACACCAGCCTCTAGAAAACACACTTTTATTGGTTTTGCTTTGCTTTGTTTTGTTTTGCTTTGCTAACAATAGAAATGAGGATTGAAAAGTTGTGTTAGCAACTGTGTTATCTTCTTAAAATGAAGAAATCATACACATACTCGTGGCAGTGAATATTTGGTGTTTTAGAGCAGTTAAAATTGTTATTTGCATCATATTATTTTATAATTACTAATTAGAGATTAGTGTCTAAAAATGACCAACACAAACCTAGAGGGTCAAAAACAACAGAAAGAAGGGGTAAATTAATAGTATAAACTGAAACAGCCAATTTTAAAGCAAACTATGGCAATTAAATCTATTTTTAGTGTACTCAAATAAAATGACACAAACAAATAAATATGTTTATTTACATTTCCTTTGTAAAAAAAAAAAAAAAGATTTTATTATATCAAATGCTCGAATAACAGCTGTTTTGCTGCATGCTCCAAATACACTGACAGATAAGAGAAATGAGCACTATGAATATAGAATTCCTGCAGAAGCTATATGCGGCATTACCAGAAAGTCATCTTATTGAAGATCTCATTCTTCATTGATCAATTCTTTCCTTTTTTTGGGGTTCCTACAAGTTTTCTGTCACTTACCTGACAATTCCAGTGTCCACCACATGATTGTTATGATGGTGACTTTGGGTGTTATCAAATATATTTAGCACTTAATAAGCCACTGAATCCTTGCTTTACTAGGTTTGTGCTTACAAGATTGCAAATACAGTACTTTTAAAGGTTTCCCAATTTATATAAAATGCATTAGTCAGCCTCTAAGATCAGCTACTTGTAATATACACTGAAGCTTAGAAGGATAATTTGGCTATTTAAAAACAGCAATACAATTACAGGAAACTGCAAGAGATTTATTAGGTAGAACAGGCAAAGTGATACAAACACAGAAACACAAAACACTGAAGACTGAATAGGAATATTCACATGCAGGGGGCTCTTCTGGGTCTTTGTTAAATGACTAGTAGTGAGTCTATTCTCCTTAGCACAGGAGTAGTTAACTCCAGAATCTTCAAATGGAGAGGCAGAATCAACTGTTCTGAAGAAAAATTGTCTCTCATGTGGAAAAAACATTTTGTATTGTGAATATACTGACTACAATTATTTTCAACCTGAGTTAATTTTGGTTGCAGTTTTCATAGGTACAAGGAAAGTCATCTGTTTACTCTGATATAGTTTGGATTATTTTAGCAGTAAATTGAAGTTGAAGGGTAATTGTCAGGCTTCTTTTCATTTTCATGATATTTAACTACCCCTCCTTCTCTAACACTATACTTTAGTTAATCCTAGATTTTCCCTCAACTATTACACCTTAATTTCCAGTAGTTCTTTAGATATATTAATTAATTGAACTTAAACTCCATCTGGATTTGTAAATTTTTGTGTCTAAACTCACTCCCCTTTCTTGACTTTCTTTTATATCAACAGCAATCTGAGATCTTATTTTGATCTCAATATCCTCCATCCCTTTTTCTCAATTTTCTTTTGAGACAGGTTTGTTTTTTTTTTTTTTTGAAATTTGATCAAGAGGTGACTCATTTTAACCTTCTTGTTGATGTTATAACCCTCATTAATCAAACACAAGTTTCTGTCCAGTACCCTGAAGGTTATTTAGCCAGTGTGAAAAGTAAATGTTAAATCAATCAGAAATGAGCTTTAAATCATTCACATTAATTTTGCAGTATTTCTTATTAACAGTATTGTAATAAAATTATGTATACTAAAGTGATAAATACAGGTATTTTAACTGATTTCTGGACTTCTTTTTGTCCTCATTTATGCTTTAATTTTCATTTTATATTGTCATAAAATTCATTGACTGCCATCAGTTTATTCTGCTCTGAAGAAACATATTCAGTTTCAGAGGCAGGCTAAGATGTGAAATCATTGAAGGAATCGAGATCATATTCAGATCTAGATCCATATCTGAATTTTTGAAAAGTCAAAGTAGCTATTAAACTGATAATGCCCTCCCCCCACACTCAACCACAGCATGAGAATTTATTGAAGGACAGAGCTCCTTAGGAACACAAAGGAAAGGAGGGAAAGAGGAGAAGACTCACCGATATAGCATAAACAATTGGTGGCAGGACAAGAGGCAGGAGAGAGAGAAGATCCAAAGGTATAAGGAAATATTTAAAAAAACTTTATCCAAATAATTAACAACTTTAAAGAGTTAGATTAATGGAGAAAATATTGTTAGAAGAACTTTTTAACCATGATCAAGAGAGGATACAACAAATTTAAAAGGTATCAAGATAGAGTTGTAGAAGAGGAAGTAATTTAACATAATAAACAAAAAGGACATATAAGTGAACAAGACAGTTTCTAAGGACTGATAAGACTTATCTGTAAAAGACATCCACAGCTTAGTGTTTGCTTCTTAGTAGGTTTAGAATGACAGATGAGACAAATGATAGATATGTTTACAGCAAGTGATTTTGTAATAACGTTATTTCTGAATAAGGAAAACTATAGTATTGTTACAATTTTATGATTAAGGTATCTATTTATAAACAATGGAATAGCAAGCAATAAGTAGTCAGAATTACTATTCATACTAAAGCAAACTATTTTTAGTAATATGAATATTGATACCTCCCCCTAAAAAAA
>VXAA01000393.1:61425-79089 GCA_013399115.1 Anseranas semipalmata
GGAAGGGAAGGGAAGGGAAGGGAAGGGAAGGGAAGGGAAGGGAGAATCTGTGATAAGAAAAAAAACAACAACAACAACAAAAAACAACAGATGTGAAACACTAGGAAATCAAATCTTGCATTCCTTTTAAAATAAAAATCCCACCAAAAACAACATGACATTTGCCTGGGCAGTCGCTCATTTTCAGAATAGAAAATACTGCCACTTAGAATTTACGTTAAATGGTAAAATCTGTAAGAAAAACAAGTATGTGGAAATGACTTGCCATTACAAATAAATAAATAAATCAACCTTAGCAAACATGTCAAATAGTCTTTTTCTCACCAAGTGGTCAGTCCCAGTTTAGAATTATTTACCTTTTGCCAGCCATGATCCTACTGGAGTGAGAAGCCTTATACCTTTGAAGAGGCTAGAAATGTTTCTTGAATATCTAATTTAATATTACAAATGATCAAATTATAAACCAAGCTCTCTTATTCAGTTTAAATCTCCATGTCCCTGATCACTTTTGCTGTTCTTCCCTTCACATACTTCATATTATTTCTTTGCTGTGGCTGCACAGAATTTCAAATGAAATCTTATCTTTCTTTGTATACTAGCATTAATATTCTAGCCCTACTGAAATAGATTATTTGATATAACCCTAGGCTTATGTTTCCCTCTGGTGGCTTCACTTATTTTCTTTGGTGGCTTGTTGTCATCTGTAATTGCCCGATACATCCAGAACAGAAATCATGGCTTCAATTATAATGTGGGTGTGCTTCATCTAACCAACATGAACAGATGTTCACATTTGTGCTAATAACTCTAGGTTCCCAGCAAGATCTAGTTAATACTGTTGATTATGTCCAAAGCATGATTCATCTGATCATGTACTGACACAAATTTGTCCCTGAAAATGTCTGTTTCTTGAACACAAAGACAGTCTAGACTACAGTGTAGGCTGCTGTAACTCTTTACACTGCAGATGTCTGAATCAAGATAAGGCAACATATTCTGTTGCTTAATTAGGTTGCTAGGTGCTTCTAAATACTTCACCTTTCCTTTCGTGGAATTTTGTCCTACAGTTGCACTGCAAAAGAAGAAAAGTAGAAGCTTGCAGTATGTTCTTTTTATGGTTTCAGTCATTTTTTTTCTGCAGAACATCACAGTTGTTGCTGGACAAATTATTTGATCTTTCTTTCCAATAGGCATATGAACATATCGGATATAAAATTAATTAAGAAACAAATATGACTTAGTCTACTCTATTTTGATTCTCTTCATATAAGACCCAGGAAGTGCCAAAGCCTAAATATTCTGATGGGTATTTAATGCCTTATATAAATTATAAATTATAGTTCTTAGCCAAGATCAAATCTGAATTCTGTGCAAATATGTAACAAATTGCCATTCTTAAATGACTAATTTTGAGGTACTGTAACCTTATTACTGTATGTATTTAGACATTTAGCAGATATGATATCTCTTCAGGTCTAATATGTTGAATGTATTGTATATCCTTGGTATAAATTGGTCTGCAGCAGATTTATATAGGTAGATGATTTGTTTAAAAGATCAGGTCATCATTCTGAATTAAGTTATTTTGGTGTGTAGGATTTTATTCACACAAAAATGATTTTACTTTTTCCGTCCTTTTACTACAGAAAGCTGATCAAGTCAACCCTGTGCACTACTTGGCCCTTAATCTCCTCACAGACCCAGAAACTCCTGTAACATTGAGACATAGTAATTATCTTTTGAGCATTTTTCTTGGTTCAGCGTTTGAAATAATGTGAAAGCAATACTGCATCTCTCCTAAAGTAGTGCTTAATACCACCAAACTAAGGGTATGTGTTCCATGCACTGGGATGTTCCATGAAGGTTGGTGGAGGTGCTTCAGGATGAGAAAGTCATTGGGATTGTGATAACTTTGAAAGACTGCACAGGGTGAAAGGAAACAAACCTCTTGCAGTTTTATTTGTGCTACTTAATGGAGGAGGTTTCTGAACTTTTCTCATTCAGGGCAAGAGTTTTAAACAGTAGATATAATATAAAGCTTGCCATCAGCTTTTTCTTTGGTCTATTCTAAATGAGAGTGATGAGCCCTGCTCTTCAGAAGACATGTTGGGTCTCTGGATCCAAGTGTATGGAAGTGCTTTCCTTTGATACTGAGCTCCATTTTTGCAACACTGTTACAAAGCAGGAGTCCAGACAACTTGCTCTATTTGGCTGTTGAACTTTTTTTCACTGGCTAACTGTAGGAGACTTCTGTTGCTAGTTGCTCACAGTTACATCCAACACTTAAAGCTTTCTCCATGGACAGCTTGGCATTTAACTATGAAATTTATCTGTAGATAGCAGACATCCAAAAGCTAGTTGATGTACTCCCAATGGGCAAGTGGTTAAATCTTGTTTTGGATTTATTCTTTAGGTCTTTTATTAGACTTTTTTATTAGACTTTTATTAGACACTAAAATCAATCAGGAAGTTCAAGGTTATATAAATTAGTCTTAAAACTGTTTTTCTGACTTTTTTTTTTTTTCCAGTCATCATCTAAAATGAGCTGGATTCTGTGAGATAAATCATTTTCACAGCTAACTAGAGGTAAGTTAATTTTCTATCTCTACACTAGACCTAGAATGTTGTCTAAAAAAAAAATAATAATAATAAAATAAAAAAGTCTGTTATTACATTACTAAATAAGATTTGTTTATTTTACAGCAGTGTCACATTGTTGGCACATTTTATGTACGACCCATGGTTACTCCTAGAACTACTCTGTTATACTGATGCCTACCCAGATATTCACCATTAGTATTTGAGCACTGGGTCCAAAATATATCATTTTGCTTTTGCTTTAGTGAAAGTGCTTCAGTGAAAATCTTTTCAGATCCTGAACCAATTTGTCAAGACTGTTTTGAAGTCTGAGTCTCTTTGCCAAACTGCACCTCCTTTCTTTTGGATGCCATCTGCAACTTTTAGAAGTTGCACTCTGTTTTCTATCATGCCATTAATGAAAATTTGAGTTTAAGAAAAAGAAAGAGAGAAAACCTTTTTTAGTTTAAGGTGTTTTACAATTGTACACCAAAAGACTGATAAGTATTCTTGGAGAATGATTTTCCAGACATCTTGAATGACTATAAGTACTAGATTTTTGCTTATTTATGAGGTGTTTTGTGGGACAGAGTCCATCATTCTACTGTAGTTTCAGTATGTCATATCTGGTCTTACTCTATAATATTCTTCTTCAGTTATTCTTTCAAATTTATTTGATGTTTGTTTCTAACAGGCCTGTCCTGATAGTTTATGATCATGTTATTATCTTCTAGGAAACCTGTAATTTATTATTATTTTTTTTTCCAACATCTTTAAGGAAAATTATGCTCAGCAGTTTCATCCAAGTTTATAAATCTATAATTTCCTTACATATTTTTAATCTGAGTTTGATGTTGTATTTGGAAGGGTTGGAGACTGTACAGTGAAAACAGAAAAAGTCATCAAATTAATTAGGTTAATGGCAGATAAACAATACATGAAAGGAGAAATAAATCTTCATCTCCTGGCCAAACAACACATATAAACATCTTCTATGTCCCAGTTCTCTGTGACCTCATCTATCCTCACAAGTTCTTAGAGATACTGGAGTGATTTTAAGTGACTTCCCCTAAGTTTTTTAGCATGCTACAGTGAATTATTTCATTGGGCCCTGAGGAAAAGAACACAGATGACATACTGAGATATCCTTTAATCTGCTTTTGTTGTGTGCATTTTCTTTTTCTTTTTTTTTTTTTTCCTGAACTCCAGGTTGAATCCATATCTCCTTGCTAAGCTTAATTATGTTACATATCTTCTCATGGCTTACCTTTTCATAGACACCTAATCTAAGAAGGCAATGCAATGCCCCCATAAAACTTCCTTATTGCAGTGGGTTTGTTTTCTTGTGTATTTGTTTATCTCTGAAGTATTTATACACTCTCTTCTTGCTGCTTTTTCTGTCTCTTGCTACTTAAAATCCATTTTGTCCTTTAGCTGATTTTTTTTTTCTAATTTTACCTGTATGTATCATTAGTATGAAGCTAACAGAAAATAGAGCTAAAAGAAAAAAAAAAAAATACATGTCCCACTTAATCTTACTTTGCAGCCTGAGGTGGAAGGTAAAGGAAAATTGTTGCTATGTCATTAAGGATATGTCACTTGAGGTAAAAGCTGGCTCTGCTTTTTAAGGAATAGTACACCAGAATGTAAAGTAAACAATGAAACAAATTTTATGCTTCCCTAAGCCTGAAGAAATCAGGTTCATCAAGAGTGATTATGTACATTTGGTTTCATTTTCCGTAATATTTAAATAAAGAATTCTTGCTAGTTAATTAGAAAGTGTGTACAATACTTTGAAGGTGAACATCACCACAGATGTTCACGGCTCAAGAAATCATTTGGTTGATTTTAGATTTCTTCTTGTCCTTTATTCTGATAAATACACACAAAACCCACTGCCACTGAATATGTCTCCATGCATTTTTTTTCATAGGATAGTTAGCTGGAACAATGGGTCATAATCCTGATATTTACATGCCTGATTGAGTTAAACTGATGATGTTTGTTTAGCAGTTTAAAATAAATTGTTATATGTTGTCTGTTATATGATATCACAAACAAAGAAGTTGCAGATTTTACTCAGAAAAATTGCAGTGTTTTGTGGATTGAAATCAAACAAGTACTAATAATTCTAATTAAACTAATAAAAAAACATTTTTGAACTATTCAGCATGAAGTATAAGTATAAGCAAGTTTTAAATTGTGAAATGTATTCTGAATACAAGAATTAAGTATATTTTTCTCAATACATTTGCAGAATCATTTTGTTTTATTTCATTTTATTGAAATGATCCAATCTTTTTTTTTTTTAACACTAGAAAATGTATTTGAATAGAAAAAACACATTTTATAATTATTAAGGGTGTTCTCTAAGTCCCAATAAAGCAACAGAATAGAGATTCATCTGAAGCTTAAATACAAACAAGATGTTCATGATAGGAGGGAGAAACTTCCCCTATGAGGCATTTTACTTAGAATATGACTGTGGTTAATTCACAATAAAAATGAGTAACAGTTAGTAAGGACAGAGTGTCCATAAGTATCTTTAACATGGAGAAGCTCAACTGAGATTGATTGAGGGAATCTGAGAGTGTAATTAAATTTATTCAGGCAAAGAAACAAGGAGTGTCCATAACCATGTACAGTGGTTGAGCAGGGAAGCACCATTAGTTAAGATAATTCTTTAGCACACAAAAGTGTCAACAATTCCAACTCTGAAAAACAAGTCTATTTAGAAGCTCTAAAGCATATTCTTCCTCCTGAAAATGCAGGAACTTTTAATTTTAACATTAAAGAACCAAAGGAATCTCAGCTCTGAAATATAATAACTGATTTATCTTTCAATAATTTAAAGTCAGTGGAGTTACTCCATTGTCAAGAGAAGTGCTGAGACAAAAATAAGCTCCAACTTTATTGAATCAGAACAAGGGGAAAGAAGATAAGAGTGGAAAGTCCTGCTAAGATTTACTTGCGTAAAAGCATTCACTTCTGTATCTTTCTTTGTACTGCTCAAATAATCATCATTGTTATTGAAGACCTTTCCAGTCTCTAACATTTAAAGAATAATCCATTGCTATCTGTCAGGTTTCCTGTGTCTGAGTAAATTTCCTCAGTATCTGTGTCTTCATTTATATGTATCTAATTCAACAATATATTAGATTTTATATTAAATGTCTAACAATAAAAAGAAGTTGAGTAATTTCATCAGTGCATCTCAATGAATTTCATATTCACGTTGGTTGAGATTCTGAAAGACATCCCTCGAAAAAAACAGGAATTAGATACATACATAAAAATGAAACACATTAAATACATTCTTTTGCATATGCTATTTTGACCAAGTGTTTAACTAAAGTTTTCACAAAGCTATTTAAAGTTTCTGTTCTTTGACACCTTTAAAAATCAGTAACAAACAGCCTACATATGGATTAGGAGACTAATTTTCACAAGCATGTTTGATCACTTGGCTTAAAGGGGGTAGAATAAAAAAAGTTTAAAAAGTGCATGTTGCTTAATCTAGAAATATAGCATTTCCTATGGTTGTGTACTTTTTAAAACTATGAAATCTCACTTTAATGTCTTTAAAAGCAAAGGATCAAAATTCTATGAAATTTTTAGAGAAAAAAAGGAACAAAACTTCAGTTTGGACACTTTCGAAAATTCTATAGATATAAATGAAAGCAATTTTGGATGTCCATGTCTTTATGTACTTTAGAGATATACGGAAAAACATAATATTTAATAAATTAGTTAATAGTTGATAGATAGATAGGCTAGGCTAGTTGATAGATGGCTAGGACATATATTCAATTATTTGAAAATAGCCGTGAATTTGGCATAAGTGTAATCACTTTATTTTGGATGCACAGATCTGTCATTTATAGTTTGTCCAATGTCTCTTTATGTTTCTCTTATTCACCATACTTTGCAGCGTTTTCTGCCATTCTACAAATCTACAAATTTGTATAAACAACATTACTTTGGACCAAATCAAGTTCAGTCTACAGAGTTAGTTTGATTATTCTGTTGTAATTGGGATCACTATTTTAGCCTAAGTGTTTGCAATGCTACTAACATAAATAATGTCATAAAATTAAATTAATGAATACTATGAAACAAAGAGCAAACTGAATCAAAATAATTACTTGTTTAAATGACTCTCTTTCTAATACATTTTGCCTCTCCATTTCTGAATTATACCTATCATTATTCTCCTAGAACAGCCTTTCATTTCAGCATACTTAAACTGATATGAAGTAAGAAATAAGTATTGCTTTCTTTACTTCAGCTCAGTGCTCAGCAGCACTGACTATTCACAAAAGGCTGGTAACAGTGTTATGTAAGGAACTTGACAAGATATAAAATGGCAATTATCATGTAACAGAGAGGAAGCAAAAATTAATAAAATAGATGACCTATCTGGAAAAAAAAAAAAAAAAAAAGTATACCTATTAACTGCACAGTGACGAGTTTCACTTCTACTAAGTGAAAGTGAAGAAATAGCATCCTTCACTTTGTATGGTTTATCAGCTAATCTAATTCAAACAAAATTTTGAAAACACACTGCATTATATTTTAACATTTTTTCTGATAAAATAATTTCTATGTTTGTCTTCTTCAGATATAAAAACAACTTTATGAAGTAGTCTGTGAGAAATTCAGGGAGGAGTTCTATTTCTGACACATGGAAATATAGATAAACGTATCTAGACATTCAAGAGAAAATTAAAGTTCAGGGCAAACGGGATTTTATTATTCTATTGTGATTATATATTTTTCTTTAAAAATGATTCTAATTCTTTTACAGCACACTAGAAAAGTGCGATAGTTTATCTTTCTAGAGGCTATTCCTGATGAAAATAACTCCCTTTTCATATTCCATAGGATGTTTTCTCTGGTTATTAGATCAACTGCATGGGATGTAGACTGTTGTACTTACTGATATAAAACTGCTTTGGAGTTTAACAGATTTTTTTTATTATTATTAATATTTTAATATAAGGAAGATACACTGGATCTTTCAACTTCTTTTCCTAGTTAAATGATTTGAGTAATCCCAATTTATATTGATATAGCCAAAAGAAGAGTAAGACCTATGTGAAAAGTTTTAACAGATATGGAAAAAATAGAATAGCACAGTTTGAAGTTCTTACTAGCAAATTCATGACCAATTAAAATATCTAATATGAATAACTTTATATTGACCACAACGGTCAGATTACACTGCTAAATTTTCATGGGATCAAATCTCTTTATGAACTGCCAACAGCTTTTACTAAGAGCTTACACATTATTATCTGTTTTCCACTGAGGCATGTACAACATATATTCACACTTGTGTCTGTTGCCCACACGTAAGAGAAAGTTAAGCATTTCCATCTTTCTGTATGCAGAGAAAGTATCTTAAAAATTACACTGGATAAATATAAACATGATAAATAATACTAATTATTCTATGTCAATTTGGCTCATTTAGGTTGGTTACTGCTAAGAATTTGGATATGACCTGAATATTATAAATGCTTTTTGGTTGTTACCTTAAAGTAACAACAGTTATCATGGAATTCGTGGCTATAAAACTCATAAGATACTATGTTGTCATTAAAGTTTTTAAAGGAACATAAAACAAAGGAGCCATAACATAGGGTTAAAATGGATTTCTGTTTTGCACATTAAGCAGCATTTGTATTTTTTTCTACTTAGGGAAAGAGTTTCATTTACTCCCAAAGTTCAACATAAAATATATGATAATATTCATGCAAATCTCTTGATTTGCAGTTTTCTCTACACTTAAGCTGTAATGCACTACTTTAAAATGAAAAGGTGCTGTAGCTCATCCTCATTCACTACCACACTTCATGCTGTTGCAACACATTATAGACTCTACCACTGAAAGTAATATTTCACATTCATGATATATTTCTTATTCATTGGGTTACCAAATAGCATCAGGTTCTTGAATTATTTGTTGGAAGTTCAGTGATGACATTTATTTAATTAAAAAGAAAACAAGCAAACAAATGAAAAAGCATAAAAGAACAATAACAAAAAAATCAAATAAGGAAACATATAAAGCAATAACAATCTCTGTCAAATATGGCTAATAGCAATGAGCAATATAATTATGAAAAATAATAATAAATATTTTCTCATCTGAGGCCACAACAGTGAAATGTAAAAATAATATATATATATATTTCCATTTGAGAAAATGAAATGTATAATGTTGAAATATTCTAATTGCTTATTTCTCATCTTAATCAGCACAGAATTTTTGTTTGTTTGTTTGTTTGTTTGTTTTTAATATTTTTTTGTTTTAATGTAAACTTAATTCTAATGTTGGTGGGCACATAATAGCGAATTTATGGACAATTAACACCTCTGTGATACTTTTTAAATGTTTGAATTACAAAAACTTCATCACTATATAGTTCTCTTAACATCCTTGGAATAAAGATAATACTTGTTCTGGACATTCCTGTTCATCATGGGCATAATCTGTTGATTATGTGTAAAAGAGAGGTTACAAAGAAATGCAATCTACATAGCATTTTTCCATGGATTGGATGGATGTTACTCTGAAGGCTTTTTGTTTTCTACAAGAATAAGAGGTAGAATGAAGAAGGATGAGATTTTAATGGTTAGCAGGAGAAATCTTATCCTTACAGAGTCCTTACAGCACTCACAGTATAGGACAGCTTCTTTGACATTTCCACATTGAAAATGCTTATTAAAGAAAAAAAAAAAAGTTATTCTAGTGTAAAAGAGAATAAAACTGAAAGCTAATGATTTTATAATACTATTTCATGTTTTATTCACATTAGTGTGTACTATGCAGAGACACAAATCATAGACCTCTTGTGATTTTGTTCATTGTTTTTGTGCTAATAATTTTTTCTTAGTCTAACTCTTGTACAATGAAAGCTGACTTAGAAGCTGATGAGAAGGGGAAAAAACAACAACAACAAAAAAAACAACAACTACGAATGTAGGAAATTCTCTTGTTTAATCCCCCTTGACTACATAGCCAAGTGAAGGAAGGACAGGCAGGATTTTAATCTATTTGCCATTCTCATTACATTTTTGCATTTAATACATGGACTTATAATTAGAATAAACTCCTGAGAAAACATTACAGACCTATTCTGTACATTGAATGCAGTTTAGTAATTCCTTGTACATCTGACAGAGGAAGAAACAGTGGCATCAATAGCTGTGATACGTAGACCAGTAATATACATGGTGAGACAAAAAGAAAGTCTCCAAGTTAAGAATTTCAAATAGATTCTGGATGTTAAGAATGTGGCCTAGGTAAAGGTCTACTAAGTTTTATGAGTTCCTTTCAACTTCTTACTCGGAAGAGTAAGCAGCTGCTGAAAAGTTTTAGAAAGTCAGGCTTCCATAAGAAAACTGTTAACTTCATCAGTCCTTACTTATAAAAGTTAAATTTTGAAGTCTAATATGGACTCCCTTTGGACAAGGAATCTACTCCAAGTAGTTGAGTTCACACATGTGTTTTGGATAGAATAAATTGCCTTCTAGAGATGTCTATTTCTGTCTATATACTAGAATATTATGGTAAATGGTTCTGACATATGTATGCACAAATATACATGTGTATATATGTATGGATATAGATATATTTATATTATGTTACATCTAAAGTCAATAGTCAAATATAACACCATTTTAGCAGATTAATTTCCTAAGTGATGTCATCTTGGAAAAAAGTTTGTTTTTTCTTACATGGAGTTAAATATTTTATTTAGTAAAATACTTAATACAAAATTCTGAATTGTTTATTGACACAGTTGAATACATTCCTGTTAACAAGTCAGTATTTTTAAATTTTCCTTCAAATCACAAGATGAAAACATATGATAAAACAAGTTTTCAAAGTATAACATATATCAGAAGCAATATTTTATGCAAACCGGAAAGTTTTATATCATTGCAGCATCAGCTACTGGAAATGTTATAAGAATATTCTGAGTTTCTCTGACATTTAGATCACATTAAAATGAACAGTGAGGGAGACAGCATCAATCTGATACATAGAAAATAAAAGATAATTACTAAACAGTTAACATGAAACATTATAGTTGGTCCAATTGCTTATATTTTTTTCTTAATTTATTTAAATTCATAATCAAAAAGTATTTGATGATTTAATGAATGTATTTGTCTAGCTGTATGCTGGACATTTTGTCCAGAAGAATACTGTGAGAAACAGTATTGAAAGCTTTTGCTGAAATCCAAAAAGATCACATCTACTGGCTTCCCTTGATCAACTAGATGGGTAACCTTGTTTTAAAAGGAAATTAAATTAGTTAAACAGGAGTTTCTCCTTGTGAACCCGTGTTGGGTATGACCAATGACTGCAAACAAGTCTGACAAAGGAAAGAAAAACACCTTAAATTCAATTGTAATATCTCATTACAAACGAGGTTAAACTTAATATGTGTGGACATGATGAAAATTTCTTTCTTTTAATGCTGTATGTAAAAGCCTGCAAAAAGTAGTTAAAACATAATCAGTGACACTGAAATATTTAACTTCAAGTAATAAATGTTAGCAGTCCTATTTTGTTAATCATTGAATCATAGAATCATAGAATCATAGAATCATAGAATCATAGAATGGCCTGGGTTGAAAAGGACCTTAAAGATCATCTAGTTTCAACCCCCCTGCTCTGGGCAGGGTTGCCAACTACTAGAGCAGGCTGCCCAGCACCACATCCAGCCTGGCCTTGAATGCCTCCGGGGATGGGGCATCCACAACCTCTCTGGGCAACCTGTTCCAGTGCCTCACCACCCTCTGAGTGAAAAAATTCCTCCTAATATCCAACCTAAATCTCCCCTGTCTTAGTTTGAAACCATTCCCCCTTGTCCTATCACTATCAATGTGTGTGAACAGGTGTTCCCCCTCCTGTTTATACGCTCCCTTCAGGTACTGGAAGGCCGCAATGAGGTCTCCCCGGAGCCTTCTCTTCTCCAAGCTAAACAAGCCCAGTTCCCTCAACCTTTCTTCATAGGAGAGGTGTTCCAGCCCTCTGATCATCTTAGTGGCCCTCCTCTGGACCCGTTCCAAGAGCTCCACATCCTTCTTGTGCTGGGGGCCCCAGGCCTGCACGCAGTATTCCAGGTGGGGTCTCACCAGAGCAGAGTAGAGGGGGACAATCGCCTCCCTCTCCCTGCTGGCCACCCCTTTTTTAATGCAGCCCAGGACATAGTTGGCCTTCCGGGCCGCAAGCGAGCACTGCCGGCTCATGTCCAGCTTCTTGTCCAGCAGGACCCCCAAGTCCTTCTCCGCAGGGCTGCTCTCGAGTTCTTCTTCTCCCAGTCTGTATAAGTACCTGGGATTGCCCCAGCCCAAGTGCATCACCTTGCACTTGGCCTTGTTGAACGTCATTAGGTTCTCTTGGGCCCACTTCTCCAGCCTGTCCAGGTCCCTCTGGATGGCATCCCTTCCCTCTATTGTATCAATAGAGAAACTAAATAGATATCAAATAAATATTAAATAGAGAAACTAAATACATATTCCTAGAAGTCTCAGCAGCTAGTCTCCAGTGGTTTGTTGACATTAGGTGATACAGTGCCATCAACATCAAAGATGACAAAGCTACCTGTAAATAAATTGAGTCAGCCCTGGAATATTTGGCACCCAATCTAACTGGCTCAAAACAGTACACATTTCTTCATTTAAATCCCCAAACACAGTAGCTGTATTCAAACTTTCTTCCAGGAATTGTCCTTGGAACATTTTAACTCCTGAACTACTCCTGACAATAATTTGAGAGAAAACTAGTCAAAAGGACAAAAAGGACAAAAGACACTAGGACTAAAACATTGCAGGGGCCATGTTTAAATTGCTAGAAAGAAGAAGAGTATATCAAATCTTGTATAGAGATGTATGGGCTTCCTATCAGGGAGCAAGGGAAAGGCAATAGATTATACTGTTAGGCTGGCAATGACAAATAACTTAATTTGGGTATGGGCAGTCTATTTCTTTTAGGAAAAAATGTCTCTCATGCTTTGAGAAGATCACTGAGAAGATCTTTCTGACTCTTATCATATAGCTATCATTACAACAAGCTTTGGCCAAGATATTTGTAGTCATCATTTGTGACCTATCTCTGTAGATACTATTAGAAGGACATTTGCTTGTTTCCTTAGTGACAGGAATACTATGTTGATGAGTACTGAACTATTTAAATAATGTAAACTATATTAGTTTTTATATATATATATATAAATAATATAAACTATATGTGTATATATATATATATATATATATATATATACACGCATAATTTCAGCTAAGATTGTAATTTCAGGTAATATCAGTTTTGTACTTGATTTAAAACTGACCCTCATAGATAGATGCAAAGACTTCTCAAATCAACAAAGCTCAATAGTGATAAAAATAGGATTTTATTTTATTTTATAAGCAAAGTTAGCATATTCAAATAAATGGAAATGAATCTTGAAAAGTGATGGTTATTTTGCATGGGGAAATTTCAAAGGATGCTATAAATACAAAACATTGGGGAAAGTGTTTTATTTAAGCAAAAAGTTGATTTCCATTTTCAGTTAATATGTTTTTCTTTAGTTACAGAAGTTTCATCAAATAAAACTTTTGAGATTTGAAAGGAACAGTAATTTCTCCAACATAACCATCTACAACAAGCAGAAATTCAACCTGTTGAAGACCAAGAAAATTAGGGAACTGGCTCTTCAGTGAAGATAAAGCTGAAGCACAACATGAATTTATTCAAAAGGCAGAAAAAATAGTAGAAAATTTAGAAGGGAAGAGTTGCAGCAACAAAGGATGCTAAGACTTGTGCTTGTGCTTGCCCGTAGATATTGACAGCAGGAGAGTTTTCTGTTGAGATAATGAATAATTAAAACATGCTCAGAACCTGGCATATAGAGTGGCAGGATGCTATCAGACTACCTGTTGGAGGCAACGAAAATGGTGTCCTGTTGGCTACTAATGTGGAGGCATGGGAAATGTTGGATCTTAAAGCATTACAAGAGAGCTGAGAGTATGTAAGTTTAGGGCTTTATTTTTGATGGTTATTACAACAGGCAAAGGTATGCAGGTAGGGTGATATTATGGTAGGTAAAAAGTTGTTTCCTTTTCATCATGGTGACTCAGAATATGCGATTCTATCTTGGGACAGAGAGATAGGATAGATAATGTCTTACTTTTTCTTTCATCCCCTTTTATTTTATAATTTTATCATTAGAGATTTCTCCCAGTGAGAATTAAAGAGATAAGATGATTTAAGATATATTTTTTCTACCTTTATATCTATTTTGATGCTTGAGGACAAGAAATATTAAATTGTGGATAAACATGTTTATATATTTTTCAACAAACACAGGGACTAGTAATTGTTAAGCAGAACAAATAGGCAAACATCAGATGTAAGTGCAGATGGTTGGCATAATCCTCTGATGAACCAGTAACATGATGTTCTGCTGAACCCTAACATACAAAACTGACAGTATTTAGCTAACGCTACATGAAACACATGTAAGGAAACACTGAACTACCATTTAACTTTGTCAGTCAACAAATAAGGGAGGTATGAAATGGTATTAAACAGGATATTGCTGCATATAACAGTACATAGAAGTGCTTCCTGGAAACCTTTAAAATTAAGAGATACTAAAATTGATTATGGCTTGTGTAGATATTCTGGAGAATTGGTCCTTTTTCAGAGTTCTCTGGCTGCAAAGGTGGTTAGATCACAATTAAACAGATGGACCTTAAGGCTGAGAGAGATCATGACAATCATTTAGTCTGGATTCATTACATTATTCTTGAATTATTTGTAGAATAGTAGTTCCCTGACCTTTATGTAGGTTTCAGGGATTTTCAGAACATAAAAGTGTAATTTTAGAAATATGGATTATGATTCCCAGGTGGAATCATAAATCTGCACTGTGAATGAATATGAATAAGAAGCCAAAGAGCCTCAGTAATATGGGAATGAATATCAATAAAGAAATATGGACTTCTGAGAAACAATTCCTACCAAATTCAGATAAGTCTGACTCATTGAAACTGCCTCATTAACATCCCTCCAATATTATGCCTTATTTCTTATTCTCTTCTATTATAAAATAATAGAATATTCTGCTTTTCCAAGGTAATGAAAAATGACATTTCTCAGAGCTTTACCAGATAAATTCTAACAAATTGAATAAAAAATGCAATCATTTCCAAAATGTAAATTTACGTGGTACATTATATTTCAGTCTTTGCTTTAGCCTCCAAAACTTTATCATTACTCATTTTGTTTGTATTGCTAATTATTAATGAATGTCTGAAACTGTGAGGGACAATGGGATTCATCTCACTTAACTTTTGTCATTTATAAATCTAAATTAATTAACTACAATTTGATTCAGTTGTCCACACATAGGCATCTAGTGTCATTGAGATAACCTGGAGAATCCCACTCAGTCTTCAGTTGCCTCTCCAGAAATACCCATCTTGTGTGCTGTAAGTCATAGCCCCACGAAGCTATCAGTTATCCTGTAGTTATCTGTTTATCTAGCCCATACTTCCTCAGCTTCCATGAGACTGATGTGGGAAATGGTCTCAGAAGCCTTCCTGAAGTTCAGAGAGAACTACCACTGTCTCTTTCTCCTCGTAGCCCATCATTTGATTGGTCAAGCAAGATTGTCCTTGGTATATTTGGTTACCTTCCTGTCCATCATGCATTTGGGAATGGATTCTGAGATCTTTCTAAAGACTGAAGTGATGTTGAACCATCTTCACGTCATTTGTTTTCCTTCTTTAAAATAAATGTAGCATGATCCATTTTACTAGTTGTTGGTGACAACTCCTGAATAGCACTTTTTTTTTTTTCCCCAAAAACAAATGATAGCAGTGTTACAGTTTCATCAGCCAGTTCTTTCAACACCTTCAAGTAAATTAAAGGCTCAATAAAACACTAACAAAATTAAAATGCTCACAAATGCTGTACAGACCTTTTAAATTCCTCTTCTGTTGTCTGTTCATTTCCTGTATGTTTCCTTTTAATAATTTCACCAAAAAGATTCTTGCTTAGTCAAGTAGGGTTTCTGACAAAATTTGCAGACATCTCGAGTACATCCTCTTCATCAGATGATCAAAAACAACTCTCTGATCACAACATCCTCTGATCTTCATCTAGAGATATAGAAAACATGTCTTTGGCTTCACATTGCACATCTACACAGCCAGGAAGCTGTTTTACATAGAGTGTAACTGTCTCTCCTCTTCTCTGCTTATACTTCTTTAACAGGCTGCAGTATTTCAAGGGTTTTGTTAATGTTCCATGTTGTACCATCACACCAAGGCTCTGTGATTCCCATCATCAAATAAACTTGTGTCAGCATGAGAATTTCCATTTCTTACTGTTTATTTCTCAATGTACTTTGTGTTAGTGTACAGATGCTTAAGGAAACCTTCTGAATATCTTCCTTCTGACAGAGGGTATGAAAGTTTCCCTTATTCTACAAGAACTTCTTTTGTGCTGCCTCCTTAATTACTTCTGGACCTAGGTACCCATCTTCCAGTCAGTGTTAACACTCTTTGCACCAGGTTAATAAGTTTGTTATTCCCTGTCTTTATAAGGTGTATTTTCATGTCTTGCCAATAATCTTCCACCTTTGACAGATTATGTACAATTATTGAATAGGCAAAAAACATGCTCAGTGACACCAGATATGTAGCCAGAGGTTGGTTTACTGTATATGACTGCTCTTACCTTAGTCTTCTCCCTTGACTGAAAATATTGTGGGGAAAAACAAACAAACAAACAAAACAAAACAAACAAACAATCAAACAAACAAAAAAAAACACAAAACAACAGTCCTTCGAGTGTTCCTCCTTCTCAGTTTCAAGAACCCTGAATCTGTTTTCTAGTCAAGTTACAAGCAGAGAGCAAGCCTTTCTCTTGCTAACAAAAGTAACAATTTTCCAGTAACTGCCCATTTAAGGGAGCTTTTTTATCTTCCTGATTTGTTGTTGTGGTTTAACCCAGGAGGCAGCTAAGCACCACACCCTTCGCTCACTCCCCTCCAGTGGGATGGGGGAGAGAATCGAAAAAAGGTGAAACTCGTAGATTGAGATAAAGACAGTTTAAGAACTTCTTGTGCACCCCCTCTCCTCTTTGTCAGGGTGGTATGAGAAGCTGAAAGCTGAAGTCCTTGGCTTAGTGTAAGCACTGCTCTGCAGCAAGTAAAACATCAGTGTGTTATCAGCATTATTTTTCTCCTAAATCCAAAACATGGCACATACCAGCCACTATGAAGAAAGTTAACTCTATCCCAGATGAAACCAGGATGCTTGTGTTATGGGGCTCAGGCCACTGTCTCTGCCAACTCTTCCTGGAGATTCTGTGTACCTTCTGTTCATCATTCTGGGCACAACAAAGCTTGCTAACATCTTGCAGCTTCCCCACCTGTAACTGCAGCATCTCTATCAGCATACATATCCTAGATGGAACATACCCAGCCCTGTTCCTGGCCTCACACCAGGGAGGACCAAGAGGCACGCTCTATAGCTGCAGACATCGTCAAAGACATCCAGTCTCAGGACTTCATCTTCCTCTTTTCTATAATTTTACTCCTGTATTGAAATGATGTGGACTGAGTCAAGAAAACAAAAAACTTTGTTTTGATCTGACAATATCTTGAAAATAATATTAAAATGATATTAAATTCTATTGAAAACTCATGCTGGCCACCTTAAAATCTTAGTACTTAATGTGCTAAAATTAAAAGCAAACTAAGCTTATACCTTTTTTTTTTTCCAGAAGTGTGTAGAAAATTAAAATAACATTAAACAGTGAAAGAGTCCATTTCAATAATCAATTCTATTGCAAAACTATATGAAGTAAACCCATAAAAAATATTTTTAATAGAGACTAGTTGTGATCTTAAACAAACAGTTTTGGGGATGACAGTAGGTTGACCTTTGACTGTTCCCAAATTTAGTTTAGTGAAGCTGGGAAACAATATAACAGCTGTGTAAAATTGTTGGCTTTTCACAGTAGTTCTTTATTACAAAAAAAAAAAAAAAAAA
>VXAA01000395.1:3832-14652 GCA_013399115.1 Anseranas semipalmata
AAAAAAAAAAAAAAAAAAAAAAAAAAAAAGTAAAAAAGTTTAATTTGGAATATCATTCTTGTCTAAACTTCTTATCAGATTTACAAACAGAAAGGATAGCATTTTAGGTACTGGAAAAAAACAAAAAACACTGAACATAAACAGGAATTTCACAAAATATTTGAAATGATTTTCTGTTTGTGCAAAACAACAGTAATTTCTTTGAATTTATCTATATTTATCTGAAGTGAGCTAAATTACTTTTACTGATATTTTTTTAACTGCAGGGGTAAATTCCTATTTTAGTCTTTGTATACACTTCAGTTATGCTTATTTTGACTGTTTTTCCTATTTTTTATTTTGGTTTGGTTTGGTTTGGTTTGGTTTCACACATTAACAGCATTTTTTTTTAGGTGAACAATGAAAAAAAAATGGGGGAAAGAAACTGAACCATAAATAATCTCTAAATAAACATTGAAAGTAATATTAAAAGAGTATTCATTACAGATGGAGTGAAAAATTTTCATGATGATGGCAATCAGTCTCGGAACTGAAAATGTACACATGAATTCCATATAATTCATATATTCATAATTCATAATTACAAACATCAGTTACCTGCCTTGGTCTTACTCTCATTTTCTTTCAATGTTTCAAACACATCCTAACCCATCAGTTCAACTTCAAATGAAATTCTCATATCCTTTCCAACTACATTCCATAACTCATTTCTTTTCTGCTTTTACTACTGTAAAACTACGGCTTTCTGTCTGCCCTCTATGTGCTCCTTACTTTTGCTCAGGAATGTAGACTGATTGTTCTCTTCTCTATGGCTCAGGTGTGCCATCCTCTGATTTTTTTCCTCAGCTTTGCATTGCATTCCTTACCCCACTTCACCGAAGCTGCATCCTCAGACAATGTGGTTCATGTTTGCCCAGAGGCTTCTTATTGATGAAGAGAGGAAAACCAGTCAAGATAAAAGAAATTATTTTCAGCATAACTTTTTACCAAGTGTTTCCATTAGGTTATGTCTTCTCAAACACAGATGATTCAGCTGCTCTTTTATTACATCCAGATGGTACTGAGATGACAATCAAATCTGCTGTGTTCCAAACTGTCTTAGGGAATGCTTTGTAATTCAGAAGCTATATTTTTTCATGGATTCACTAGGTCTTCCTCAATAATCTATTGTGATTATAGAATAGTTTTCATGCACAAAAATATGACTTAGTAGTAGGGCTGTTCTCAGTTGCTACTCAAAACAATAGCTCCTACAAACTAGAACTTTATAATTTATACTGAAAATTAAAAAGCTATAATTATGACCTATAATTTTTATCAAAAAAAGAAAGGGAGGAAGGAAGGAAGGAAAGAAAGAAGAAAGCAAGGAAGGAAGGAAGGAAGGAAGGAAGGAAGGAAGGAAGGAAGGAAGGAAGGAAGGAAGGAAGGAAGGAAGGAAGGAAGGAAGGAAGGAAGGAAGGAAGGAAGGAAGGAAGGAAGGAAGGAAGGAAGGAAGGAAGGAAGGAAGGAAGGAAGGAAGGAAGGAAGGAAGGAAAAATAACATTGTTACAGGTCCCTGGGGTAACTTTAATTTAATTTGGTCTCTTTACCTGCTATGCTTCTTCTGCTGACGACTAAGAATAGAATAAGGAGATTATAAAGTGAGGGACAATGTTCCAAAACAAATAATATAATCAGAATAAAACATTGCAGATTACCAGTACTCACTACACTCCATGATGGTGGGCTTCCTCATAAATTCTTCCTTTTATCATCTAAACAAGTTTGGTGAAGTAGACCAGATTGGCCTGAGTGGTTTAAAACCTGAGTTTTCAGCTCCGCAGCAGATGGAACAGCACAAATCTGAAGGTATCAGAATAAGGTTTTAAAAGACTTTTGAAAATCTCTCTGAATCTCTGATATCTCTGAATGTAGCACGGATATATAACAATACTGGAAATTATAGATGGGAATTGAAAACTAACATTTTTTTTTTCCTTGGCTAAGTTTGTGATCAGAAATTTCCAGTTTCACAGATTTCTCTTATGTTTAAGTGGGAGCAGGCTCAGAATTTTTAATGAGAATGTGTGTGTGCTCCTTTGGGGTATATTTCAAACAATCTATTCTTTAGAGGTTAATGTTCTAGTACAAAAATGGAAACAGTCCATGGATGCAGGTATGGATGTATGTGTAGGAGTAAACTTTTCAAGGTTGGAATGAAATATATAAGGACATATTTTGAAGGCTTGCTTGCTTGTTTTGGGTGTTTGTATCCATTGTATTCATGCTGTGAAATGCAAAATATGGACAGTCACCCTGAGCTTTCAACATGACTGCCTATTTTGTAGATAAATAGACTTAAAAAAGGTCTTATAAATAAGGTAACTTAAAGACATAAAGAGAATCAGATTCCAGGTAATATGATATGTGAGGCCATTAGCTCTCAGTCCTGTGCTTTTCATAATAGTCATATATCTCTTCCTAAGCTGAGCGGTCACTCTGGGTTTTCAGTAAATTATCCCTTCTGATTTGGACCTTTAATATTGGATACCTGTATGTATGCATTTGACAGAATAATCAGTTGCGATTTCTCTTTTTTCTTTTTCTTTCTTTTTTTTTTAATTTCTTGTAGGAACTTGTAGGAAAAAACTGGGAAGTTTCAAAAATGAGAGACTCCAGCTCTTTTGCTTCTACTTGCTGAAAAGAGGAATGTTTTTCTCAGTTTCCAAAAGGAAGAGGACTCCAGATCCATTTAGGATTTTTTAATGTGACATATAGAAACCTAAGTCATAGGCAAAACTCCTGTATGACACAGGAGGTGGATGCATGAAGCAGTAAATTCATTTTCCCAGTAGATTTGGAACCAATTCAATTCTATAAGTAATTGTATGCAAATCTGAAAGCTGACATCTGAAGCTGTTTGATTTTCACTTGCAGTGGAAACTTCTTTTTGGCTTATAATATAGATGTAAACTGTATAAATATAAAAATTTGCTGTAATGTAAAGTGCAAATACTAAAAGGTCACTACCACTGAGAAAACCTCACTTATAGAGCAGGTCTGATTCTTCACTCCTCTTTGCAAATCAGGGATGACTGTATAAATGACAATGGTTTTACATTCTTATGAAAATGAGAAGAAAATATGAGTCAAAACTGAATTTACAGATGAACACACTAATTCCGTTTGACAAAATCTTTATGCAACAAAACAGCATTCTAGTTTTCCTTGCCAGGAACTGACTGTTTGACAAATATACTAATTAGTCACAAGTCCTTTTAAATACAATGTCATTGCATCAAGATTTTAGGAAGTGTAAGTAAGTTTACACTTTCTTTTTATTCAAAAACTCAAGCCTGTGCAAGCTAGCTGACTTCAACTATACCCATCCACCAATGTGTTCATCCCTATCTAAATAATTTTGCTACACTGCTACAATAATTTTTCTTGATATCTCATTGAGTTGGGTCTCAGAAGGCAACCAGCAACTAACAACCAAAAAAGACATTTGTTACACTTGCTGACTGAAAAATTAGTAACTGATTGTGCCACTTTGCTTGTGTACCTGTTAGTTTTTCATGTACTTTTTTTCTTTATAATACTTCTGTACACAATACATGCGCTTTTGAAGTCATGTGCAAAGTTCATCTCAAATTTTAACTCCACTTAGAATGGAAAATGGAAAGTAAATAGTAAATAGTAAATAGTAATAACAGAAGTAGGTATTGTTCTACTGATTTGGACCAGACTTCCTCTGAAAACCAATACATATCTCACTCTATTTGGATAGAAACTACTTTGCAGATAGAAGTGAAAAAATATGGTAATAAGTCTGGTGAAATGTGAAGATGTGTTTCGTGGTTTTGGCTGGGATAGAGTTAATTTTCTTCATAGAGGCTCACACAATGCTGTGCTTTGGATTTTTGATGAAAATAGTGGTGATAACACACCAATGTTTTCAGTTCTTGAAGAGCAGTGTTTACACAGAGCCAAGGACTTTTCTGCTTCTTATGATGCCCTGTCAGAAAGGAGG
Source organism: Anseranas semipalmata (assembly GCA_013399115.1). Lineage (NCBI taxonomy): Eukaryota > Metazoa > Chordata > Aves > Anseriformes > Anseranatidae > Anseranas > Anseranas semipalmata. The sequence goes on from VXAA01000395.1 coordinate 7,845, forward strand.
TTGGGGGTGCACCTAAAGCTGGGAGGGGACACAGCCAGGACAACTGACCCAGACTGACCAAATGGATGTCCCATATCAAGTGGTGTCATGCTCAGCAGTAAAACCTGTGGTAAAGAACAAGGAAGGTGGTGATGGTGGTACAGGGATGTTTGGATTGATGGTGTTTATCTTCCCAGGAAACCATTACATGTGTTGAGCACTGTTTTCCTGGAAGTGGCTGAACACCTGCCTGCTGATGGGAAGCAGTGAATGAGTTCCTTGTTTTGCTTTGCTTGTACATGTGTACTTTACCTAGTAAACTGTCTTCATCTCAATCCATGAGTTCTTACCCTTCTACCTCTCCAATTCTCTCTCCCATCCCACCTGGGGAGAGTGAGCGAATAGTTGTGTGGTGCTGAGCTGCCTGACAGGGCTAAACAGCATGAACATTTGGAAATTCTGTTATTTATTCCTAAACAGTTGAACTGCCAATACTGAGATTCTGAGCTGGTAGAATAGACGAAACTTACTTGTGTATCTTTTTAGAGAGGAACAATTCTCATAAAATGAGATGTATCAGTAAGATACCAGAGGGCTGTCTGTCCCCACTTAAAAAATGAACAGGAGTTCTACTGAAAAATTTCTGAAACGCACAGCTTCAAAGAAACTGTTGCATAGACAAACCATGCATATGGATAGAAGCAAGAAACTTGTTGGGATATACATATATGGTCATGACATAAAGGAGTCATCATATTTGAGAAGTCATGGTAGTCTGGTAAAGTTCCCACTGACTGGAAAAGGAGAAACATAGCCTCCATTTTTAAAAAGGGAAAAAAAAGAAGACCTGGGGAACTCACCAACCAGTCTCACCTGTGTCTGTCAAGATCATGGAGCAAATCTTCCTGGAAACTATGCTAAGGCACATGGAAAATAAGGAGGTGATTGGTGACATCCAACATGGCTTCACTAAGGGCAGATTGTGCCTGATAAATCTGGTGGCCTCCTACGATGGAGTTGCAGTATTGGTCGATAGGGGAAGAGAAACTGCTGTCATCTACCCGGACTTGTGCAAAACATTTTATATTGTCCCACACATCATCCTTGTCTCTAAATTGGAGTGAAATAGATTTGATGGATGGACCACTCGGTGGGTAAGGAATTGGCTGGATTGTTGCACTCAAAGAGTTGCAGTCAAAGGCTCAATGTCCAGGTGGAGATCAGTAATGAGTGGCATTCCTCAGGGGCCAAAACCAGCACCGTTTAACATCTTTGATAGTGATATGGACAGTGGGATTGACTTCACCCTCAGCAAGTTTGCCAATGACACCAAGCTGTGTAGTGTGGTCAACACACCGGAGGGAAGGGATGTTATGCACAAGGACCTGGACAGGCTTGAGAGGCAGGCCTGTGCAAACTTCATGGAGTTCAACAAGGCCAAGTGCAAGGTCCTGCATCTGGGCCCAGGCAATCCCAAGCACGAATACAGGCTGGGATGAGAATGGATTGAGACCAGCTGTAAGGAGAGGGACTTGGAGGTGTTGCTTGACAATAAGCTCAACATGACCCAGCAACAAGCGCTTGCAGCCCAGAAGGCCAGCTGCATCCTGGGCTGCATCAAAAGGAGCATGCCCAGCAGGTCGAGGGAGGTGATTCTTCCTCTCTACTCTGCTCTTGTAAGACCCCACCTGGAGTACTGCGTTCAGCTCTTGGGCTCCAGTATAAGAAGGACATGGATTTATAGACATAGAGCAAGTCCAGAGGAGGGCCACAAGGATGATCAGAGGGCTGGAGCACCTCTCTTATGAAGACAGGCCGAGGGAGTTAAGGTTGTTTAGCCTAGAGAAGGCTCTGGGGAGACCTTACAGCGGCCTTCCAGTACCTAAAGGGGGCCTACAGTAAAGCTGGAGGGGGCCTCTTTATCAGGGAGTGTAGTGATAGGACAAGGGGTAATGGTTTTAAAGTCAAAGAGGGAAGATTTAGATTAGATATAAGGAAGAAGTTCTTTACTGTGAGGGTGGTGAGGCAATGGAACAGGTTGCCCAGTGAATTTGTGGATGTCCCATCCCTGGAGGTGTTCAGGACCAGGTTGGATGGGGCTTTGAGCAACCTGGTCTAGTGGGTGGTGTCCCTGCCTGGGATGGGGGGTGGTGGTGTTGGAACTAGATGATCCTTAACGGTCCCTTCCAACCCAAACCTTTCTATGATTCTATGATTCTATGATTCTATAACTGCTAGTAGTGGTATATGTTGGTAAATCTAACAAAGATATACATAGCAAAGTGCATAGAATACAAACTGGTCAATCCTTTCTTAATCTTTTCTTGTTATACAGAATGTTTCCAACACCCATTTCTAATTTTTAAAATTTTAAGGACTGTAAGCACTGTAAGTGTTTTGAATTCAATATTTTTTTATTTTTTTTTTATTTTTTCCAGAATTCTTAACTGCTTCCATTATGACTTCGATAGCATCAGGCAAAAAGATGTGCATATGTAAACAATAGCTTGCTACTGTTAGATATACAGAAGCTTAAAATAAAAGTCATCCCATGTCAAGGGCATAGACCATAGGAATCACATTCTCAGAAACTAGAAATACATGGATAATAAAAGAAGAGGGAGAATTTATGATAATAGGCTGATGATCCTTCAAAGATCTGAGAATTTATTCTTGCCTTTTAAACAATAAAATTAAATGTTGGCACAACACTGAAGTCAACAGAGTTGACAAGGTTCCTGTAGGGACCAATTTAAGATAATAAACATAAAAATAAAAATGAGTGACATAAAATATCTCGGTAATCTAGGAACTTATTGAAATTTAAGTTGTTTATTGCTTTTAGCTAATATTTTGCTATGCTAGGTGTATTTATAGTATATTGTCTCAGTTTCTAGGAAACTTTTATTTAAATTTCAGTTTAAATTCATTTACTAACATGGGGATCTATTTCATCTTTAATTTATTTAATTTTGTTCTTAAAGTTGGAGAGCTTTCCTTCACTGATGTATTCGGAACCATAACAGAAGGAGAGGATTCTTGCAGGAAAACATATTCTAACAGGGAAAAGAATAAACTAAGCTAACATAACAGGAAAAAGAATAAACTAAGCTAACAGTTGCTGTTAAAAGTTCGTATTATTCCATTTAGTTTAAGTTAATTTATAGCTATGTTATGTAACTGTAAGACCGATTCTGTGCCTCACTGTCAATTTTACCTTAGTGATTTTCCTGATAAACCATTATTGGTCTTCAGCCAAAAAAAAAAAACAAACAAACCATGCAGGATTCCTATTCTCCTTCATGAGTGAAACTATCAGGCATTTTTAATGATTTATTTTGTAACATTTATCTCCGAGAGTCTGGCACACTGGAAAAATGATGAGAGCTTATGCTTTGTTTTTCATCAAATTTTTCTGCTGAATATTCCTTGTACCTGCTCTCGTTTATATCAGTCGTTCAGACTGGTGATGTAGGCAGGACTGCAAGAAATGTTTGTGGGAGATTTATAATGTGGAATGATGCTTTATGAGATTTATTGACTGGATTTATTGACAGATTCTGATCTTCTGTAGGACTTGTCTCTGCTCCAAATGTGAAACTGTGTGTAAAAAATGTAGTGTATGCAAAAGGACATTGCAGTTGTTTCTGTGCCAAACGTAGTGAGAACAGAGGTTACCTAAGAACTTAGCCCCCAGTTACTCTTTTTTTAATTCCCCTTTTTAAGGGAATTAAACTGTCTTGGACAGTCTTTACTAAGAAGTTCAGTTCATTCAAAACTGTTCTTCTGTAGGGTTGGAAAGGATCCATGGAACTTTCTAGAGATATAATTACGCTTCTTCCTACATGCTGATGCCGAAACCTCCACAATCTCACAGGTTTTAACCTGGCATATATTCTTCAGTCTTCCAAAATAATAAAAATATCTTTTTTATTGAAATTAAACATCTCAGTACAGCCAGGCATCTTTCAGGAATGTTAAACAACAGACAAAACTTTGCTCATAAAAGCTAGTACTTCTACTATATAGTCACTAAATTTCTATGTACATAATTGGTATGTCAACATATTAAGATACTTTTCCTCCTCTTCATCACCTACTGAAATATATAGTACTGAGATTTGTTTTGATATCTGAACAGTCAAGCACCCAAATCACCGAAGCACAAAGAGTTCAGAGTTAACAAGTTTGGCTTTACCATTTACATACATATGATCTTTATGGAAGGTGCTCTGTAGTGATGTGCTAGTTACTGGTTCCCATTGTTAACTTTATCAAGCAAAAAAGTTTAATTTAGAAATTCTTGGACTCCTGTAATACTATATTTAAGTCTTCCATATAATGATACTTTAAGTGCACTGGAACTAGCCATTTTTTTGGGCAATATGTGGTATATTTTGAGTATATTACATTACATTAGATGTATTTTATATCTTGCATTGTTCATACCCCAAAGTAAAGTAAAAATGATTCTTTAACAGCGTGAACAAAAGCTGCATGACAGTTTTATGTAGTTACGGCTAGAGATGGAAGAGAGGTAGTTCTAAGTTATAGAATGTCCACACTTTTCTGATTTTAGTAAACATTCTTGCAAATCAAAACTCTTAATTCTGGAAGACAGTAGCAGGAGAGATAGTGAGTACCTTATAAGACTTTACTTAATAACTGGCAGGATCAGACTGGTAATAGGTAAGGTGAGTATCATTTGTTCATATTTGATTAATTTTCTTCATCTGTGACTTAGACCTATCCTTTTTAACTCTTCAGCTTCATTGACAGCTGTTTGAAAGAGAAGTAAAAAAAGAAAAATATAGTTAAATCATTAAGCAAAAATAACTACTTCTCAACAGTTTCAACAAACCTCCATTTGTAATCTTCTTCTGCTTTGTGGTGTTTTATAAGTAAACAAATGTGTTCAAACTCCATGATAGCAATATTTTATTTTATTTTATTTTATTTTATTTTATTTTATTTTATTTTATTTTATTTTATTTTATTTTATTATTTGAAACAAAGCACCGTCCTTGCTGGCACGCTCTGCACTCACAGTGCTCTCGAAGTTTGTAAACAATTATTTAGTTTGGTGAAGTGAGATATGATACCATAGCAGAGACCAGGTTTTAAACATCATTTGTTGTAAATGAAATTTTAGAGTCCTCTTACTTTTCTTATATTTTAGAAGAAGCAGAAAAACAGGCTGAAGATGTCTAATGAGGGAAAGCTCAAAGAGAGTTTGAAATGGTAGAAGAGATACATGGTAAATATTTTGTGCCAGATGGCTTATCCTTCACTCTGATTTTAAATCAAGTCTTTCTTCTTTGCACTCAAATATCTCATGGGCACAGTTTAATTTTTGTTTTCATTAAAAATATTTATTTGTTGACATAATGTTTGTAGAGATTAGATGCTACTGTTATAGACATAAACATTTTTGAATACTTCTGTAAGATATCTAATTTTAACAAAGAAATGAGAAAGAGGCTCATTAGAGGGCAGACTATGAGACAGGATGTGTGACTAACACAGTGACATATTTTTGAACAAACTTGCCTAAACACTGGTTTCAAAAACCAGTGTCATTTTGCACTTCTCTCCAGCCGTCTGTCTGAGCAGTTTTCCCTTGTACCTCCTTGATTTGTTTTGACACAATTTACATGGATATTTGAACAGATAAGGAGTTACTCTAATCATTACACCAGTCCTGGTGTCCCCAGACAAAGATTTTTTTTTTTTTGTATGTCAGTTGGACTCTCCTTCTCTTAGCTTCAGCAAAATTTAAAACTCGCAGCATTAAAGAAGATACTTCCCCCCTCCCTCAGAGATATCCCCACTCCATTTCCGAGGTGAGTAAAGTCTAAGCTGGAAGCTGTCATTCAAGTTAGCTGCAACACTTTTGAGGTTGCAGTTCAATTAGCAGATATTGTAAAAGGTGCTGAAGCAGCTGCTGCATCTCAGAAGAAATATTTCTCACAAGTAATAACAGACAAGAACTGGTCAGTTTTAAGGAATATGAAATTATATAATTGTCTGGATCAGATCTAAATTATAATTGTTTACCCCCATTGCCCTTCCTATATTGCCGAAGAAGAAGAGAAATCCACCTTACACTGTTCTTCATATCACTTAATTTAGCAACATTCCTCTCACAGAATACTACTTTGCGTAGCACCAAATTCATTCTAGTAAAGAAAAAGAAAGCACATAAACATAGATGTGTATGTTTATATACACCTATCAACAGTCATGTGGGACTTTCCTGAGAAGACAAATGCATGAAATGCATGAACAAGACAAGTGTTTTCTCTACAGATGGTTACATGTAAACACTTTCACTTCAGAATTATCAGGCAAAAGACACCTAGGAATTACTACAGATGCAACAATGTCTATTCTCCTGCAGTTCATATACAGATACTGAAGATCCATTACTGTTACGGAAAAAAAACTGTTGCTTAATATCACAACGCAGTCCTCATTTGCTGCAGAGGGTTACAGAGTCTTTGAAAATGGGCATTCATGTTCAAAGTGACACCCTCTTTAAAAGTACCTTCAATAAATAATCAAAGAACTTCCCTGCTGTTTTCTCTAGGACATAGGGCTCCTTTCATAATTGCTGGTTTCAAACCTAGATTTTGAGAAAAGGGGGGAGGACAGAAGAGAAAAAGTAGTTGTTTAAAAGATGTTTGCATTCTCTCCATGAGATTTTAGTGAAAAGAAAAGGTAGTTACAGACACTGTCTGCTTATTTGATTTGATTTGATTTGATTTTTTTTGATAACGAAGTGAGAAATCTATGAGCCTTTAATATTTCTTTGATTCTTTTTTTTTTT
>VXAA01000395.1:14697-32628 GCA_013399115.1 Anseranas semipalmata
TTTTTTTTCTGCTTGTGAGGCCAGAGGATTCTTTGAACAAATAAAGTGTGACATTGTTTCCAGCTTTTTAAGGAGGAAGAGAAATCTTTGCTGACCTGTGGCAGAATTCAGAAACTTGCAGACAACTGTAAGGTTAGGGAGCTAAATATTTACTCCGTGCTGAGAAGATGAGATCTTGCTTTGGAAATTTCAGAAAGATTTCAATGTATCTATCTAGGAATTTTTTTCCTGTTTTATTCAAAACCATGCGTTCCATATTAAAAGAAGTAGCAAAACAAGCTCTCAATAAATTACTTAAAATTATGCATGCCACAACAGTGAATAATAACTTCCTTGATAAATAGCAGAAAATATTATGTAGATTAAAATGATAAAGGCAATTTTACTAATAAATTAGGAATAATATATAACTTGAGACACTGGCAAAGTGTTCTTCAGCCTAATTTGGCTTCCAGCTGTGTCTCAGGTTTTAAGATGAATCTATTTATTTCGAGTAATTGTCGTAAACACTCAGTCAAAGGGGTACAGTAATACCATTGCATAGCACTTGATCTCTGCACTGCTTCAGAATAAAATATTATGCCATTTAGAATGAACTATCCTAGAGATTTATTACCTATAATTTTTCTTGCCAGAGTTCATGAAGCATTTAGGCAACCCTCTCAGACATAAGGTCTGACTTTTGGGTGGTCCTGTGTGGACCCAGGGTTGGACTCAATGATCCTGGTGGGTCCCTTCCAACTCAGGATATTCTATGGTTCTGTGATTCTCTGACTTCGTAACTACTTTAAATGAAATGTTTTTATTATCTGAATTAGGATCTCTTTTACTAAATAGTGACAAACATGGGTTTAAAAATAAAGTAACCCTATAGACTGAAAAGTAGTGTGCCTTGCCTTGTTTTGTGTTTACTTCAGCTATTGTATTTTGTTATGCTCTAAGACAAAGTGAAAGCACATCACATATACACATATATTTTTATATATATAGCCAAGACTTTATTGATAATATAATTGATATCTTAAGTCTAATTCAAGAACAATTAGTCTACATCTAATTGTTACAGAAAAAGAAGAAGAAGAAGAAGAAGAAGAAGAAGAAGAAGAAGAAGAAGAAGAAGAATTCAGTTAAAATTATTATATACATTTTGTTTCTACCCTTTTTCTTCATGTTTTTCCATACCAACCTTTCTGCTACTCCTCTAGTTTCTAAGGTTGGTAGCTTCATGTTAGTGTCAGTGGTAGGGGTGAGTTTTCAGCATTTAGAGTCCTTCTTTGGCAACAATATGATGTCCATGTTGATGGTATCTTCTTCCTCACTCTAGAGTCCAGATGAGATCATATTTATACGGTCACTAACTTGCTTTTACACATTGTTCTTTCTTCAATGACTACAGCTACAGGTTACATGTGAATTTGCTGCATAAAATGAATTTGACCTATGTTAGACATAGACACAGGAAAAATTATTTCTCTTCATTACCCCTCAAACCAGGCTTGCCCAGAGCTAGGTCTGTATTTTTTTTCTAGCTGACCATGAGTGAGTTGTTTATAACTGTGGGGTCACTGGTGCCAAGTCTGTGCCCCATCTCTTGTCAATGTACGCCTGTACTCCTCTATGCCACATCCTATGTCTCCACTTGTGATGTCATACCAGGCCTTTCTCTACACTGTGTCATTAAAGTTAGGGTCATAAATACCTCATTCTTCAGAGATTCAGTGGCTGTTGCTGCTATCTGTGGAAAAGTATGGCCGTACCACACAAAGATACAAAGAATAAACAAATCAGCTATAGACATGTGGTCCACTAGAGAAATAACTGTCATAGCTAAACCAAATGAAAACAAAGCTGTAGGCAGGTCAAGAAAAGTTCAGACAGAGTAAGCCCAAGAAGCCTCCATCCCAAAGTCTTCCAAAGTTGTTATGAAGTATATGGGCTGTTACTAGCAGTTGTAATACTGCATTACAGGACTATACATTTACAATTTCCACCAGAGAGTATTTGGGTTTGCTGACTGTAGACCATGATGTGATTCAGGGATACTGGAGTTCTGAGACAGCTACAGTAAGTGTTAAAATTAGGCCAGTTCTGGCAGCACAAAAGCCTTGTATTGGTGAATTTACCCTGTTATAGGCGTATGTAATCCATAATGTCAAGCACTGACATACCTCTAGACTAAAGACTAAATTTTCAGAAGCTTCATTGATCGAGTTAAGGACTTGTATTGGCAATGGCCGGATTTAAATGCTCTTTGATAATGTAGCTGATTTCTTCAGGAACAGAGGTGGAAAAATGTATATATTTGGTAGTAGGTCAAGAAAATGTGTCTTTATAAGTCTGAAGATTTATATCTTCATAAAGCTATATCCATCTAGGCAAAAAGCAGTGGAAGTATCAGAAGTCTGTGCTATAAAATGACTCTGGAAATTACCAGGGAAATATCCACAATGTTTCCTCTATAAAAATTCATGGCACAAACATTCAGCCAGAATTATCTAATAGCTAACAGATTTTGTTGATAGGTAAATATAATGCTGTTTTCTTGGTAGCAGCCCACAACTTCCCATGCTGAGGACCACATCAGGCATTCAAGCCTGGAAGAGAAAGAAGCTTAAGAATCAGGGAACAGACCATATGGACAACAGGGATATAGGAGTAGTAGAGGCTGTGAATTAGTTTACTTGAACTGCATTGTTTGATGATAAAAACTACAGTCTGGAATGAGGGTCAAACCTGTGTTTGTGACATGGACATCCAGCAGCAAACCTTATTGGTAAATAGGGAATCTGTGTATTTAAGCACCAAAAAGAAAACAATCCCACCTTCACATCAAACAAAATAACCCCCAAAAGTCCTCCAAGAAAAGTCAATTTATTCTTTCAGTACAAAGAACTTAACCAAGCTGAGAAACATCTAGATTAGTTCTCCCAGTCAGACTAGCATACCTATAACACTGACAGCAAGACCTTATTCAATCATTTGTGGTGGTTTCACACCAGTAGGTAGCTCAGCACCACCATGCCACTCTCTCATCCCCCCTCCTCAGAAGGACAGGGGGAGAAAATATGATAAAAAGAAGCTTGTGGGTTGAGATAAGGACGGGGGGACACCTACCAATTACCTTCATGGGCAAAACAGGCTTAGCACAAGGGAGATTAATATAATTTATTGCCAACTTATAACAAACTAGAGCAGTGGGAACTGAAAACAAACTAAAAGCACCTTCCCCCATCCATCTTCTTCGACCTCTTCACACTGAGTGGTACAGGGAAATGAGGGTTGCCATCAGACTGTAATGCTTTGTCTGCCACAGACAGTGACATGGTCACTCTTTTCCCCTGGTCCAGTGTGGGGTCCCTCCCACGGGATGCTGTCCTTCCCAAGCTGGGCCTGCGTGGGCTGCCCACAGGCTGCAGCTCTTCCAGAACTGCTCCCAGATGGGTCCGTACCACGGGGCCCATCCCTCAGGACCAAACTGCTCCAACATGGCTCCCCCACGGGCGGCAGCTCCCACCAGGCTTCCTGCTCCTGCAGGGGCTCCTTTCCACGGGCTGCAGCTCTGGCCCGGGGCCTGCTCCTGCAGGGGCTCCCCTGGGCCGCAGCCTCCTTCAGGCCACATCCACCTGCTCCATGGGGGCTCCTCCATGGCTGCAGCGTGGAGATCTGCTCCATGTGGTACCCATGGGCTGCAGGGGGACGGCCTGCTCCACCATGGGCTTCTCCATGGGGTACAGGCATTGCTGTAGTGTCTGAAGCACCTCCTCCCCCTCCTTCCTCACTGACCTTGCTATCTACGGGGTTGTTTCCTCAACTTTTCTCACTCCTCTCACCCAGTCACTGCTGCACAGATTTTTTTTTTTTTTTTTCCCTCATTCTTAAATCTGCTCTGCTAGAGGAGCAACCAGTGTCACTCATTGACTCAGCTTTGGCCTGCAGTGGGTTCCTTTTGGAGCCAGCTGGAGCTGGCTCCTATCTGACATGGGGCTGTTCCTGGACTCTTCTCACAGAAGTCATCCTTGCAGCCTCCCACAATCCCAAAACCTTTCCATGTAGACCCAATATGTTTAGGTCATTGTAGGGATGTTGTCAGATTCTAGTACTTATCAACCAGGAAAAATAAAATGACATTTCCACAAAATAGTATTCTCATTCCAAAACAATGCTTTGTTGTCCGTGGTTGACAGGAGCTAGTTAGGAAGACAAGAGGGCTTTTGAGGTAGCAACATCCTGACAGTGAAAGAGGTCAGAACAAAACTGCCCACGGAAAGGTGGATTTCACCTAGTCTGCCTTCATGAGAAGCATGTATTTATATTGCATGCATATGAGAGTTTAACATGAGAGCTACATATTGACATGCTGGTTTAGCTGATTGCCTAAACAACCACCTGAGTTCCACATTCATCATTTTCTGCAATGGTCCTTTATTTGCAGGCCATTTGGACAAAATTTTCCTCTAATTTTATATGATACTCTATGGTCACTGCTACCAATCAGTTCCATCTGTGTAGACCTCATTTCCCTGTTGAAATTTCTGGAACTCTGCATAAAAGTTTATGGTTGAACTATAATACTGTTATCTACATCCAACTCAGTAAGAGTGTTCAAAATGCAACCCTATTAACAATTCTTATGATAATCTGAGTCCAATTTCTAGAAATAAAGTAGTCTGAGGATGTTGAAAGAGGTATTTTTACTGAACTTTAATTACATTGTAAATAAAGATAATCATCATCCGAGCACATTTGAAAGCAAAGAGCAATTAAGAACACGAACACAGAGGTAAGTAGAAAAAAAGGATCAAACACAATTTCAACCTGCTTTCACCTGAAATTGTTTGTTTAAATAATGTCAAACTTCTTAATGGAAAAGGTGAAAAATGACAAAGCGACTGCAGTGCTTACCCATTTCCCTTGCCAGTATTCTGTTGCTTAGGACACTTATGTCCAATTTCTGAGTTAGGTTAAGACTGAGTCCCACTGCAGCTTAGCTGTCAAGTAACTAATAACACGCTTGACACAGGTCCTAGCCATCAATAAAAATATCTAGCACCTGCTTATAATAGCTTTTTCTCCTGCACAGGCAAATATTCATGTTCTAAAATCATAGCAAGACAAAATTCTCCTTCATGGATCATAGAAATCCCAAGGGGGCTCACACAGCCTTTACTTTGAAAACAAACACAAACCTCTGCTGAGGTATTTATCATGAGATATGTTAGACTCTATGATTATTTTAGCTGCTTGCTTCTGTAATGACTTCTCACAGCCATTTCAGATGATGGGTGGCAGCTAGATCCAATGGTTTCAAGGGGATTCAGTCCAACATACATTATATTATTCTTGAATTACTCTGAAAATTTCTTGCTTACTCTAGCAGGGCAAAAATGACCCTATCTATTCTGGAAAACAGTTAGAATAAGAGTTGTTTATGTTAAGACCTTGGTAATAGTGTATTTTGAGAAGTGATACACTAAAACATTTCCTTAGAACAATGCAAGATTTCATAGTATTAGTGATATGAACAAAACAGCAATGTAGGGGGAAGAGGGAATTTTTATAATGAGTACAGTACAGTACATTATCAACTGTCCTAATGAACAATCTGGAAACTAGCAAGACCTTGCAACTGCACTGCCCAGTACTCCCGAGTGCAGCAGAAGAATCCCTGTACATACGTCTAATGTTTTGCAACTAAGATTACTTTGCCATGCTGAAAGCTACTGCTGTATCTATAGTTCTATCACACCTCTCTATGCTAAGAGCTGGGCCACAATTCAGACATACATTTTTGAACATTTCACATATTTGTGACGAGTCTGTGCCTCAACTGCTTCATGGATGTATCAGCAAGAGTATCATGGAATATATATGTTCCATTGACAGATGAAATCCACTTGCTAGATTGAACTTTGAAGAGATATTTGTCTTGGATTTGCCTATTCTTATGGCAAAATTCTGTAGATTGATGTGGAAATTCAAACTTATGCAGAATCTCTACATCAATACAGCTATGCAGTTAACATGGAAGTTATAAAGAAAAAGAGCAGAGAGAGACATGCAAAGAAAGAGAGAAATGAGATTTAATACATGGCAAGAGATTTTATACCACTAAAAAAACCCTCTACAGAAGAACTTTCAGTTTTACACAGCAGACGAATATTAATAACATTATTGAAATGACTGAAGAGCTCTGTGAAGCTCATGCTATTAGAGAAGAAGAACACAGTGGCAAAGCAGAAAAGTAGCCTGGATACCTGAAGTATCATCAGCCACCCTTGCAACCACTTAAGTAACTTGCTCTGACAGGTCTCTGTCTGGGAGCAGAGAGACCCCTGCTCTGCACTCATTTCTCCCTTCACTGCCTGTGCAACTACCAGAGGACTAAGAGGTTGCCTGTGCAGCATACGGGACATTACAGCATTATCTGAAGAGAGAAAACAAAGTTCAAAATCTTGAGATAATAAATTCTTATGTTTCTTTTTCTTTCTACTACTTTCTTTTCCAAACCGAAATTAACTGCACTCATCCTAGTCAACATGTCGCATCTGTCTTGAAGGATTTTGAGACCACTCTCCAATCTCCAAAGGTATTTCTAGCTTCTGTTTTAGGGTATGGTCTTTTCCCCTCAGAACCCTAGATTACTCCAGGATACTGTCTTCACTGTTTAGAGATGACTAAGATCTCCTTTGTTAAGATATCTACACCACAAATTCTTGTTGCTGATCTTGGGTGGATTTATTTTCCGTCACAATAAACCTCTTGTTTTAGCTGTTGCAATCTGTGCTAGAGTTTGCTATCATTCCCACTCTGTGTAGGCTGAAGCACACGTTTACCCTTGACTTCCTTACTGCAGTTCTTGAGCTTCTCTTAAGCATCCAGTTCTGAATTACTTTTACTTAAGGGTTATGAGGGATTCTCTGTTAAATACTGTCTTTAAACAAGGCTGCTTGACTTTCTAAAAGATATGTCATTCAATCCATAATTATATTCTTAGTGCATGAATTGCTGAACAAAATTTTAAGACATCTATAATTCAGGTTTGATTAAATTCTAATAATACTTCCTTCTGCACTTAAACACTGTAAAATACATTCCAGACATTTGGTGTAGGCATATTGTGATTCAAGTTGCCTGCTGAAACATGCTATTTATTATACTGCCGGTTAAAGCCAGCAAAATAAATCACAAAGGAAAGAGCCATGTTCAATGTAATTCTCAGGTCTTAATTTAACATAAAAGAATAATATTTCACTTAGCTGCAAATACATCTGATTGGGCTGACTACAGTGGTGACCAGCTGTAAACACAGCTGAGGTACAACCACTATAAAACACTCCTGAAACCCTCTTGCAAGATGCATCCACTTAAGCATGCCTTGTTTGTTTTAGTGAATAATTATTAGCTTGTTCAGAAAACAAAACAAACAAAGAAAAAGTTGTGAGAAAAAGGATAAGAAACTTGAAGAATATAGAGGGACATAAAACTTCATTGAGCCATGTCGTTATACAGCTAGCAAAGAAATAGTCATGCAATGGCCTGGTGGTGGTGATTTGATTTGTTTGTTGATATAATCTAGACTTAATGTCTTTTATGCAGACCAGTGTGTGTGTATGTGTATGTGTGTTTACATATTATACAATTGTTTAATATTCTATGAAATAGAGTAACATATTATTTACTGACAAATATTCTCCTTAAAAATATTGCTACTTCATATCAATCCATATATTCTGATTAAAGCTGTTCCGAAGAGGTAGCTGAAGTCTGGTTTATAATTTCACAGTTATACTTATGTGTACAATTAGTGGTTTCCCAAAATGTATCATGTTTTTTTTTCTTCCATGTTCTTCCTTCGATATCACATTTATGACAAAAAAAAAAAAAANGAAAAAAAAAAAAAAAAAAAAAGACATGCAGCTGACCCCTGCTTAAAAATGTACCACAAAACCTATTATATTACTTGCTTTCCAAGTACAGTTTATATCTTGCAGTTAATAGAATTCAGAAGAAATTTTTGAACAGCATATAACAGTGCACATCTGTATAGAAGTACTGTGAGATTTTCTCTTTTGATTTTCTATCTTTCCAGGACCTTGCCAGCCTGGTGAAGTGTGCTTTAAACAAACAGGTGGTGAGGAAATGGAGGTCAGGATGTTAAGTACGTGGGCTGGGAAGTGAGAGAGCTCTCAGGAAGGATAAAACAGGTGAAAAGAAAGTCTACTTCAAGTGACTGTACAAAAGTCTGTGCAACCCAGGTGACAAGTAGTGGGAAGCAGAGTTCTCCGCATAGGTGCAGAGTTGTGGCACTGCTGGAGTAACAGATGTGGTGGGAATGTTCATGTGGCTGCTATCTTGTGAAGGAGGGATACAGATCCTTTTGGAAAGAGAGGGAAGAAGACATCTGTCCTTCATGTGGAGGAGCAGCTCAGATATGTCTCCACACGTCTGCCAGTGAGTGGGCAGCTGCCCAGATGAGAGATTGGTAAGGGTGACAATGCAATTATGGTGAGGATGTGGACTAGATCTCCTGTATGCTATTTGATGATGACTGGATCTTGGGAGAAAGTTTAATGTTCCTAAAATCTCCTGCAAGGGTGTGTCACAAGCAGTCCAGGAGTTTAAGGAGGATGTCAGGGACAGCTTCTTACCAGTGATGTGAGATGGGCCAGCTGGGCTGATGTGGTCTTGGATATGCTGCTTAGGAATGAATACAGAAGGGAAAGAGGCCAATAATGCAGAAGAATGGAAGCTTGCAATGGCAAGAACCAGAAGGAGGAAGACACTCGCGCTGAAGCCTGAGGTACTCTTGTAGAACTGCTTCACTGCTCTACAGACTGAAGAGGAAGGACCTGTTGCACCAGGAGAGATGCTGGAGCTGAGTAAGGCAGTGCGATCTGCTCCCCATATAATCAGAGCAACTAAGAAAAGGTAAGAGGTGATAGTAATAGGCGACTCGCTTCTGAGAGGTATGGAAGCACCCATTTGCTGATCTGACACACTCTCTAGCGAGGTTTGCTGCTTACCAGGGGCTCATGTCAGGGATGTCACTGAGACGCTACCAAGCCTAGTTCAGCCCACTGACTATTATCTGCTTCTGTTGTTTCATGTGGGCAGTAGTTATACAACCAAGAAGGGTCTGAAGAGTATCAAGAAGAATTACAGAGCCCTTGGAGCAGCAGTAAGGGACTCTGGAGTGCAGGTAGTTTTTGTCATCAATCTTCCTGGTCAAAGGGAAGGGATCTGAAAAGGCCAATTGAATCTGGTAAATCATCAAATGGTTACAGCTCTGGTGCCAAAGCCAGGAGTTTGGCTATTTAGACCACAGGACTCACTTTGAGAAACCTGATCATCTGGGGGCTAATGGGGTCCATCTGTCAGAGGAGGGGAAGAGCATCTTTGGTCACACGCTTGCCAAGCTGGTGAAAAGGGCTTTAAACTAGGAAATGCAGGGAAAGGAGAGAGTTACAGAGACCACCCAGGCAGCAAAACAAGGCTCAGGTGGGGATACCTCCAGCAAGTGCATGCAGTCAAGGAAGTATCTACAAGACATGACTATGGGGGGTCGTCTTGCACCCCTCCTGGGATATTGGCATGCTTGAATACCTCTCTGATGTGCCTGTATACCAATGCAAGTAGCATGGGGAACAAACAGGAAGAATTAGAGATCTGTGTATGGTTGCAGGGCTTTGATCTCATTGCAATTATAGAAACATGGTGGGATAGCTCATGTGACTGGAATGTTGTCATGAATGGCTACGTGTTTTTTAGGGAAGACAAGCAAGAAACACAAGGTAGTAGAGTTGGTTTTTATGTGAGAGAGCAACTAGAATGTATGGAGTTCTGCCTCAGGATGGATGAAGAGTGAGTTGAGTTATGGGTAAGGGTAAAAGGGCAGACTAACATGGCTGACAATGTTGTGGGTATTTACTACAGGCCACCTGATGAGGAAGAGGAAGTTGTCGAGACCTTCTACAGGCAGCTGGAAGTAGCCTCACAATCACAGGCCCTGGTTCTCATGGCAGACTTGGACCACCATGATGGCTGCTGGAAAGACCACACAGCTAGGCACAAACAGTCCAGGAGGTTCCTGCAACTTTTTGACACACATGGTGGAGGAACAAATGAGAAGAGGTGTGCTGCTGAACCTTGTACTAACAAACCAAGAAGGACTGGTTGGAGACATAAAGGTTAGGGGCAGTCTTGGCTGCAGTGGCCATGAGATGGTCCACTCTAAGCTTGTAGAGGAAAAGAAGGGAAATCATGCCTAACCA
Organism: Anseranas semipalmata; assembly: GCA_013399115.1. Lineage (NCBI taxonomy): Eukaryota > Metazoa > Chordata > Aves > Anseriformes > Anseranatidae > Anseranas > Anseranas semipalmata. The sequence continues at coordinate 24,969 of VXAA01000395.1, forward strand.
ATCTGATAGCCTGCTATGATGAAATGACTGGCTGGGTAGATGAGGGGAAAGCAGTAGATGTTGTCTACCTTGACTGCAGCAAGGCTTTTGACACTGTCTCTCACAACATGCCTCATAGGTGAGCTCTGGAAGTGTGGGATGGATGAGTGGACAGTGAGGTGGATTGAGAACTGGCTGGATGGCGGAGCTCAGAGGGTTGTGATCTGTTGCACTGAGTCTAGTTGGAGGCCTGTAGCTAGCAGTGTCCCCCAGGGGTACGTACTGGGTCCAGTCTTATTCAACTTATTCATCAGTGACCTGGATGAAGGGTCTGAGTGCATCCTCTGCAAGTTTGCTGATGATACAAAACTGGGAGGAGTGGCTGATACACCAGAGGGCTGTGCTGCCATTCAGAGAGATCTGGACAGGCTGCAGAATTGGTCAGAGAGGAACCTCATGAAGTTCATGAGGTTTTCAAAGGCAAGTTCGGGGTCCTGAACCTAGGGACGAATAACCCCATCCACCAGTACAGCTTGAAGGCTGATGTGCTGGAAAGCGGCTCTGTGGAGAAGGACCTGGGAGTCCTGGTGGACAACAAGTTAACCATGAGCCAACAAACAACAAGAAGGAGGTGAAAGTGAGGACAAGCTACAAAGAAGGGATTTAGAAACATTGGGCATGCAGAGATAGTGTTAGGGGAGCTAAAGCTCAGCTAGAGCTAGAACTGACAGCAGTCATCAAGGGCAACCAGAAGGGCTTCTACCAGTAACTTAGCAGTAAGAGAATAAACAAGAAAAGTGTGAGTGTGTTCCTAAATAGGCAGGTGATCTAGTGACATTGAATGCAGGTAAGGTGAGATAATCTGTGTTTTCCTTTTCTTAGTCTTCATGAGTCTCACAGATCTCTGTGCCTATAGGGGTTTTAAGGAGGAAAGAAATTAGTGAGAGTAGGCAAGGATTGAATCAAGGATATCTTGAGAAATCTTGACCCTCACAAGTCTGTGAGACCAGATGAGATGCATCCAGGGTGCTGAAAGAGCTTGCTGAACAACACCTCTCTGAGAGGTCATAGAGGCTGGAGGAGTTGTCCACTCACTGGAGAAAGTCAGATACTACATAATCACAGAATCACAGAATCACAGAATTGTTCAGGTTGGAAGAGACCTCCAAGATCACCTAGTCCAACCTCTGACCTAACTCTAACAAGGCCCACACTAAACCATATCTCTAAGCTCAACATCTAAACGTCTTTTAAAGACCTCCAGGGATGGTGACTCAACCACTTCCCTGGGCAGCCCATTCCAATGCCTAACTACCCTTTCGGTAAAGAAGTTTTTCCTAACATTCAACCTAAACCTCCCCTGACGCAACTTGAGCCCATTCCCCCTCGTCCTGTCACCAGGCACGTGGGAGAAGAGGCCAATCCCTACCTCACTACAGCCTCCTTTAAGGTACCTGTAGAGAGCGATAAGGTCACCCCTGAGCCTCCTCTTCTCCAGGCTGAACAACCCCAGCTCCCTCAGCCGCTCCTCGTAAGGCTTGTTCTCGAGACCCCTCACCAGCTTCGTTGCCCTTCTCTGGACCCGCTCCAGCACCTCGATGTCCTTCTTGTAGTGAGGGGCCCAAAACTGAACACAGTACTCGAGGTGCGGCCTCACCAGAGCCGAGTACAGGGGGACAATGACCTCCCTAGTCCTGCTGGCCACACTGTTCCTGATACCAGCCAGGATGCCGTTGGCCTTCTTGGCCACCTGAGCACACTGCTGGCTCATATTCAGCCGACTGTCAACCAGCACACCCAGGTCCTTCTCTGCCAGGCAGCTTTCCAGCCACTCATCCCCCAGCCTGTAGCTCTGCCTGGGGTTGTTGTGCCCCAGGTGCAGGACCCGGCACTTGGCCTTGTTAAACTTCATACAGTTAGTTCATAATCTTCAAGAATGTCAAGATGAACAATTGAAAAACTCTACAATAGTCAGCATTATTTCAGTTCCTGTGAAAATCATGGTGCAAGTCCTTTTTGAAGCCATTAAACCCCTTTGAAGCCATTTCTAGGCACCTGAAAAACATGTTTGGGAATGGCAGTATGACCATCCTGATTTATTTTATTTTACTTTTGTCATGATGAAATTACTAGATCTATGGATGTTCATAGAGCAATGGATGCCACCTACCTTTACTTTGGTAAGACTCTCAGCATGATCTCCCACAACATCATTGTAATCACTACTGGATGGCTGAAAAACTGTCTGGATTGTCAGGCTCAAGAATGGTAGTTAACTATTCATGTTTTCCTTGAAGGCTGGTTAGAAGTGGAGATTTCTTAGTCATTCATCATGGGACTTTACCTGTTTAATACAATTAACCTGGAGGAAGAGATGGAGTGCACTTTCACCAAGCTAGCAGATGATACAAAGTGGGGGGGTAGGGTGGGGTGGGGATGGGATGGGATGGAATGGGACGGGATCAGTCAATGCAGGGAGGGCAGGGCTGCTATCTAGAGGGACTGGAACAGTTGGGAAGAAGGAACTGACAGGAGCCCTATGCAACTGGGGCAGGAGCACATGGCCGCCCTGTCCTTGGAAGGCAGAACTCCAACACACATAGCAACAGGGCTGGGAGCAGCCCTGGGGAGAAGGTATTGGGCTCTGTCAAGCAGTGAACTGTGCAGGAGCTGGCCATGTACCCAGGCAGCAATGAGGGTCAACAGCACCCAGGGTGGAGTGAACAGGACATGGCCCTGTGTTGATAAAATCAATCTCAAGTGTTGATAAAATCAATCTCAGTGGTGGTCAGATGGCTCAGGTGGCTGGAACACAAGCCCTATAAAGAGAAAATGAGGGATTGGGGCTGGATTAGCCAGGAGCAGAGACGGCTTTGGGGTGTGGTTGTGGTAGTGCGGGGAACAACTTATTAGCAACCTTCCCATACCTGTAAAGATATTTCCAAGAGGGTGGATCCAGGTTCTTTGCTGGCATGCATTGTGGGATCATAACAGGCATTGGTCAGAGTCTGAAGTGAGACAGGTTTCTACTGAATGGAAGGAAAAAAATCTAGGATAATAATGCAACAGAACAGGTTGCCCAGACAGAATGTAGAATTTCCTTCCTTGGATGCCTTCAATACCTGGCTGGAAGAAGCCCTGACCACCCTAGTCTGAATGCAGTGCTGATCCTTCATTGACCAAAATGTTACACAGGAACTAGGTGGAGGTCCTTTCCAGCCTGAACAGTCCTGTAACTCAGAAACTATGATTTCTATACTTTCCCCTGAAAGCACTGAAGATGATGGCTTCCTGTGGATGAATAACAGGTTTTAGTGGACCCTGCCCTCATTCAAAGTGGAAGAAACTTTCCTTATCAAAATATAAAATCTTTTATATAAGTGTGGCAACTATCTTAAAAACTCCTTCAATTTCTTGTTGTTGTTGTTGTTGTTGTTTTCTTTATAAATAGAACTGGGAATTCATAAGATACATTGGTGACTAGATAGATCTTTTGACCATCATATAAGCACTTAATATGTTTTCTTCTTTCCATAAAACAAAACAAAGCAAAACAACCAAACAAAAAATACACAATATTTCTCAACTTTGCCAGCTTATTCTGAAATGTCATAAACTGTCCGATCAATGTCAAATGCCATTGACATGATGAACTGTGATGGTCCCTCTAATGTACATCATATCAAGGTAGAGCTATTGAGCTTTTCAGCTGAAGAATCATTGCCTCAGTAGCTTCTCCTGTGTAACAAAATTAAAAATATTGAACATGCTTGAAAGATTGTTATTAGATGAAATAACTTAATTGTTCAGAGAAAAACATAATGGCCAAAACAATTAGCTTGTAATGTGAACATTACAGACTAATCTTTTGATAAATTGTACTTTTTTAGAATGGCATTTTTTTAATTATTGAAGAAAAGAGTCTTAAGCACTTGATGCTTTTATTAGAAATAAAATGTTGTTGTTATTATTGCACATTTAGATCAAAATTCCTCCCCATGTTTCTGACAACAAACATCAAATTTCTTCTTCAAATATTTTTTCTGGCCTCTTTCAGTCTCCTATCAAAGACCTCAGAAAGCCTCTGCTTTACCATGCTGAAGGGAAATCCCATAGGAGGCCTCATAGGTTCATCTAGCTGAAAGGAACATGACCAAAGTCCTTTGGGGTTGAATGCAGTTCCTAAGTTGACTGTAAGAATGAAACTTTGTGAAGGCCTGGATTTCCCTTCATCTCATTACTCTGAATAGTCCACCAAAATACCAGAAGGAAAAAAAAAAAAAAAAAGTAATAGAGTCACTATCTTGTGCCTACTGTGTTTATGGGACATTACTGCAAAATTCTACCTTTTTGTGAATATTATGTTTTATGTTCACAAGTTTTGTGGTCCTTGTTGATACCAAGAAAGAGTATCTCCACAAATATTTAGGCACCTGAGTTGTACTCATCACAAAAAAGATTTTTATTTAGGAAAAAAATGCTATTATTCTTTTAACTATTATTTTTCAACTGAGAAATAAGATTATGGAAGGTCAAAATTTCACTCAACAAAATGAAATAGTAAGGCATAGGAGCATCTGATTCTGCTCCAGATTGTACCAGGATGGCTTGTTTGATGCCATCAGAATAAAAAAATAGAGTAGAAATTAGATATCTAAAATCTGATTATAAAGCACTCTAATGATGTTAGGGATTCAAATCATTGCACTGCTAGGACATTCTCAACTCTCTAATCTTTCTGCAAAATACCATATCATTGTGTAACCGACAGCTCCTACAGCGTTCCACTTTTATTGTTCTACTCTGGTCTATTTAAAATGATACCAATGAAAGAACAGCTGTGTTTATTTCTGAAAAAAAAAAATAAAAAGTTTTAATTTTATTATTTTTCAATAAATTTAACACTAGTTTTCAGTACTTTTTCCTAATGCATTTATAGGACCAGAATTTTTCTTGTGTCTCTCTGTACTCGTGCAAGTCTCATCATGATCCTGCTAAGTTAGCAAAGGTTCACTTTTCTCTGAGTATGAGTAAGATTACAAATAGGACCTACAGGCACTCACGGCCCATGGGGATTGCCTTGTTTTCTGTTCTTCAGTCCTGGAATACAGTCTGGGCCCAAAGATCACATGCATCATTTATCAATCCTGCATTAGTCAGACACTGACTTTTCTTTCCATGCTATGGACTTGCATATGAAATGACAGCTATGAAGTTTGTGTGAGGTGGGGTTGTCTTAAGTCCATGCTTTGAAGAGTAATGTCATTGCCTAGTGGAAGGACTTGCTTTATTAGAGAAGCTTTTGCCCTGCTGAGTGGAAGCTCTAGTCAGGAGTGTTGACAACTACCATGTGATGCCAATTGTCCTGACTTCAGGATGCCCATGCTTTGTCCATGGCTTTGTTACTGATTTACTTTGATATGTCAGGCATACACATAACTGGGCAAACTTTTCTAAATTAATTCAATTCTGCATGCTTTAATTTCCAGTTTTGAATATTGAAATTGAAATTAGTTAGGGTCTGATTTTCAAAAAGATCAAGAATCCATCATTTCCAAGATTAAGGTGAATTAACTAAGCTGGCAAAAGCAATCATTGGCAAAAACAAACAAAAAAAAAACAAAAAACAGAGTATTGCCTGACTTTCTAGGCACTTCACTTCTGTTTAACTGTTCTAATTTAAAATGGTTTGCTACAAGTAGAAATAGGTGGATGCTGGAAACTGAAAGGAATTAAATAAAGCGATATTTTCTAGGATTAAAATATGTTTAGGATCTTCAGATCAAGAGTCAGAGAAGAATAAACAATAAGCATACAAAGTTTGCTGAGCTCTTTGGGGGAGTAAGCGCACATGCTACCTGTGAAGAGTTACAGAGGAAAGTTGTTACTGGATGACTGGGTAACAAAATGGTTGATAATATTCAAGGCAGATAAGGGTTAGGTAATTCATATCCAAGCAAAACACGGTCTTACATTTCTTGGGTGGTACTGGATTCAAAACTGACTATTAAACAGTGGCATACAGTGTGATAACATACAGCTTTATAAAAAATATTTACTAGCAGTTAAAGAAAATAGAATGTTAATACTACCACGTGACCATATACAGTACCTCAGTCTCTAAGATCAGGTCAGTTCTGGTATGGATTTCAAAAGTATATAGTTGTTATGGAGATGTAAAGACAGGTAAAGGGTGGTTAGTTGTGTGGACCAAATTCAAAAGGTGATTTGTGCATGTCTGTTTCTATGTGCAGGAAGAAGGAGAAGGTAGAGGTCTTTAAAATCATGTGTACCATAAAGAATAAACAGAGAAGCATTATCTACCTCCTGGTTTAATACAAGAAATGTGGGACAGAAAATGACAGACAGAATATCAGACAGAAGTTTTAATACCATAAAAGATTATGTTTCTTCGCATGCTGAGTGCATAGGCTATAAAACACTTTACTGCAAGATATCATGGTTGCTAAAAGTTGACAGTTGTTCCAAAAGCCATTGAACAAACTTAGAGAAGAAAAAAGGCATCAGGGGCTATTAAATATACTCAAGATCCTTATCACGGAGTCTAAAAGCATAAAATGTTAGGGTTTTCTTGCTCCGATGCTTATGTGTAGGTACATAGTATCAGGCTATAGTCAGAGAAAAAATCCTGGACTTTGTCTAATGCAGCATTGCTATTTTTATCTTGTGATAAGATGACAATATTTATTTCATTTCAGGTGTATTTTATGTTTATTCTTCTCCAGATCATTTAATTTACATAAAAATGAGAGCATAGATTTGATTCAAAGACCATAAAGGTCAGTATGCACTGAAAACTCAGTTGTCATTAATTTCCAAAGAGAAGAGAGAGTGATGGAAACTGAAAAAGGTCAGAAGAAGAAACACAGTGATTGGGGAATGCTCTTACTTCATACAATTAGAAATACAGAACTGGGAATGTACATTCAAAGTGATATTCAGCCATAATAGCCTTAGGGTTGGGTGACAATCTCAGAGACACACAATTTTAGCCATGAGTTAACAGCTGGCATGAGAAGTGCCAAGACCAGACTGACAATATTACATTAAACTGCTAGTTGTTATTAGTGTGCTATTTTGTAGTTTTAAAGAGAAATACAATGAGTTGACACTGAAAATGTAACTGAACTGCACAACTTAAGGAAATAGAGACTGAAGTACATAATGTAGATTTTTCACAGTAGAGGTCATAGAGAAGACTGCCTGCTGACCTGTCAACTTGACTTGAAAAACCTTGGAGAGCACGTGTACAACATTTTCAGCATTTGCAGCTGTAACTGTAAGCTGTGATAGCGAAATGGAAAGTTTTCAGAAAAGTTGTGGTACACTTCTGTACACACAGGCTTCCTCCATTCTACCACCTACAAAATCTTATACATAATGTAATGCTGTGGAGACAGGAAACACAATAAGGAAAAAGACTGAAACGAGCATAAACTTTAAAAGGCAAGTATTTCCCTTAGTCCTGCAAATGACTCTGAAGCACAGGAGACTACGTACCTGAGGCAGCAACAAGACCAGAGTATTGGTATTTAGATTCATGATATTGCTACTAATCTTCATATTCTTCCTCTCTTCTGCTTCATTTCTATCTTGATTGCTTTTCTCTTACTATGACTTATCACACTAAGGCTCTTGCCAACAAGGCAAGCGTCCTGGT
>VXAA01000397.1:0-20725 GCA_013399115.1 Anseranas semipalmata
CGCCACGCCGCGCCGCGCCGCGCATGCCCCGTGGGCGGCGAGGGGAGCTGGGCGGCCTCCGCCGGCAGCCGGCTGCGGGGGCCGGGGGCTGCGTTTGATGCATGAGCTTTGGCTCGCCGTTGTGAGTCGCCCCCGAAGTAGCCGTAGGCAAAAGAAAAATCTTTGGTGATTAATTAGAAAAACTGGACAATTACGAATTGACTGCGCGCAGCCAGCGTAAGGTAATATAAATAGTAATGAAGCTGGCTCGAAGTGATGAACACGCTGTGTTTATGCGAGATCGCAGAGGAAAGGATCTGGCCGAGGTGGTGTCGGCTTAACTAACGCGATTCCTGCTCGCTGACTCTTTGTTCGCTCCTTACCCGGGATTAGATGTGAAACTTTAAAACTGAGTTTTAGCTGTATTGTCTAAGCGCCCGCTTGTTCTTTTGACGTCTGCCCGAAACATACGCTTCTTTTCAACGACCATCTAAAATTATTACGTTACGATGAAGGAATAAGTCTGGCGGTGCTGTAAGTGGTGCGCAGCATCGTTGCTCCTTTGTGTTTGTCAATAGCCCTCGCACAGGGGCCGAGGATTGTTTGAATTCCCCAGGTTCTTCCCAGTTTCAGAGCGGAGAAAAAAAAATCGGTACGCAGCTCTCTCAAACGCACAATGGATAATTACATTCGCAGTGTTCTCCATCACTCTTCATTTGGCTGCCGCCTAATTAAAAAAATATACCGGCGGTAAGATTGCGTCATTCCTAGCATTTGCCTCCGGTTTCGGGGGAGCAGCACGCTCCGCGGGGACACACGCGTGCTTCTTCGCGTCGTGCGGGAAACCCGCGCGTTTAATCCGGGGGCATCTGCCCCTTGCCCCCGTCCGCCCGTGATGGTTCTCGCGGCGTGTCAACGGGGAATCGTTGCCCGTGCTCATTTCTGCGACCGGCGGCTCGCCACGCACCGACCCGAGCCGCGCCGAGCCGCGCCGAGCCGAGCCGCGCCGAGCCGAGCCGTGCGCGCAGGGAGCACCGCTCTCAGTGCGGGGACAAATGCAAGCGAGGGCTGGAGCCTCCCGCCGGGTTTAATGCTAAAATGGTCAGGGGCTACACACGCACACAACTGTTTTTTTTTTTTTTTTTTCACCTTCGCACCTTAGGTTTTTGCCCTTCCGTTTCGTTTCACGGGGAAGAGTTTAATCCCGGCATTCCATACTTGCAAATGTGGCCGGGGTAAGACGGTGCGTGGCATTTCTGCGTTACATCTCTGCCAGCTCCTGGAGCAGAAATACTTTACTCCTCCAAGTCAAGGAACGGTGGTGGTGAGGTACATGCGGTCTTTGATTATCACTGTCATTCTCCAAGCGAAACACAACACCATAACAGCAAGGCATGTCTTTTCTGCAGTTTACTGCACTTTTACTGCCTTAGAGACAAAAAGCAAACATATGATTGGGCAGGTGTGAGAGATAAGACAATAATAAACATTTCTTCAGGACTACTAATGATCTTCCAGTAGATACTGTTGACAGAAGATGAAGATAACATCATGCAAAACAGAGTGAATGGCTCGTGATGGCATTAACTGTTCTCAGGTTGTATTCGTTTTGGGGAAGGGGTGGGGTTTTTTACACTTTGGACCCTGCCTGAATTAATAGAGCACTGATTAAAGTCTTTGAGTACAACTGCAAACTACTGCAAATAATGGCACAGGAATTGTGGGCATTTCAAGTCAAGTGTCCCAGATAAATGCACAGATATGCAGAGTGACACTACTGGCCCATATTTTTGCCAACACATTAGCCCTAATGTTAAATTTAATGAAACTGTGCAGTGCTCAGTCCACTAGTATAATGTTCCAGTCTCACAAGGTCTTAATCATGCACATCTTTGTAAATTTACAGAATCACAGTTTAAACTTTAACAGAAGCCACCAGGCCATATTTGTTTTGAATTCCAGCTGGAAATGTAGGGGAACAAGGACAGCAATATCAACCACATTGTCTTGCATCTCTACCAACTCGTCTAAAAGAAAACCTGGGTCTTTATCTTGCAAATCCTCCACGCACAAAATTTTCATTGCAGTCGATGATATCTGACTTAGCGATTGATTTTCTCATTATTGTTCCCATGTCAATAATTCTCCCATTCCGAGCCAGAGTATATCTGCATTGCAACTAGGAGCCTGACCTCAGCACAACTACTGCAAGCTAGTTTTTAATCCAGTGATCTGGAGCGTCCCTAACTGCTAAGGCATGGCAGCAAGGGCTTCAACCTCCCAGCCACGTGCCGTGCACCCGCTGGGTTTGGAAGGCCTCAGTAAAGCACGCAACGCTGTCTTTTTGTTCCTCTTCGCACGCTGTATCCCGATTGCAGCATGGGCAGCCCCTTGCAATTCACTCTGCCACGTTGTGTCAGGTTCCTGGTGTGGTCCCCTGGCTGGACACCCCAGAACCTGCGCCCAGCCCCCGAGATGCTCTGTGGCCGCCCCTCCTGCAGGACGTCAGGCCAACTGTGTCCCTGTCTGCTCTTTTTCCCTGAGCACGTCAATCCACCAGAAATCTCTAGGCAGGTCATTCACAAAGTTACTTACAATGTATGTGGCACATTGGCGGGTGTAGCCAAGCAGACCCCACTCCAGCCTGTCTGTCTCATGTCCCTGTTGTGACTGACAGTAACGGCACCATCCCTGGTCTGTACCTGGGATGCGCAAACTCAGGGGTGGGTCAGATCTCATTGGCTGCAATAATGTTTCCTGCTCAGGGTCCTTTTTCTAACAACAACAACAACAACAACAGAAAGGTTTTGCTTTCCATTATATTATGTATCATATTATAAGGAAATCCTTTAAAGTAATACTGATTTAGACCTAATTTTTCTTGTTGATTTTTCTGCCATTAACGATAGCTGATTGTTGTTGCTGTTCCTTTTATCTGGGAAATAATTTCTTTTTCAGGCCTTGAGCCATTGCAGTGCCACTCTTGTCACCGGAGTTGATGCCTTTCACCAGCCTTTGGAGGATGCCACTCTTTGCATCTTTGACAGAGAGGAGCTCTGCTAATTTTGTGCCCCGCACTGGGCCATGGAGAGAAGGACTATGTCCTGGCCACAAGGCAGGGGTAGGTGTCTGTTCACTCCCGTCACTGCTGTTAAAATATGCCTCTGAAAAAAGAGACAGGAAAAAATGAATGCAAACAGAATGAAATAGCAGCATCCTCTTCCTGCTGCCCCCAAAACACGTGCTTGAATGATTGCACATATCATGCCTGTGGGGAGGGGCGGGGAGAAGACCAGAAGGCCCTCGATGCTGAGAGGCTGCTTGGCATCACAGGGCTTGGGTTGGTGACCACTTCCTGAGCATCTCCGTGACTTTCTTGTTCCGTGCTCCCTTCCTCATCTCCAGCATCTGTTCAGCAGCATCGGGCATCTGTGTTGCCTTCACTTTGTCGCTGTTGTCAGTAGCAAGGTGGGCATGTGTCACCTCTGCCATGTGCCACTTCACAGGAGCCATGCCAACTGCTTTCGGATGTCCTCAAGGTACAGCTGGCAGCTCCTGGTCCTCTTGCAGACTTTTCTGTCATCCAGGCTTCTCATATTTGATTTTGGCACAGCCTCAACAGTCCTAAGTATGTCAGGTTCCCAAATACTTACTCACTGAAATCTCCCGTTTATATAGTAGCTATTTGGCAACTTTGGATGTTGCTCTTGTCCCGGCGTGACCTTCTGTAACTATACCTCAGGATTAATTGTATTTGCTCAAGAAGTTGGCAGGGTTGTTTTGCCTTCTGCCTACTTGCCCCAAACCGGTGAGCCTAATAAAGTGTTGTGAGGTGTGTTGTGATATTCTAATGATGACAAATATCAACCTTTTTCATCTACCAAGACTTTTTGTTATCAAGTTCTTTATCACCTGCCATCTGCCAGGCTGTTTGACGTTGCACAGCATAGACTTGGCATGTTGCTTCTCACTGATATATTAAAGGGAATTGGTCAGAGGAACCACTTACAGTCTATGCTAGCTGTTTCTGACTTAACTGGAAATGCATGTGACGCAAACTAGGATTTATAATTTAACCCACTGCTATGTGCTGTGCTGTGCAACACCTTATCAAAACGCCCAAAACCGAACCAGAAGAAGACAGCAAACGAGGCAGGTCACTCAGTGACATTTCTGGTTTAACTCAAATAGGTATTCATCAGTCATGTAGCAAAATTATTCAGGAATTTCATGTTGTTTCACTGATTCTGTCGTATGTTGCCTCCTCCATTTATTACAGCATCACTCAGTTGGTTATCTTATCTCTGGTGGGTGCACTGCTATCTACAAAGGAACGTCTCCAGCTCTGCTTTTATGCCTCAGCTGAACACTGAAGGCTGTGACTAAGATTTCTGACTGCTTAGAATGACATGATAGTCAGTGCCTTCCTCTTCTGTTAGCCAAGGGAAGATTTTTATCTGGAAGTACCTAGACCTTGTCTATTGGCTGCTCATCTGGAGCCACACTTTCAAAATCCTGTCAGGTTGGGTCAAGTTCTGGGTTTTCCCTAGCACAGATGCAAGTTGACTTTGGTTCAAACAGGACATGAGGAAATGCAGGGCTAACATTTGCTTCACATTAGCCTTTTGAAACTCCTTGCTCCCTTTGTATTGAGCATGAGTTCATTTTGCAATTTTCTGGACAGATTTGTGCAGTTTAGGCGGAATTTGATAAATGGTGTCCTTAATATGATTTCCAGTGTTTTGTGGACTTACTCATTTTCACCGTGGTTTATTTCTGCACATATTCATAGACCCAAGAGATTCGTCACCAACTTTATTTTTTCCTTTTTTTTCTTTTTTATTTTTCCCCCCAATTTTTCAATTGGAGTGCAGTCCTATTGTGTTTCAAGCTGTATCTTGCTGAAAAACAGCCCCTGAAACCAGGTGAGTTTGTACCAGGTTCTTTGCTATTCTCAAGATGTTTCATTAGGGATGTTTCTCTGACCCTTTTGCTTAATTCACAGAAGCTTTTCTCTTGCCAGACATCCTAGTGGCACTCTGAATTATCCCAGAGATGCCCTGAATAGAGCACTTAACTGAAGCCAATTAGAGGATGGATTTGCTTAGGTATGTTAACTTGCCTGTGAAGGTATGTGAGACTCTCTTGTTTTGGTATCTTTCCACTATATAATCTACAATTTACTTGGATCCTCCCAAACTCGTTTTCCACTCAGTATACGCTCTGTAAGTTTATGGCTGAATTTAGCTTTTCCTTCTCATGGTTTGAGTTCCATATGCATGCTCATTCCTCTTTCTACATAGTGTGACTATTTCTGATCTTGAGGTCAAAGGATCATCCGAAATTGTGTCAGCTCATCTGAAACCTTCAGGACCTGAAACATTACTGAGAATCTGTCATGTTGCCTGTATAGATTGTTCGCTATATAGGCTAGAATAGTCAAAATATATTCTCTAAGTATTACTGTAGTGCAAATAATCATAATTAACAGTTTGCCCATCTTCAAAGGAAAACACTTGCCCACTTACCATATCTACCAGTAAGGGAAGGGAAGAAGCAATGGTATGTTTTTCCCATAGAAAATCAGATTGGCTAAAGGCAATTGCTTGCATCCAGTAGTGGAAGTACTCCTATTTAGTGCAGCTTGGCCATGGTCTCCTCTGCTGCCCTTTGCCTCTTTCTCTGTCTGACATCGGTAATTAGGTCATCTAGACTTCTCGCCATTGACTCCAGCCAAAGAGGGAAGTGGAGCCCTGATGTTTGCAATGGAAAATAGTGGGACTTTCTTGGTACCCAGCAGTGTTCAAAATACTAATTACCGAGGTGTGGTGCTGAGACTCAGCGTTAGGGAGGATAAAGTGAAGAGCAGTAAGGAACAGCATGCTGGAAGTTACAGATGCTGCATGGCCCTGGTTACGTTATGCCTTCAAACCAGTGTGCTGATAGAAATAACTCTAGAAAATTGCCTTTCTGAATTTAGTGGTCATTCTTATAGCACTCAGGGATGTGTTTTGCCAGTGCCTTCACAATGCAAAGGGCGATTGAACACAGTCTCTGGGAGCTTGCTGGGGAGGGAGGTGGCCCCTCCAGTAGAGGTAAAGCTGGTGCAATTCTTGCATCTGCCAAGCACAGCATGAAGGTAAGAAGGAAACTAATATATTCTTTCCTGCCTTCTGTGTACCTGTGAAGAAGCAACCACAACCCATGCTGTAAAAAGTTGAAGAGCAAAAAAAAAAAAAAAACATCCAAAGCAATCATGTACAATGACTGAATTGGAAAAAGGATGCTCCTCCCCCAGCCCAGTGCCTGTTCTTCCCACATCACCTTTGCTATAGCCTCCAGGAGTAAGGAGTGTCATGGTTGAGAGATTGTAAAGATTTCTCCCATTTAGAAGACAAGTTTATGAATTAGGGCACTTATTCCGGGCCTTGAAAAGGCAGATTTTTCTCTCTGCTCTGCCCCAGGCTCCTCGCGTGCCTCTGAGTCAGTGACTTTGACATTTTTGGCGAGGAGGACATGCCTAACTCCCACTACTTGCAAAATTTATGTTCTCAAACACCTCACTGAGCTGCCACCTGACTTGGAGACATCTGAAACCTTAAAGCACTCAAGGATGTATTTAGTGTAGCTCCTGCAGGTCAGACACCTCGCTGCCTGCAAGGCAGCACGCTGCAGGAGCACAGGGCTCACAGCAGCCACTGAAGTTGCTGAAGGGCTGTGCAACTCACTTCAGGCTGCTGCAGCTGTGTGACCAGCAATGTCTGCAGAGAAGGCTGAGTAATCCTACGTGAGCCTGCTGTACAGGAAAACCTTAGATTTTGGTTGTTATGGCCCTAATGCACCAAGAAGTGGTGCCCCTCCAACTTGTACGCCTGGAGGAACAACTCAAATCCCTGAAGGTTTGACCAGCTCAGTGTGCTGTTATCAAGGATGATCAGTAGTGGCTGTTTAGGGCCAATGTATAGGAAATGAGACAAACCCAGGGTGAGCCTTCACCTGCTCTTCTCTCCGTCAACCTCTGCTTACCCTTGAAGGAGTTGGGTGGACACCTCGGTGCAGGGCCATGGGGCTGTGTCCCTTGCAGCGTGGTGGCCACCAAGTCTTTCTCCCAGCTGGTCTGACAGTGTGTGCAGCTGGGCTGGAAGGGCCAGTGCCATTCCTGAGGTGCTCTGAACTTGTCTTGCATCTGTGGAAAGTCCTGAGACTCCTGACCACTGCGGTGCCTAATGTTGTTTGTGGGTCTCACCAACAGTTCTCCATGCCTTGTTCTCACTCTGCAAAATGAGCTCATGGTACTTCCCTACACTGGCACGAGTGTAGTGAAAACAAACAAAAGATTGCAAAATGCAAATATTAGAGCAATAGAAAGCACTTAAATACCTCAAAGAGATGGCTTGAGTGGTGCATATACTCTGTTATGTCATGCTCTATTTTCCCTGGAAAAAATGGAGGACTCGAGTCATTGTTTACAAGTTGGCAATCGTATTACTTGCTTGTGTAGTGCTGTTGAATCCAGAAGTTACACTGCAAGTGGATCTGGCCCAATATTCTTTAACAAATTTGTTAAAGGTGTCTGACAGCCTGCCTACATTTTAGGATGTTCAGTTATTAGTCAGAAAAATTAAACTTACAGCTGTGTCACCCGTGTGAAAAGAATACAGAAAAGTACATCTAGAAGAAACCATAAAGAACACAAAAATCAATATTGTAGGGGTAATGTGACACTTGCTAACAGTCAGTTGCTGGGAAAAGTTGCCTGTTTTCTTGAAAGCTAATTTCTTGTTGTTTGTTTATCAGTTTCACTAAAGCAAGTTGTGTAGCCACTGGTTTTGGATGATGCTAGTGAAAGACATCAAGAAAAGTATACTTACTGTTTTTATGTTATTACTGAATCTGTTTCTTCCCTTATTTCACAGAAATATTGTAGCTTCATGAGTTCCACCTCCCCCCCCAGTGAAGACGGGGGTGCTTTGCCAAGGAGCAACCTCCAGCCTGGTGAGGCCACGACTGCATTGGCTCTTTCCACTCCTATCGCTCAAGTGCCATCGGCATCAGGAGAATTTGGTGCCCCTAAGGAACCATGCCTCTGTTCCTGAAAAGCTGAAAAATGCAGACAGTAAGAAGTAGATGATGCAGAGGATGCTGTTGTTTGGATGTTCACCATCCAAGGGTAGATGCTGATGATGTAACTTACCCCACTGAAATCTCTTTGAACTACGGTAGATTTCTCAAGCAGTGGGCAATGTGCGCTTGCTTTTGGTAAAACAGAAGAGGCCAATGTGTAGGGCTTTTACTGCCTCAATATCCCAAGGAATTTCTAATGAGTCAGAGTTAACTCCAGTGTTTAAAAGTAAAATATGGTTATGGCTCTCAAATGCAAGCTACATTTAACAACCATATATTGATTTCCCCCCCTTGTAATTTTATTTCTGTGAACATTTCTGTTTTCTTAATTAGTAGCCTTTTAAAGAGAGATTTAACATTTTCATTATCAGAGGGTAACTTATGAAACAGCTGTATGGAGAGAGAGGGAGAGATATAGAAGGTGGGAGAAAAAAAAGAGCATCAGTGAAAGACTTTCTATCTACTTCAAGGGGAAGTGTGCACACACGTGCGCCTGCACATGCACACAAGCTACCCCTGACATTACGATTAAGGCAAAATAGCAGTGGCAAAGCTGGTGACAAAACTCAGCAACTTTCAATTGCACAGTCACCCTGTAACGGGAAGAACTGTTTACCCCATGTTCCTTATTAAACTGAAGTATTTTATTTAATGAGCATGACTCATGCAAGGTGTTCCCATAAATCATCAGCTGGTTTACAAACTCAATAACTAGGCTTCCTGCTATAACTAGGCTGTGCACACCTTAAATTATTAACACGCCAGGGCCTTAAGGCAGATCTTTGATGATGATGATATAAACACTGTGAGGACAAGGTGCTCTCTCAGCAAAAGATTATTGACTCTAATTACCATTTACCACAGGAAAAAGAAAAGAAAAGACAATAAAATATGAGGGAGAATTTAAATCTCAGATTTAATTTTATGAGGAGTTTTAAACCCCAAACTTCTTGTTGTTGTTGTTGTTTTTGCTGCTGCTCTTGTCGGCTGCTGCTGTTGCATGATACTCTGTAGTTGGCTGATCTTGAAAGCATGACAGTTGTTAAGAAGAAAAGAAACAAAAAAAAAAAACATGAGAGAATGTTCAGTTGATGTTATGTACATTCTTTGAAATGGATGGAAAAAGGCCAGAGGGAACAGAAAATGATAATACATTGGAAAGAATCCCAGCCTTAATTGTTTTCATGTATGTAATGTAATAAAAAGGTTAAAGCACTAATATGCCTGACTACAGTCATTTGGTTTGTAAGCCAGAACTGCAGGTCAGCCTTTAAAAAAGGAATAGTATGCTCTTATTATATGCTTCGATTTTACTGAATCCTCGTTAGAAGAACGTTCAAAGTAATGGTCTGGGGGCTGAAATACAGTCATAGGAGAGCTTTATTTTTAATTCTGGCCAGGTAAAAGAGCAGGGACAGTCCCATGTACAATGCACACTTTAGTTTGGTGAGTGCAAATTTCATTAGAGAGCGGCACAGTGAGGCAGCAGAAGCTGGATTCGGTGTAGTCACATCCTGACAGATGAAAATAAACTGTGCATTTCACTGCAAGAGGAAATGGCTTTCGTTTTAAAGGTGTTTACAATGTTATTTTCTCAACCTCATTTTTGAATGTGTGTTTTTATTAATGTAAACAGCAACTTCGTACATTTTTAATGATCCTTCCACGCCATCAGATCCCCAAGGTACTTGGCAGATGGTACGACAAGGGCTCGCTTTATGCCCGCTGCTGAAAGCAAGCATTTGGGATTGGAATAAGGCTACCCTCCTGCCTTATTATAATAACAGGACCACATCTGTAACTTTATCAGGAAGACTTCTCTCCTTCCCAACTCCAGTGCACACAAATCCTCCCATTTCTCAATTTTTATCATTTTACCTGTCGGTCATTTGTGGATGGAAACAACGGTGTCCCTAAGTTCACTCCTAACTTGTCACTGCTTTGCAGCTACTAATGGCCTTTGTGTGCACTGATTCTGCAACTTATACATGGAAAAGAAACTGAGGCCAAACTCAACACACAAAAAAATGGAGGCAATGTATTACTGTTTCTCCTCAAAAAGGCTTGGAGTCTGACTTTATATTTCTCTTATAAACTATCACCTCCTTCAGCTCCAGTGGGTCACAGCTGGAGTCCAGGTTCAATATTAAGTGTCAAGGATATGCACAGCATAGTGAGCCACTAATGCCGTGTTCTGCTTTATTTAGGCTTTCCTCGGAGGTCCTCTATCCAAGCTCTGATCAGTCCCACTTCTACTTAGCATATGATATATGGCACGATCGGAGCCAAAGGTTGTAAGCTACAGGCACTCATTGGGTGTTTTAGTGTGGAAAGCTTTTAAGTACTGGTGCTGCTTCCATCTCCCCAGCAAGAGATGTTGCTCTGGGAAATACAGATGTATTTGGTTAAGAACACTCTCTCTCAGCGTTGTATATGACAGAAAGATAAGTGCATGATGCATGATATCTAGCGATAGTGGGTCCTCAGGTTTATGTGTACCATTTCATCTGGATGTTAACACCCTGCATTCATATCAGTTCTGAGAAAAATGAGTACTGAGGAAAATGAATGTGGTGCTTTCACACTCTCTGAGGTTTATTGTCCCAAGAATGAATGGGAGACTTACATGAGTAACTCTTGTTAATATTACTGGAAGATAGGAAAGCTATACAGCACACATTGTATATGAAATATACATAATGTAAAAAACTGCATAAGCATGAACATGTGAGAGAGATGAAGAGAATAGAAAGATAACCGAAAGTATTCACAGATAATAAAGTAAAAAGAAAAAGTATGATAATTTCTTTTTCCCCTCAACTTCATTAACAAGCAATATGGTTGATTTTAACTATACAAGTCAGAAAATTCTGAGTTTCCATAGAAACCCCAACTCTGTTTCCCTTTGTGCATGTAGTTCTAACTTATCTTTATTTGTTCACAGAACATAAATACAGATGTATAGAATAAGCGCTCTCTATTAATAGAAGTGAATGCTCTACCATCCATTGTCTTCCATTTCATTATCTTGTGAGCATGCTGTGGGCTCCATACGCACCTCTGGTCTGATGTGTGACAAGGTTCATCTCAGCAGAGTGCCTATGGAGCCAAGCCGCAATGATGGAGGAGGGACTCCATCCTGCACTTGTGTTTATGATGCTGTGTGATTTACCTCACCTTGTGTCTTGTTGCCTACTAATAGCCTCGACAAAGTCACAAAGTGACGAAAACTTCAGAGCTTTGTCAATCAAGGATGAGGAATAACTGACTAATTATTGCCTGGGATGTACAGAAAACACAGGCTGCTGCTGGTGGAGCTGCCTAAGTTTGTAGAATCATAGAATCATAGAACCATAAAATCACAGAATGGTTTGGGTTGGAAGGGACATTAAAGACCATCTAATTCCAACCCACTGCCATGGGCAGGGACACCTCCCACTAGACCAGGTTGCCCAACACTTCCAGGGATGGGGCATCCACAGCTTCTCTGGGCAACCTGTTCCAGTGCCTCGCTGCCTTCTCAGTAAAGAATTTCTTTGTTATATCTGATCTAAATCTGCCCTTTTTTAGCTTAAAGCCATTTCCCCTTGTGCTATCGCTACACTCCCTGAAAAAGAGTCCCTCTCCAGCTTTCCTGTAGTCCCCTTTTAGGTACTGGAAGGCTGCAATGAGGTCTCCCCGGAGCCTTCTCTTCTGCAGGCTGAGCAACCCCAACACCCTCAGCCTGTCTTCATAGGAGAGGGGCTCCAGCCCTCTGATCATCCTCGTGGCCCTCCTCTGGACTCACCCCAACAGGTCCACGTCCTTCTTGTGCTGGGGGCCCCAGAGCTGGGCGCAGTGCTCCAGGTGGGGCCTCACAAGAGTGAAGCAGAGAGGGAGAATCACCTCCCTTGACCTGCTGGTCATGCTTCTTTTGATGCAGCCCAGGATATGGTTGGTTTTCTGGGCTGCAAGCACACATCTGTGGCTCATGTTGAGCTTCTCATCAACCAACACCCCCAGGTCCTTCTTCTCAGGGCTGCTCTCAATCCGTTCTCCGCCCAGACTGTATTTGTGCCTGGGATTGCCCTGACCCAGATGCAGGACCAAAGTTGTTGTGAACAGAGATGCAGGCCTATTGAGAGCACAGAGAGAGTAAAGGGCAGCAAGTCTCACAAACACAGTTGAAGGCAAGATGGACCCCAGGCGTACTCTGGGCCCCTTGTGTTGGTGGTTTCTTCATGCAAGGGAAGGCTGTGAGGTGAAATACCCAGCCATGCTGTAGACCTGTGAAAACGCGTCTTGCATGGCTCTGCAGATACCGTCACAGAGCTCATTTCTGAGCCTCAGCATCACTGCTGCACTGTCCCCTTCCTGCTGCTGCAGCTACCTCTTATGTGTTTCTCAGGCTTTGTATTCCCAGATGGCTCCACGTCTGCTTGGGTTGGGGTGGGAAGAACATGGTGCCCGTCTTCTCATGTCCTCTGGTGGAACTTTCTTTCTGTCACCACTTTACAAATGATAACCAAGGTTTTTCTTGGGGTTTACTTTTTTTGTTTGTTTGTTTGTTTGTTTTTTTTCTGGTAACTGCCACTTTACCCTGAAAGGTAGTACACACTCACCACCACCTTGAGAGAGGGAAGAAAGGTTCTGGAAGCAAGCACATACACAGCTACACTTATAGTACAAACCCATTACAGTAAATTATTCCAGGAAGAATCTCTCTCTTCTGGTGGAGAAAAAAAAAAGGGTGCACCTTTCTAGATGGAGGTCAATAGTCCCAGCACAAGCAATGGGAAGCCTTGAACTTCCAAATACGTGTGCATTTCTGAAACTGAGAGCCACTGCTTCTTAAGATGGCTGATTTCACGTCCCAGCCTACACCTGGAGGAAGTGTTTTCAGGTTTGCATTCTAGCTCTTTCGTTAAATGTGTGTAATAAACACTGTCATAACTTGTAATACAGGAATGTACTGGAAAGTAACAATTTTAACTGCTTTTCTCACTTTTCCCTCCCATTTGTTTAAATATAGTAGTAATTTTTAAACCAAAAAAAAAAAAAAAAGAGGGGGGGGGGGGGGGAGGAGATGTATTAGGAGTTCTGGGCAACTTGTACAGCTTGCCTGTGTGTGTGAATGATATGGAAATTTTAATCTCTACTACCAGTTTGTTGCTGCTCTGGGAGGAAGCAACAACAACAAAAAAGTGCCTGTAAGTACTTGTTGAAATAATGGCCCCATCAAACCAGATGTTGGCCAGATGAGCAGTCTTTTTCTACGTGTTCATGCTCCCCTTGCTAATATTTGATTTCTGTGCAAAAATTAAAACTCACTTAGTGCCTGCCTACAAGCTGGCAAGCCTCCAGATTATTAGGATATTTTAACACATTTTAAACAAAAGGCTCAAAAACATTTGTTGTGCCTTTTGTTAAAGGATGCTTCGGAGAACAACAACAACAACAGTGAAAAATCTAAAGGGCCAGTCTTGCTTGAAGGGAAGGTCCTGCTGAGGAGGAAGGCTATGTTATACTCGGATGTGTCATATAGAGCTATGGATGTGGACTCATGCTCTGAGCAGGAGATGCTCACTGGATTAGGTGTTTAAGGCATCACTGAAGACTGTTGACATGCCACCAATCTCATCCATCAAGTGCTTTTCTGTGAAGCATGCCAAGTAATAAACTAGTCCTGATAACTTGACTTTTTAGCTCTTGCCAGAGAAACCTAATTCTTATACAGTAGTACAGAAAACATTTTTACCATGAAGACTTCACAAGTTAAAATACTGCTGTTTTTGTGACTCTGGATATCCCAAGGGTAAAAATCGAATGAGTCATTAAGTTCCTGAAAAGCAATATATTCATGTGGATTTAAATATGTTCACAAGGCAAGCCTTTCCCTCTGTCATGACTCCCATTATGAGAAATTCAGAGTTCTTCTTTGACAGTAAATCTGCCACATGTGGGAGATGAACTCAGCAAACATGATGCAGCATCTCCTATTGTCCTCCAAGGCTCTCTCCTGAGTGTGTCACAAGATGTGTCACAAGACAACAGGGACAATTCAAAGAAACACTTTGTCCTTACAGGTATTTTCTGGCTGGCATTATAGTATATTGATGGAAACTGGGGTTCTGATTCATTGCATATATTTACATAAACGAGGCTGGGTAAAAATCAGCAGTAAATGGTTTAACACTGGCACATGGCCTCTGACTTTGGGAGATAACCTTGAGACTTTGGGGTCTGATTTGTTCCAAACAGTACAGAACTTTCTGTTCAAATTATAGTAAATGGAAGCTCTGATGTTTTTGTGTCACTGGAAGTTAGCAAACACTAAAACATAAAATTACTGCAACACTAAAGCACTGAAACATCCCCTCAGTTCTTCTGAACATTTTGACATGAAAATAAATATTGGGCCCAAACCAAACCCTACCCTAGGCAACTGTGCTAAACATTGGTAAAAGGTGCATTTTAGCTCCTATTCAAGCAAAGAGTTGATGTAGTCTCTTAAAATATGATTGTGATGAGCCATTACCAAAGACACATTTGACCATGTAACTTCATCACACTTGTCAAGTGTTTGTATTCGAAAGTAAACCACCCTTGTATTCTTTGAAGCTGGGGACAATGGGGTGATTGCATCAAGTCCTGATGTTGGCTCACTCATAGGTTTTATCTGAAAGTTCATAAACTCTGGCTGTGGCCAGTTTCAATCCCTTAGGTCTAAGCACCAAATGAAGTGTTCAAGTGATATCTGGATGCCTAATGCAACTTAGTAGGCTCATATGTGTATACTGCCCATGATGCTTTTCCAAATTCAGGACAAAATTTCTAGATTTATCCACTCTATGCAAAAAACGGTTCTTCTCCATGGCCTTACTGTGTGATAAACCCTTGCTCTTTAAGGGTTTTGTATATAAAGCAGCACAGATTTAATATAGCATGTGCTTTATTTTGAGCAGACTCTACATTATAATGCAGCAGTGTAATAGAACTCTTCTGGTTGACAAACGCTCTGGTGTAAATGATTTAATTTACTAGCTGAAGCATGAGTCTACATATTATTGTAATGATCAGTCATTGCATACTAAAATCACTCATCCTTAATGTAATGATTTGGTATCCCTACAGAGAATTTGAGTCATCAGAAAGTCATTAGATACAGTAAAAAATGAAAATTACTATTACACAGCAGTAAACACTATTAACTGTTAGTTAAAACAGCATTTAATTTAGCAATGCAACAGTTTACAAATTTCTGCAGTTTACTTAGTTCTCATGTAATTGTGACTACAAAGCTAATGCTTCCAGTGCCAATAACCTAACAGCAATATGTGGTGGGGGGAATACGACTATTTCAGCTCAAAGTGGAGCACCTACACATTGTTACAGCATGTCATGTTAACCTCTGTCTTAATGGTCCAGCCATATGAAGCAGAAGCCATGGCTGACTGAAGAGAAGGCAAGAAGGAACATTACAGTTCTTTAAGGCACCCAGGCACTGAACTATTGCTCCACGGCAGTATGTTATTTATTATCTAGCAAATGGAAAGCTTGCAAAGGAGTGTAAAGGAAAGTAGAATGCAAAAAACTTCAGTGCCCTGTTATGGTCTTCAGGCTTAGCCAGTACAGTACCTGGACACCTGTTGTGACTGGTTCACATTGCTTCTAAGGAGCAACACAATGTTCTTAGGCAATGCTGAGGCTCCTGAACACCTCTTAATATGAGCACACCTCTTCCGGTGTCCATGATCTGAATGCAAAATGATAGGGTCCTATGCCCCTGGGATTTTGAGTTCATCAAATGGGACATCTTAAGTAAGGCTGTGGTAGATTCAATTACCAGGCACAAAGTTTGAAAAAGGACTGTTCAGTATTTGTGAGTGACATGGAAAATTCATGCAGGTTTAACGTCCTCCTGGTGTATCCAACATGACCGACACTTCTGCTGTGACTGTCTCCTCTCATGGCTATAGCTAAATGTTGTGATATTTCTTTAAACATGGACTACTGTGCAGCAAGTGTGGCTTGCTGGGACAATGTGTAGTGTGTGTGTGGCAGGGAATGCTTATCAGGCTTTTGCTCCCTATTAAGTATATGTCTAACGTACATGTGGAGATGTAAGTGTATATTTGCTGAGGGATCTATTTGGTCTGGTGTCAGTAGCAGCTGAAAACCTGACTGGTGTTTGCTTAGCAATAAAACACTCCTTTGAAGTACTGTCTCTGTTTTTACACGTGGATAATTGAAGTACAGTTTCTACAGGAGAACAACATGCAGGTTTCTTTAGTTTCTGGTGTACTGGTCCTGACGAACCTCTTTGCCGGGGTGTGAGATGTTGCCCCTCCACCAAGAGGCAGCAGGGCTGGTACAGGGGGACGTGTGGGCCCTCATTCCTCACTGCCTGGTTGTGCAGCTGAAGCCTGTAGCCAGAAGGCTCCCACTGTACCCACTCAACCAACAGGCAGCTGCTTAAGGGAAGGGGAATCCCAAACCAGGTGTGATTTCTAAAGCTAAAGCTGTCACAACCCTTTAAATCATTTTTTTTTTTTTTAAACCAGAGTTATTAACCATTTGGTGAACATACTTTCCTCTGGTACACTTTGGCCCGTTTAATGTAGGGGTTTAAGTGGAAATTAAAGTGCATTTGCACTAGCTGAATGTAAACTGTGCAAAATCACACTTTTCTCTGGTAAAGTGTCCTCTTGCAGACAA
Organism: Anseranas semipalmata; assembly: GCA_013399115.1. NCBI lineage: Eukaryota > Metazoa > Chordata > Aves > Anseriformes > Anseranatidae > Anseranas > Anseranas semipalmata. Next base: position 16,801 of record VXAA01000397.1, read on the forward strand.
GGCCCAGGATAAATGTCTAATCCTCTCCTCTCCTCTCCTNTCTCATATGTGAAACTTGTGGCAAACCTCTGAGTAGAAACCATATCTCCCAGTTCCAAGATTAGCTCCTTCACCACAGGGCTGAGGTTCCTTTCATGTTGTTTTCCTTTTGTCACACAGTGTTGAATAAATGTCAGGGGCCAGTTTTAATTCTCTCAACCATAATCGACACAGGTTGCATAATGGACTATCTTCTGCCATCCCATAATTCAGCTGAAGTTGCTGAAATAACACCGGAGGTGAATCTAATCCATCATTTTGTGCATGCATGTATATTCTTTGTGGGTTCTGTGTATATATAAGCCTGGGAAGTATTGATTTGATATGCAAAGGATCAAATGTATGTGCCTAGACTTCACAGATAAGATAGAATTGTGGGAATTCTCTCATTTTCATATGTTTGAATGAAGAATTGGCTGGAGGGGCATTTTTTGTTGCTATCATATGAATGTCTGGTGATACTTTTCAGTTAGCAATAATTACATTACATCTGCTGTGTACATAACAGGAAACTAATTCTTCTTATGAAGCTACAGTACATGGATATAGATTTTGAGTTTTGTACTGTTACATTTACTAACCACATAATTGCATATTTAGTCCTATTACACCAGATCCTGAAATGCTATGGTGCAGGGTATAATTACATCATTTACTCTTGAAGAAACCCTCAAGATATAATATAAATAATAGGACTGCAGATTCATAGAAATTAGAGATGGGAAAAGAGCCTATTAGGTCATCTGCAACCCAGTGAGAAAAATTATAGCAGTTAGCTGGAGTGTATCTTATCATAGGCATTGATTGCCCTTTCTGCCTCCTTGTGCAAGAATTCCCCCAGATCCCCGCAGAAGCGCTGCTTATTGCTGTCGGAGAGCGACTGCGAACCGGTGTCTCCGCACAGGCTGACAGCTATGCAGCAGAGCTGGCCAGAGGACACTGGTTTCCCCCGGTGGTGGAAAGTCTGCCCAGAAATCTATGCAATGGTGTCTTCTCGTCACCAGAGACATGTAACCCAGGGGCTGCATTGGTCACTGGCAGATGTGGGGATGAGGGCTCTTTTAGGAGGTGCGCTGAGGTTTGTGCTGGCCACATCATTCAGCTCACCTTTAATTAAGACTTTGGTCTTTTCCTCCACTTAGTTATTTAACTGGAGTGTAAATAGCAATTATAAAGTGGCCACAAACATTAACAGCAGCTCTTTTCTGGAACAACTATTGCCGCTTCAGCCCCCTTTTCTTCCATAATGGACAGCAATCTTCTAAGAGGTACAAAGGATGGAGTGAACATGAACTGATCCAGCAGCTGTCCAGGTGCTTCTCAATTTGGTACCTCTTCCCACCACTCTCTACTCTCCTCTTGTAGGCACAACTTGATCTGTCCTTAGTTTTCTCACTTCCCTTTACTGTTTTTATTTTTATTTTTATTTTTTATTTCTTCTTCTCCCTTCACTTTCTTGTCATTCGTAGAGAAGCTGGTTCTCCTTTTTCTTCCTTTCTTCTCCCTTTCTTATGTATAGGAGAGACCAGCCTCAACAAGACAGTGTGTGGGCAAAACCACCTTCTCAACACTCACACCTGCGGCGCATTTAGATGTGAGTGGAAGGAAGATAATTGTAATTGGAGTTTTATAGCTTCAGCTGGCTTCACCTTCGTTAGTTCTTACCGCAGGTACGTGAGGGAGAAGGTACTGTCGTCATCCCTCCCCATCCTTCTTCCTTGTCTCCAGACAGGCCTCCGATGACGTGTTTTTCAGTCCTACGCTCTTTCCATTAGCTCCTGCTCACTGCTAGTGGGTTCATTATTACTGTCTCTCCTTCCTCTGGCAGGGATGACTGTGAGCCCCGGGGGGCTCTGCAGCTCCTGACCCGGTGGAAAGCGGTCACATCATGATGCAGCAACCCTGTTTTTTTCTGCAGTGTCCGTGCCCTGGGGAACTGGGTCCTCTCCCTAGCACACAGCCAGTGGCACACCATGGGACTGGCTGTAGGGGGCTGACAATACCTCTCCTTCTTTGTCCTTTCTCCTTTCTTGGGGTCAGAGTCTGACCTGCTGAAGATCGGCATGCCTTCGTTGGCTTCAGGAGATCTCCGCTGGGGATCTGGCCCCTTTTCACTTTATGGCGAACCAGCAGCGCAACATTCCTGAAGGATGACTGAAATGATGAGGCAATTAATTACAAAGCTGACTTAACTGCATGCTCAGGTTTAAACAAGTTTACATCACTAACATTCCCCGGGTAATTGTTTTTCAAGGAGCAAGTTCTCCTCTGCGAAGGAAAACAAGGGGGCAGAGGTGGCTGCGGGAAAGGGCTCGCGTGGCTGGGACAGGGGGAGCCGGGAGCATGGCTTCAGCTCTCCAGGAGCACTGCAGCCCAGGGGGACCTTGTGGTTTTGTGTTCAACCTCAGCGGCTGTGGTTGGGTTGGGTGCGACAGCAAGGATGACCGTCCTAGACATCCCAATATTATCAAACTATCCCCAGTTATCAAATTGGTAACTGAGAATAGATGCAAAGATATGTTGGAAAGACTGCTTTTTACTAATGCCTTCCAGTGTGACAGGCCAGGTGGCTCTAGCTCCATGGAGTCAAAAACAATTGCCACTGCTTATCACAGGTGGCTGCATGCAAGCAACATTGGGCACATGCACGTGCCCCTCAACTGTGGCAGTCACCCCTTTCAATATCACTTTCATTTTTGTTGCTACAAAAAAAAAAAAAATGCTGAAACACATCTGAGACAGATTCAGTTAATAGTGGTCTTTTACAAAGAAGGAGCAGGGGAAAGGACACCTTTCAAATTATTTATGTAATTGTAACCTGTACCTTCTGCTACTGCTGTCCCTTGGACTTTCTAACTGATATTGGAACCTTGTTTCTGTGGAACCTTTACGTCTGCAAATAAGTCCTCATCAGCATGCAAAAAACTGATCACTTCACTGAGAGCTGCATGTTTGTGTCTGAGCAGAGTCGGGTCCCTGTAAAAAAAGAAAAAAATTACTTTGTGCCAACATCTGCCCTTAGTGGTTCAGAGTCTAGGTGGAATAGAGAGAGTTGTTCCAGATATCCAGCTGTAGCAAAGAGCAAGTTAGGTCCATGCCATCCACTAAGGTTAGAATGCATTGTAATTCTGATTTCTGGCTGTGTTTTTACTTAACCCCTATCTGTAGATGTATCTAATAAACACTAGTGGAAACTAATTTATTCTAAAATCTATTAATTTAATCATACTCATTATATAAGTCAACCAAAAAATAGCAAGTAGAGCAAGTAAAGTGAAACAAAATGAGCTAACCAATCTAACTTAAATAATAAGCACTGCAATCTATAACAAAAAATCACACATGTTAACACTTAAACAGCATTTGCCTTTTCATCCAATAAATATACAATGCGCACCAGTCTATTAGGTTTTTCATACTTGGTGTGACGAAAGTGTGTGAAGAATAAAAACAAGTCCTTACGGGCAAAATTCAACCACACATGCGAAGACCGGATAAAATCTTCCCCATTCTTTCAGTCTTATGGAAGGCGAAACAAGAAGAGCCACTGGGTAGAAAATGCATGTTTCTCCGAGGCAAAGAGGGATGGCAGAGCCATAAGGCCTGGGAATGAGTCCAGACTCAATGTGTCAACACCTTGATATGGAGGATGCTGAGTTGTTCTTGTGGTCCCTGACACTGGAAGAGCAGCTATTTCAAAGCTTCACAGCCTTCTTGTTGGGAGAAACATCTTCTCTGTGGTGTTTTCAAATGCAGACATAAACTGAGCTATTTCACCCCAGAGAAAGGGTAACCTGGTGTTTGGGGCACAGAATGAGATTAACAAATCTGGGTTTTGCTCCTCTTACCCATTAAGTCTTTTTTTTTTTTTTTTTTTTTTTTTCAG
>VXAA01000397.1:22442-34630 GCA_013399115.1 Anseranas semipalmata
TTTTTTGGTGTCTACCAGAGAAGAAAGCACTCACTGTTAGTCTCGTAGCAGTAAATTACAGATAATTCTCACACTCCTGTAACGTTATCTGCTCAAAGATCTTTAGGAATATTATGCACTAATTCAGTATGACAGCACTGCTATAAAGGTATATGGGGCTTCTCCGTATGTTACAAAGGAAAAATTTTATAGAAGGAAATCTGAAGGCCCGCTTGTTAGCAACTGTGCTCTATGAATGATATGCATGGGTGTAAAGAGCCAGGCATAAATGTAATTGTCCACTTCCAGGGATGAATTGGAATATGCATATATGGCAAGATATCGTACCCAATAACTGTGAAATTAAATATCACACAAGTTAAGTGACTTACCCAAGATCTCAAAGGAAATCTATGGCAGAATCGGGAAAGCGTCCTGCTCTTGTACTTGAGCCACAAAACCACTCTTCCCTTTGAACCTCCAATCAGTCTTTTCTTTGATATAAGGTTGACTGAGATGAGCTGATTAAGTTTCCATGTATCATCTGGAAGCTTCAGAACAGGCTTGTTTTGCTAGACATTCCCATCAGCCCCCATAGTTTCAGGCCTTTTGATTATAAAATGCTTTTTACGTTAGTCTTCATGGAAACTCCCTTTTTCTTTTGTTTTAATCATTTACAAGCTGGAGCCTTGCCAATTTATGTAACGTGGTCTCATCCTACTCATTATTTCATCATACTCCTGCCAGACCTTTATTAAATGTGTTTCTTCCCCCCCCCTTTAGTAAAAAAAAGGGATGGGTGCCTGGGAACCTGGATATGCAAAATGGGTGGGAATTCAGATTTTTTTTCTTTTTTCTTTTTTTCCACCCTCTTTCTTTCCAGACTCAGAAATGTCAGTGAGAAGGGTTATCTTCCTCAGCTGTGGGAGAGCAGTGCCTGTCAAGTTTAGGTAGGTTATTAGTGAGGAGGCGGGGGTCTCACCCTCCCAAACTCCATGGTTCCCACTAAGAGGGAGCCAAGCCACAGATATTAAGGTCTTATTCACAGTCCTAACACTTACAAAATTTGTAAAATTTTCTCTATATGTCAATGGAGCAAGGTTAGCTTTCTTAAATACCTCCCAAGCCCTGCAGTTCAGGTATTCTCAGATCTTCTGTCTCCTTTCATAACGCTGGTACTTTCCTTCCCGTTTCATCTCTTATTTTGAAGATTTATGTCTTATTAACTGAAAAGAGCTAAATAAGTCCCCATGATCTTTCACCACCCACATTCAACCCTTTGAATGTCATGAGTGCAACATCTACAATGTGATGCGGAGAACTATACCCAAGAAATCCTTGAGGGACATAGTGGTGTTCTTGACTTGGCCAGACAGTTCAGGGAGCAAGGGCATGGGAAGCAGCTGAATCCTGCTGGTGAAGCTTGGCCATGGTGGTCATCTGTCTGTGAGGACTTGGTTGAGGACTCCTGTTGTCTTAGAAAGACCCATCTTGTGAGGAAGTGGCCATAGGAGGTTAGTCCAACACTGTAAGTTGTGTTGCACATGCTTGACAAAACTACATCTCTCTTTTCGGTTTTTGTGTTTAGACTCAACCAAAGCCACTGAGAGACTTGTATGATGGCTCCCTAGAACTATTCCTGGGCCAGGCTCCTGCTGATTTTGTCCTAGAGCAGGCTGTGGGTCCCAATCTGTGCTGTTAAGTGCCCCACCATACTCTCAGAGTCAGGCACAAGTGGCTGCCATGGGTTCCCTGTGACAACTCCCTGCTGACAGCTGCTGGCAAGTGCCAGGCCCATTGACCTTTCCCTGACCACACAAAGTTCCTGCACCCTGTGCTTGCCTCCCATGGGCATAAACTCTTTCACGTGTTCCCAGGATGAGAAGTTTTTGATGTATTTTGCATATATTTTGAACCACGAGCTTTTGTACAGTTACACTAACCTATGTTTTTCCATGTATGTGAGGCTCCTCTTACCCACAACGGTTTTCTTGACCTTATGTTTGTGATAACTATCGTCTCTTCAAGGTTGGACTAGAACAGGGGCTCCTGCAATTTAAACTTTCTGTGGTGCTGCAAACATTCTAACAAGAAACTTACACAATTTTTTTCCCTTACTCGAGGCATACCATGTCAGTGTTCAAGAGGGGGCTTGACACTGGGTGGTCCAACCCAGGTGGGTTAGGTAGGTGTTGACTGTAGTTGTACAAGATCTTCATGAAAAACATGACTTGTACATATAGCACAGCACGGTGTTGTATTAGTGTCAATGGAAATGTGCTGTCAGCTGAGATGAGGATCCCGGGTCAGTGTTTCAGGGGTATTCTCCTTGGGACCCCCCCAACCCTCACACAAGACTTATTTCAGTACATTTCAAGTACAAACATGACTGCTCTTCAAAAGCACTTTTATGAGCCTCGAGGGTAAGTCATCTCTGACAGGGATGATTTAGCAGTGTGCCTTTGAGAAGGTGAACTCCATCAGAGGCGGGGGAATCACCCCAACCCTCTCACAGAGGTGGTTGCAGACCTCGTAATGAAGATTTTGAGAGCCTCTTCTTGCCCCTCTCCAGCACAGGCCCAGGCAGAACTAGGGGATGTACATCAGGGCTCTACAGCCCACATTGGACCAGAGACTTGCAAAAGTAATATAAAATATATTGTGGGCTAGAGGTAAGTGCCTGCCACTTCCAATTGAAGGCATCAAAAACTGTATGCTTGAGCTACATTCAGGAGGACAAGGTGGCTCACGTATAGCCTGAACAAGAGGATGTCAATGGGGGGACCATGCTAAAAAAACATGAATATGTGCTCATGTCCTACCAGAGAAGGGGATGACACCATCTCAAAGACCTTTGGCTTCAAGGAAGTGCTCACTGGAGGCAGAAACTGGTGCCAGCAGGCCAGTGAGAGCAAGGAAGAAAACCTCAACTAAAATATGATGGGGATGCCCAGTCTATAAGCACAGGTCTATTGAGCAGAGGGACCGGGGTGAAAGCTGGGCCCCAGTGTTGTCAGACACTGTGCTGAAATTATCACTAAACTAGTACCATTTCAGACCCGGCTTCTGTCCCAGCTCAGAAGTGGCTCAAGAAGTAGGAAAATATATTGGGATAGCAAAAGATATCACTGCTCTTTCTCTGCTTGGTTTTCACCTGCCTTCTACTTGGCTCCATGGTAATTGCTGAATTTGCGTTCCAATTTTGTCTTAATTCATGGAACTAATGGTGTGGAAAATGTGAATTTCTGAGGATCTGCAACAAACTTATGCAGGAAGTAACTTTTTCAGGAATTGTGTTTGTTGCATGGTTATTTGTTACTTCGGCTCAGACCTGATAATAACATTGCTTGTGGCTTTAGATTCTTCAAAGTACTTTGCAAGTAGGAATCCCAGTAGCAAACCCTGTGATGGAAACTCCTTTCAACAATGTCACTCTCAGGGAAGGGAGGATCACCAGGACTGGCCTCATGGTCTATATTTTTGCTTTCTGGTGCTCAGCTTTTGGACGCCAGCAATGGGACCCACCGAGGTCTGCTTGGGGTGGCAAGAAAAGGAGCTGTGGGCACGGCTGGCGGGAGGGTGTTTTCCACAGCCAGCTCCGTGTTGGCCCATTTAGCACTCTGAATCACACCACTTCCAGCACAGCCCTTGGGGAGAGGTGGCTGCTGAATGGTGGGAAGTGCCAGAGAGAGACCTTGGTACCATGGAGCTAGGCATATTTTAGCTACAGACCCAGTCTCTGGTTTGTCCTGTTCCCTTTGCTGTAGCATCCCAGAGCCTTCGATCTCAGCGCAAGCTCGGTGCTTGCTCTTTGACAAGTGGCAGCCTGCAAAAAATCACCTTGTAATTTTAACACTGGTGTCACCCTTGGTGACAGGGCACTTACATCTTTGTTTCACAGTGGGTCTCCAGAGGCTTGCAGCCATCTTTCGGCAGGCTCCAGATCAAGTCATCACTGTTGGTTGTGCTATGCAATGGAGCAGCACGCACACAAGACCAACATGGCAGCTGGTGCTGGGGTTTCGTGGACACAGAGCAGTCCAAATGCCAAAAAGACAAGGAAAAAAAAAATCTATTTAAGCAATTTTTTCCTCTCTATAGGAACTTAGTCTGTCAGCAACATAAACACTTGCAATCATGCACTTCCTAGGATGCATGTGCTATCGAAAAGGGAGGTGTTAATTGCTGTGCTAATTACAACATGATTGCTTTGCACTTGTTTTGCACTTGCAGGTGATTAAATTTTTAACGAAGCATATTACTTGGCACTGTTAGCACAGTTAACACATTTCTCTCTCTCTTTCTCCTCCCCCCCTCCCTTTTTTTATGCCTTGGGAGAAGTCCCGCACCGCAGACCCTTCGCTGGCTGTGCCGTGCTGTTGTGTTTGGAACAAGCCTCCGTTTCGGCTGTCAGCGGCACTACCCCGGCTTCCCGCTCGGAAGGAGCAGCAGCCCGTTATCATCAGGCTCAGCGTGACAGCGCTGGCCAGATGCGAACGCAGAACCCACCGAGGTATTAGCTAAAAATTAGGCAGGGCTGCGGATGCCATTCTCCCAGATTTCATTTAAAAACCACGCCAGCTCCAGCCAGTCAGGCAGCGGCAGCGGAGGGCGTGCGGGAAGGTAGCAAAGTGACAGCGAGTTCCCCGTGATTTATTTCTGCTTTGCCGAGTGGGCTCCCAGCTGAACTGGAGCACGGGAAACTTGCATCTGTTCAGCGGGCAGGCTCGCAGCTCTCTGGCACGGCGGCAATTACGGGAGGCTGCGTGACCGGAGGGAAGCCGGGTGGACCGGTCAGCTGGATTCATCGACAGCTGTGGATGGATTTTTTTTTCGGCTACTTGGTTTGTGAGCTCTCCGCAGACTTGTTGATCCCGGTGTGTTTGAGCTCGCTGATCCTGAGGGAATGGTGGTCAGCCCTCAGAGGATACTGTCCGACCTGGTGTATCGCTTTTGCGGTGCTGGGCTCTGTGAGCCTTCACCTTTGGAGCTGGTCAGATCTATTTGTTACGGTGATGGAAACTTTTTGAGGTTCTCTGCGTCAGGCTGTACGAACAAACTGGACAGTTATCAGTATTATACATCAAAAAGGCATGCGATCTAGGCCTGGAAAGGGCTCCTTAGGAGCAGAGGCTGAAAGGTTCCTAATGTTTCTGCTTGGGGATGAAAGAAATAAAAGGAGGGAAACTGGGAAGACAATGAGAAATACTGAAAAGATTAGGAAAGATGACACCATTTCACCACTTTTCCAAATTAATGAGCAAGTCACTCAATAAGGAAGCACAAAAGGAGAAAAAAAAAAGATTTAAAACTGATAAGGAAATATTTTTAGACAACACTTAATTAACCCTGGGAACTCACTGCTGCAAAACACCGTTGAGCCCAAGAGATTAGCAGCATTCAAACTGGGATAGACATTTGTATGGGTAACGAGAACTACATTAGACTAGATTAACAAAATACAAGGGATACAAACTCTCATGCTCCACAGAACTAGGAAACAGCTCACTGATGAGAATTAAGAAAAAACCCTTCCCCTATGGGCAGCTCATCCTGTAATCATTCATTATGGGGTTTCTTGCTGCTTTCCTCTGAGGCAGCTGAGCTCGTCTGCAAGGCAGAACAATGGTCTGATCCAGTGCTGGCGATCCCTTTGTTCCTGCATGGTATTGTTCTGCACCCAGCTCGGGAGAGGGATACTTTTCACAAATAAAAAGAGGGAAATCAAAGAGATGACAAGGAAGCTTGTGTGAATGCTCCTGACTTAAATCTTTGCCTCACACACACGCACACATCCCGGTGAATTAATAGGAACAAAGGCAAAAAAGTTGCTGGTAGGATTGTTTACATAATATGAATTAAAAAGGGCCTGGGAACACCTTCAGCATGAATTAGCTGGATTTGCTTTGAGCAAGTGTTTGAGAACCACTTTTAGCAGCATGTGCAGAACTTTACCATGTCCAGGAGGCAAGCATACCTTGGCAAGGAGAGAAATCCCAAAGGATCTGGGATGTTGTGTTTGGTCCCTGGAGAGCTGGGAAATAAGAGTGAGCGGTGCAGAGAGCCCTGTGCCAGGTAGCTGACTTGTTGCTAGTATTAAGCGTTAAAATGGAAGCTTACAAGTTGCTGTGAGGTGGTAGCGCTACCATGCCATCATGACTTGGCAAGTTCAGCCTTGAAGTTCACGGACACTTCATGGACTCCTTAGCATTTCATGAATTCTCTCGGCTCATGCATCACAGCCCTTCCCCTTTCCCACCATTTTGTCCATGTGGCAGCTCCCCCAGATGGGAGAAAAACCCAAGGGCCTGAGCCCTGCAGCCCTGGGTGCCTGGCCACGAGGTGCCGCCCATCTCGAAGTCCTTCTGGGCCACCTCAGGAGATTTTGGCCACCGATGAGAAGCAGGGTCCGGCCCTGTCAGGGGTAGCCCCCAGAAGCCAGAGGAGGTGGGGAGCAAGGAGGTGGCTGCAGAGCCGCGGGGGCTCCAGCAAAATGCCTTCAACTGCAGGATCGGCTCTTGCTTGACTTTTCTGTGCCGGCTATAATAGATGCGAATTGGTATCGCTTTTAACTGGCAGGTTTCATTATCTGCAATTTCATTAAGAGCAATATCTGCTGAAGGACCACTGACTGTTTTTTTTATTTTTTGCTTAATGGGTTCAATTATATCTGTGGCAAACCTTGCCATTTTTCCCCCACCAAACTTCATATTCCAGTCTATTACTCACTGCCTGTCTGGCCCCCATCGCGCTTTCACTGCAGATGTCATAACAGAGAAGAGATGAACAGGCAGCTCTTACTTCCCGATAAATTAATGTGCTGCAGTCTAATCCATATCCCAAATGATAAAGTTAACAACAGTTTGCAAGCCTGTCACATAATCTAAAAAATTCAGATGGATATTTTTCCCCCTCGTGTGGGAGGAAAAAGCTGTTTCGGGGATGAGCGATTATTAATACGTTTAAGCTACAGCAGAATGTCATGGAAATGGCACAATTAATTCCTCCGCTGCTTCAATCCGGTGGTGAAGCAGTTTTTTTGGGAGTGGCTTCGGGGCTGCGGCAGCGTGTCCTCCCTCGGCCAGGGCTTGCTGCAGCTGGGCTGGGCTCCACTCGGCTGCTGTCCTTTTGGGGTGAATTTCCGCACTTTGGGGTCAGTCACCTGTGGCTCTCCCAGGCTCCACAGCATGTGGTGATGGGAACGTGGAAATGAGGGCTCAGCCAAGCCCTCTCCAAATCAGCTGCACTGCTCCAGAACAGTCACGGGGTGAGGGTCCAAGGGACAGATCCTCAGGAAAGAAACTGGGTTGGCTCCTTAAAAACTCATGGGACTACGCCATTTCACACCAGATGGTGATCAGCCCCCCTCTGCAGAGATGCCTGTGGGATGTACATGTACAAAAAGGGTCTGTTTGCATAAACAGTCCAAAAATGGGAAATTACCCTCATTTCTCAGGCTGGTATTCTTACAAAGAGGACATTTCCTGTAAGGTTTTCCCCTTGTCTTTCTCCAGTCATACTGGATATAATGGGAAAAGGCCTTTATCCTAATATTTTTCAGTGATTTTAACCACAATGTAGAAGAATGAGAAAAAATATAAAATAAAGGCAATAATGAACACTTGGCAAGCTTTCTGAGTTGCAAAGTGATCAGCTGAGGTACAATGTCATGGAAAGGGCGTGAGGAACAGAGAAATCCTGACAGCAAAGCTATGGTGCATAATTTTTATTTCAATGCTTTGTTCTGTTATTCTTGCCAATGCTACAGGTTATTTTTTCCCCTGATGGTAGGAATGGCTGACTTGAGATTTGGATCTGAAGTTTGTATTGCTGGTGCTGCACTGTAGCTCTCCCTTACTTTGGCATGCAGCCCCATTTCAAAATCTGGGCTAAACCAACCTTCATGGTGCAGATAAGTGGTGGGTAAGAAGAAGAGGGGAGAAGGTCAAAGCAGGCACACTCGGGAGGTTAATGTTCCCTGGATGAGCACCCTGCAAACAGCCCCTTTTCCTCTTGGATGGTTCTGATGCCAAATAGGGTAAGGCAAAGCATATTCCTGAGGCTGACCTATTTCTGTGGAGCAGCTGCACGCCAGGGTAATAATCCACTTATTGGGTGAGAAACCCACAGCAGCACCTTCTAGGCAGGCACCGTCTCACAGATGGCCCCCACCAGCACCTCCCCTCAGCTGCCTGCAGCACCCGAGAGGAGGGTCTGCCAAAAGATGGGGTGATGTGGGCTACTGCAGCCTGTGCTTGAAGTTTTGCCTACTGGTGACTTTTGCAGAACACCTTGCGAAATGCCCAGGACTGCCAAAGTAACAAAAACTAGAATATAGGGGGGAAAATCTGTCATTAAAACATCTTCAGAGCATGACAATGTCTCTAAAAAGGAGTCGTCCAAGAGTGCAAATTCTGACGCCTTGCAGTTTGAAGGTAGCAATGGCTGAGGGGTGAGTGGTGACCCCATGGCTGCACCTTGCAGCCTTGCTTGGTGGGGCATGGTGGAGCACAGACCGACCCCAGTGCCCAAGTGCTGCTGATCAGCTGCAGCAATGTCACCAGGTCTGGTCTCATGATGAAAATAAGATGCTGGAAGGAGAGATCACTGCAGCTCCATACAAGACCGCTTAGGGCTTTGATCAGGTACCACCATGCTGCATTGATGTTTTGGTTGGTTCCCTCGCAAAATTCAGGTTAAGAATGTTTAGACTGCAGTGAATTCCCTACTGCTAATTGAACAAGCCACTAACGCCCTTTCTGTCCTGAGGTCAGAGCAGGGAGCAGTTCTTCCTCCTTCAGGGCCCGGGTGGGAGAGCGGGGAGGTGGAGACCTGTGGTTTATGTGCTGCTGCTGGAGGCCACAGTGAGAAAGCCATTCCCTACTGACCAGAGCACGTGGACAAGCAAGGTACCTGCTTAAGCCTACCGAGAGATCTCCTTGCTACCACCACATTCCTTGCATCGGTTCCCACTTATTAGCAAATCTTTCCCATATCAGGAATGAGGCAACTCTCACTCATCCAGTTAGCCGTGTCTTCCAAGAGCCTTCCAGGCAAAGAGCAAGGTTCTCCACTGGGCAGGTCTGTGCTATTTGAATGCTTTTGCTGAGCATTCCCTGGCGAAAAATTACCTTACCCGAGGGGACTCCTGCGCCCCAGGGTCTGCATAGTGTTCTGCTGAACACGTCAGTCGAGCATTGGCAGAGAGCTAAGACTGACTGTTCTTGAGTGGTTGGGGACCTGTGAAGAAGTCGTGTGTTTCTGGGAAGAGTGTGGGACTTTATATTTCAAGAACCCCATTATAGTTTATTCTGCACACAATTCTACCTTTTCCTCATCTTTTGTTAAAAAAGATCCCATGATCAACATAGGATAAGAAAATGACACAGGTTCTGGCCATGCAGATTCTACTAAGTATTTTGGGTGTAGATATTCCCAAACAGCCTGGAAATCACCTCCAATAGAATGGCTTCAGCTCCACCTGTCTTACCCAGATAAATCCTTTCAAGCATTGGGTCCTGGGATACCAGGAATACCATTAAGGATATCAGGACCTCAGACATAAGGAAAAGCACTCTGCTGTCTTTTGCCTTCCTGTGTTAGAGCACTTCTCCCTTCTGTGGAGTACCACACAGGCAATGCCTAGGTTATTAGGATCTCAGGATTTTGTGGTATGCTCATTTCCTGTACTTATGCATAACATAGGTTTGGTTATGTTGGATATTCCTCTACGTTCTTGATAATCAAAAAAAAAAAAAAAAAGAAGGAAATTCAGGTTTAAAAATGTCTTCTGTTTCTCCCTGCATCCTGGTTTGTGGTTTGCATTGTTCGGTGAATCTCAGTATTTAGAATGGATCCAGTTGTTAGCACTGAAGTCACAATAACCGAAGTGGAGCCGACTGCTTCAGCCAGCTGAAGAATCAGCAATGGCCCAAGTTAAAACACTGTAAGTCACCAGACTGATGGGAAGATATTGTGTGTAGGATCCAAAACTGGTGAATGTGAGTGCATTAAACAATACAGCAGACATTGTGAGGATTTCATAAAGATGAAAAAGGTGCAAAAGAAGGGTTGCTTTGGTGTTAGTTTTTTGCATAGAAATCCTTTATGAATACAAAATATAATTAAACAAATAGTTCCATAGGCAGCAGAAATAATGAAGCCTGGTGTTTAGAAAAGCTCTCAGCAAGGAGGCTAGCCTGAAGATGGGTCAATTTTTCAGGAGTGTCTGGTGATATCTCCCCCCTGCTGAGGACTGACCAAGAGTCACAGTGTAGATACTACCTACAGAGTTCAGCCTGGCTCCCCTTTTGTCTGCAGGACCCCACGTGGAAGAACCTTTCTGTAACAAATTCACATCACGCTTCAGCAGAGGAAAAAGAAGTAGATTTTCTTTGTTTCTTGAAGCCAATGGGAGGGGCAAGCCTACTTCAGAGGACAAATCCATTTTGCGAGCTGTCCGCAGGGTACTTCTCCAAATGCAGGAGGCTGCTGAGCTACAGAGGTTCTTCATCTGCAACAGCCCTCGAGGAGCCCTTGGAGATCCTCTGGGGGCTCTGAAGGTTGCCTAGATTTCCCAGGATGGGAACTCAGGAAGATAAGATGGCCTTTTAATCTTATTTTTTTAATTAAAGAGGTTGATGACATAAGCTATTCTGATTACCAGTGATGAGTTGTGGGCCAATAAAAGATTGGATTCAAATTTGAGTCCTTTATAGCTCAGATCTATCTTTCTGGTCTCAGAAACAGCACGTGCATTTTTATTTCCCACTTTCTTCAGGAACATAAAAGCATTTCACTCTGGAACACAGTGAATACAATGTGACGAGACCACATTGTTTCATCATCTGGAAACCTGTGTAATCTCAAGTGGTCCCCACTGAAGTTACAACAGACACAGAAGACCACATTTTCATCAACTTGTGGATACATACATATTTTACAATTCTAGTTGAGTTTGGAAGCAGATGCCCATCTGTGACATAAGGGCATCTTGTTAGCAGATGTTATTTCTCGAAGATGTTGAACTTACACTAATAGCAATACTTTCATTTATTTATTTATTTTACGTATGCAAGACACTGAACAAATGGAAAGACACAGCTACTACACTACAAGTAGCAAATTGTTTTCTAGTTGAAACTACTGTATAAAGACAAATTGATTTTTACTTAGCAGGCAGATCTGCCCATCTGAAAGTGCGTGTGTGTGTGGGGGGGGTGATATTGGGAACCTGTTTATATAAGTAGCTATTTCCTAGAATTCTAGGAAATTCATGAATGCAAAACATATAGATAAAAATCCCAGCTTGTGTGGGTGAGTTTGTTGAGCAAAGTTGTCAGATGTCTGTTAAAAGGAAATAACACTTGTATAGCAGGTTTTCACAGATGTAGTGTATTAAAATTATTAGTAAAGCATTTGTAAGACATCTCCAGTGGAATGAATAGGGTGTGAGTAATGTGTAGAATTATTATTTTTTGGCCAAAACACTGAAAGTCAGAATTTAGTTTTATCTGTGTATGTGGTTTTCCTTCCTGGGCAAGCTGTGTGAGACTTCTAGATTGTCTACCATGATGGACAATATCTCAAGATGCTTGTCCTTATAGTTGAATGTACTAATCCAAGGAATGTAAATAATAATAAAAACAATTAAAAATAAAAATAAACAAACAAGGCAATGGAACCACCATGGTCATTCCCAATTGAAATTGGTTCTTCCTGTTTTGGGGAGCTGTTGTCACTTTGCTGTGTCAGGCTAAACCCACTTCATCTCCCATTTGGCTCACTTCTTTCCGATGTCATACATTTTTTGGCTGGGAGAAGGAGACAGACTACAGACTGCATCGGGGCTGGAGCACTTCAGGAGAGCTTTCTGCAGACTGCCTATCTTTCATTCCCAAAGAGACAGGAAGATGTA
Source organism: Anseranas semipalmata (assembly GCA_013399115.1). Lineage (NCBI taxonomy): Eukaryota > Metazoa > Chordata > Aves > Anseriformes > Anseranatidae > Anseranas > Anseranas semipalmata. The sequence continues at coordinate 34,339 of VXAA01000397.1, forward strand.
CAGGACATTGGGCAGAAAATCCTCCCCTGCTGAAGAGCAGCAATTGGGGATTTTCCTGATTTAAAGCTAAGTAAATGGGCTCTTTACATTGCTGAAATCTACCTTCAAACAGGTAATGCAGAGAGGCACATTGGTTTCTGTTCCCTTCAGTGGTGAAGAAAGAGCTCTGAAGTTGACCCAAACACATCCTAAAGATGAAAAGAACAAAGGACACAAAAACCATAGTTTGAAAAAGAATCTTTCTTTCTTTCTTTCTTTCTTTCTTTCTTTCTTTCTTTCTTTCTTTCTTTCT
>VXAA01000397.1:34801-105975 GCA_013399115.1 Anseranas semipalmata
TTTTTTTCCCCTTCCCTCCCCTCCCTTTATTTTAAACCAGTGCTGTGATTTTGCCCTGATTAATGATTTTAAATGCTGGAGGTTGGCAAACAAGGGTCATTCTGAATAAATATATAAAATAAATAAATACGGCAAGACTGATTAATACGTAAAGCATTTGTATTCCCAGACATACGCATAAAACAGCTCCACCCCAATTAATCAGGTCTGACTGTACTGCATAATACTTGCTATTTTTTAATTAAAATTGAGAGCTCTAACTGTCCAGAGTGCTACATGTGTGTTCTCTGAAAAATTACAGCACAAGCAGAGGCCATTTTTTTTCTACTCCTGATACAAATTTCGTACTGAACTTTAAAGGCAATTTCAGGTGCAGCAGAATACTATCCATTATCTTTGCCTGTACTCCTAATCAGAGCAGCACAATCTGCCTCCAAAAACATTTGTTCAGAATGGCTGCTGTTTCTGAAAGCAGATGCTCTTGAAAATGTAGCTGTCAGTAGCTCCACTTACCAGTGTTTTCTTACAAAGAAATATTCCAGTTAAGGTTTACTTGTATTTAACTAGATGCTTATGATTGTGCTGGCAAGGTATAATATTTTTTGCCCATGTGCATGGAACAAATCAATAAGCTTCTTCCTCATGACCCTAGTTTTGCTCTTGCCTCTGCCTGTATAAATCAGGAGGATCTCTGCTCAGATGCATAGTTACACCTCACTAAAATTGCGGGAGATGAGAATCAATTCCTTTGTTTGAAGTAGAAGCAGGTTTTTGTACAGGGAGAGAATAAACAAGTACTTCATGGTTGCCTTCTCTCTGCGCTCTGTTTTTTCCCCTTTTTATTATTTGAACATATAAGATTTTACTCGTATATTACACCAAACCAATGACTCCATCTAGCTTCCCATAGTAGACTTTTTATAGCAGAGAATACTCCTTTCTTGTCTTGCTGAAGCACATATTTTCACATGATTTGCACTGATAATATAACTCCACTGAGTAGCTTGATAGAATATATCACTCTTCACAGTCTAGCAATCCCCCTCCTTAAATAATGGAAGTGGTAGACTCCTGGTAGGCTTGATTTTAAACATTTTAAATATATATAATAGTTTGCATACTGTGCAGTGATTTGTAAAATGTGAATGCCTACAAAAACCATGGTTACCAAGCATAACATTATCTTATTTTTACTTACACAACCAGTAAAACAGCTGGAGGTCTAAAATCATGGCCTGGCATTAAATGCATTACTACATTTTAACCATGCAGGATGAGGCTGTCCTTTCAGTTAGGAGATAGGAAGAGAAAGAAAGTGTAGTGATTACTGGAAAATTAACACCTCCCATTTTAATAGACTGATTATACCAACAGGACTTAAATAGAAACCCTTCAACTGAAATGGATTGGAGTTTTATCTGTCTATCTAAGAAGTGAGAAAGGCACAAGTGGCTTTGAGCTACTCAAATCATAGTATCAATCTTCAGAGTGGAAATGGAGTATTAGTGGAAATGGAGTATTTTACTAATGGAAATTATGTTTCTTATTTAAAGACCCACCTGTATGACACTATTTGAATTTCTTTTTATTTTTTTATTCCTGTACTTAAAGAGTACCCATATCAATACCCGTCCCCTAGTTTTCTTTTTCAAATTTTTTTAACATAAATAATTGCAATCAACTTGCAATGAATTAAGGCTTAAGCTATAAACCCAGGTCACTGCAACGCATCTACAAGGTTTAGGACTAGGATATCTCACCTCAAGTAGTGATACTGAGCTATGTCAGTAAACCTTCACAAAAACTGTGTCAAAGGAGAATGATTTTGCTGCTGTACTTGGTACCTCAGAACTAGCAACTAAGTATTTCTTCCAAAAATATGCCCTCATGGTCCTTGTTGAGGTGTTCAAGCTCTCCTGGGTTGTAGCCTCAGTGGTGGTTTTTGCACGGTGGGAGGCAAGGTGCTGACACCCTCTGGGGTAAGGGAAGGCTCTTCCCCTGCATTATTTGCCCAAGGCTAAAAAGAAGAAAGCAACCTTTGCATGGAAGTCTCAGGAACCAGTCAGCAGGGTGTCCTGCTCATCTGATCTACCAGTTGGTCCCACAGCCATTTGCAAGCAGTAGTGGCTCTGTTCCTTTTAATGACAGACCTGTTTTTGTGGATGCCTGGAGGTGCCCTTGAAGTTCTGGTTCAAGTCCTGATTTTCAGGTCTCTTCTCTAGGACCAGGAGAGCTGGATGCTTACTCTTCATACAGTTACCCCACTCCTTAAGAAAACCACCAATAAATAAATAGGACGTCTGGAAAATTACAAGAGTGGGCAATGTGGCACAGCTCAAACCAGAAGTTTCTCGTAATTAAAAAGATGTCAATAAGTGTGTTCATTCATCGAAAGGACCCAGGAGTGGACACTTCTCTTTATTTCATGTGCTCTCACGCATTAGGTTACTTCTTGGCAGAGTGCTCCTCCTTGGATCCAGAAACACACTCCAAAATCACTCTGGAGGATTCCTGAATTCTTCAGATGTCAGGAGTCTGAGGACTATCAGCAACACGAGGGTGTCACTCTGCACCTGATCAGTATGACTCCAAAATCCGGTCAGTGATGCAGGTGCAGAGTGAAAGCTGTCAGCACTTCTCAAATCAGCCCCAAGAAGCTGCATAGTCTTCCACTGGGTAGATCTCCTCTTCCAACTATAAGCCCATTCATGGCACGTGGTGGCTGCAGAGGGAATCAGTAACATTCGGGCAGATCCTCCAACCACAAAAAAGTATAAAGGAGAGTGGCAAGGATTTGATATGCTGCTTTCTTGCTTGACCCATGCCGGGGAACAGTAGCCAGTTCATCAAAACCTTGCGCTTGTGACATTAGGAGGCCGAGATCTGATTCATCTGCCTGATAAAGCTTTGGACAAGGTACAGGGGGAAAAAAGAGTTTGATTCTTGTTTCACAACAGGAGTTTTACATTGCTGGTATTACTGGCTGTGTTTACACAGGCAGCCCAGCCAGCTCGCAGGCTCCACAAAGTCCATTAAAACCAGCTTTTGCATTCCCACACAAAGCCTCTGCTCTTGCTCCCCACCTCTCTGAGCACCAGCACCCTCCAGCCCCTTGCCCTAGGGTTCCCGGGGGGAGGAGAGCCCTTTGGGGCCGAGGCTGCCAAACCAGAGGTGGGGCGCGAGGGGGAGACCGCCACGGGATCACCTGCCCCAGCTCCTCCAGCATTGTCCTTGGATGACAGTGCAAGCCCATCCTCTGGTGTGGGCATGACCATCTTGTTTACTTTGGAGAGGATCAGAGGAGGACACAGATTATACAACCAAAAGGAAGAATGCGCCTAGTTAACAGTGCTGGCAAATAAAGGAGGAAAAAATCTGCACTTTTATTCAAAGAAGAAAATGAGCATTGTAGTAAATATGCAGACAATACACACCAAACACAAATCTGGTTTCTGTGTGAAAATGTGTGGTCTAGCTGCAGTCTTTGAAACAGCTTTGAAAGCTGTTTCAGCTTCAAATTAATGTAGTATTTCTGAAATAGTTTAAAGAAATGTGATCTGTCCATGAAGGAAAACAATGGTTGTAGTAAACAAGCAAACATGTTGTCAATAGCTGAGTGATAAGGACGCCGAATATTTTATCAAGGGAGGACCACGTGTGGGATTTCTGGTGTTACACCCGCACAGGGCTTGTGTTTGGTGGGTACAGGGGTGGGTTTGTGGCTCATGGAGAACATGTCAGCCTTGGAAACTCCAAAGCCAGAGGAGAGATGCCTGCTTTTAGCAATCTCCAACCATACCAATGGGAATGTGTTCAAAAGCAGGGATCAGCTATATGTCTTAAAAATGAAAAGTCTGTGCAGTTCAGACGCAGCTTCACATTTTTAGCACCTGGTCTTATGACACCCTGCCTCAAAAGGGGAAGGTAGCTGTCTGTTTACAACAGAGCTTGGTAGGATGACCTGTCTCTCCTGCCTTTGCTGTCCCCTTTCAAGTTCTGCACGTGCTGGGAGTACAGACAGCACAACACAAGGCATTGTAAGGAAGGTGCCCCCATGTTGTTTGATCCAAACCTGGTGCTGCCTTTGGGGGTACCCAAGTAACATCTTCGCGCAGCCGTGTGGGAGGTGGAGTCAGAACAACACAGCATTTTACTTTCAGAACAGAGCATGATTTTTTTTTATTATTATTACTATTATTGTAGCCTTTGCATTTCATTGGTGTTATTTTTGCACTTTATTTACGCTTTTTAGGGTGTCAAAGAAGAATCTCGTCTTACTGTCTGCTGCCAGCTAGCTGCTAAGCCCTGGGCCCAAAATTGGAAGGCTTGTGCAACTTAGGAAGCCCCACAGACTTCGCCAGAGGAACCTCAGCAGTTTCTGTCTCCATACCTAGTGGGAATGTGGATTTATATACACAGTTTAAGGAGTTTAGTCTGAAGCTGAGCAGTTGACTGTATTTAAAAGCTCTGCTCACTGCTCTGCAAATCCAAAGATTTCGTGGGTTCATTCTCTTCAAGTTTCCACAGAAGAGCTTGCAAATGCCATGGACCAAATAGCTGTGCAGTTAATGAACTGTGCATACACAGGCACTATGTAGAGCTATGAGTTCACAGTTAATAGTTTAACAAAGATGTCTGGCTTCATATGTGTTTCATTCTTTTCCAAATAATGATAGACTTGTCAATTAAATCCATCTTTAAAATAGATTTTACCAAACATATGTACTGCCCATTGTGAGTCACTTAGTGTTATCTTTTCAACATTCTTTTCCAAGAGAAATAAACAACCCAATATTCTATTATAATCAGTAGATTTTTTTTTTTTTTTTAACTTCCTGAATACCAAATGGCTGCCAGGATACTGTGAAACCCTCTGGAGAGATTGTTTTTTTTTTTTTTTTTTTTTTAAGGGAGAGAACAGTGTGAAAATTTTCAGTCACAAATGCACATAAGGCTAGATTTTCAAAAACATATGCTGCTGCCTCCTTTTCTGGATTTCAACCCAAGATACTCAAAGTATGATTTTTCAGGGATGGTGAGTTAACATAACTCCTACTGACTGCAGCTGGATTTTTTTCTTGTTCGCTACTGCTGCAAATCAAGCTGTACATTGCTAAGGGGGTGAGAGAGTATTTCTTGAGCAGTTTTACTTCCAGTATTTGCTTATTGTGAAAATAGGCTTAAGCGGTATTTGATGGCTTTCACTTGCAGATGACACAGCTCATAAAGCCAAAAAAAAGAAAACAAAATTCAGGTGGTGAAAATTCACCTCTTTGCGTGAGAAAGAGGAGGAGGAGAATTTGTGAATGAAAGCTTGGCTATTTGAAAAGGAGACAGATGGTTTGCATCTACCAGCATGAATATTGCAAGCTTCAGGTGTCTCAAAATGCTGTGAAAAGCAACATCAGAAATTAGAGGCAAATATACCCCAAAGTATCCAAGAAAACAATGGCTTTTGCCACTGCTGAAGGTAATTTGGGAAAACCTTGGTAGTATTTTTGGAGATCATGAACATCATTAGTGCACGGAATAGAACAATGTTCCTGCTCTTTTCCCAGCACCAGCCTTCGATTCTGGGGAAAAATGTCTTTGCTGACTATGAGAAGCACGAAGAGAAGCTGTTTCCATTATAAAATGCTACACATCTGAATGTATTTTTACTATTTATTTTCAATATTGTTGGATCATCCCGCTCCTAATGTCCCCCAAACTCCCCCCCCGCCATTCCTTTCCATAACTTTTAATCAGATCCTTCAACTCCTCCAAGCAGGCAGCCCTTAATTACATTTTACAGACACAGCAATGCAGCACAGGCTGGTCAAAACAGCTGTGGGAAAGTTTCTGTTTTGAAGAAAATATTACTGGTGAGGATAATTTTGCAGCTAAATGGAGTTTTCCTTCATTTGTATTAACACAGTATCTTCTATCTGCTCCCAGCCAGTTTCCATGTGTACAAATAGGCAGCATTTCCTCCTAGACATATTGGTTTCTGCTGTGGTTTTCTGCATTTTCAGTTTCATAAGCCAACGTTCAAACGGGGATATCTACTGCTAAGATTTTGAAGGTCACAGAGGGACCCAAATATCACTAAAAGATCTCTATGAGGTCACTTAAATCTGCTAATATATAGTCTTCCATTGGATATGGGGCTAAACTTTCACAAAAATAGTTCACAAATCTCAATTTAGACTTCTCGAAAACTGAAGAGACTCACTGACTCACCCTTGAGGCAAAGGAAATAACAAGAGTCCTACACACTTGCAAGGCAACCTATGGGAGTATTTCACTGTGGTCTTGGCCAAAGAAGCTCTGATCTATCCCTGATACTGTTTTTATTTAAGTGTGGCTGCTAGCTGACTTGTGGCTAGATGGGCTCTTACGTCAGTTCATTCTAGTTAGTCTTGGAAACCTGTCTGACCTGAACTCAGCCACCAAGCTAGAGGTGGCATTGGCTTGTGTTTGCTGCCTTATGAACCTGCCCCAGAAGGTTCTGCAAACATGCAGAGCGTGTTTGTAAGCACTTTCCCAACAAACAATGGAAGGTGTGATTATCGTCTCAAGCCAGCTTTACTGTGGTGTAAGTTAGTTTACTTGCATGTTTCTTTTTCTTTTTTTTTTGTCATTTACAGCACAAGAGAGTATATGGCAAGACCCTAAGGGTTAAGGGAGAATGCAGAATAAATTGCTTACGTTGAATTGCAGGATTGTCATTGGCAAGCTAATGTTTGCAAAGCATCCTTTCTTAGCAAAACTGATTTTTTCTGCCTACAGAATCACTTTCTATAGTAGAATGGTGATACGTAAAGAAACATACTCCATAACTTGTGTTTATTAAAATTTTCTTTTCACGTTTCTTTTATGCTTTTGTTATTAGACCTTTTATTAGATGCTAATGGATGTTATTCAGCTTGCAAGGGATCTTGGATATTTTTTCAAGTAACCTATCTAAATCTCTGAAATCTACCATCCCTGTTTTGTTCTCATGATGCTCACTTCCTACTGTTCTTTTTCACTTTTTATCATGTAGCATTGTAACTACATTAAATTAGTAATGAAAAATGAAACCAGAGGAGTCCACCGTACTCTAGGTAATGACGGATATGTCTTTTCACTCGTCTGTGTTACATTATAGTGTCATAACTTTCCTTTATACCCAATAATATTTTTCATTATTGCACCATCCACAGTACAGAACTGTAGGGGCTTGTTCAGATTCTAACAATATTTTCCTTAAGTAAATCCATATCTAATAACAACATTTATTTTCTCTTTCTTTTTCTGTAGTAGAAGGCAGAGCACTGATTTCTCCCAGACCTCATATTGGTTTTACAGGTGCTCAAAGATGTCATCAACAGATATTAAAGGAGATACATCAGCAAATAGAAAAGGCCAAGGTACAGTGTTGCTCAGGGGCTACAAAAGCTTTAGCTTTGCGCTGTGGTGTCAAGGGCATTAAATGGGACTTTACCATTAAAGAATGTATGGAGTATGGGGAGGTCAGTGGCTTTTGAGCTGAAATCCTCCCCAGGTGAGCGTGTGGAGGCTGCCCAGGTGACAATGCTTCTCCTGCCCACTCTGCACAGCTGCTTCCCATCTCATTGCATCAGCTGCTGTATTTAAGGCAGAACCTACAGCTAATTACTTTTTTTTTTTTTTTTCCCTTCTTTCTGTTTGTGTGCTCTTTCCTTTCCTTTGGGTATGTACATTGGTTGGTTTGCACATTGATGCAGGACTGTTGTTTCCAGTGTTGCCTTTCCTTTGGTGGCCTGCAGCAGAGCCAAACCTGGAGAGGTGGTTTCTTTGGCTGAGTGCTGCAGAGGAGGCACTTTGCTGTGCCCCATGCTCCCCAGTGTAAAATGGTTCTGCTGCCTTTCCCTGCCTTACAACATCCCTGGAAGGCCTGACTCTGCGGTGGCTTTAGGGTGTGTGCTCGCCTGGAATGCATCATTTATGGAAGTGAATGTGGTCCCTGTTATCATCAGTCTGGAGGAAGTCTAGCAGTTGTTGGAGAGGGCAGGAGCCCATAAACTGCTCAGAGCCCATAAAGTCTTGGGGTTTCCTTTCTGTCCTGCACCTATGAGCTAAAGGACTGTGTGATGGAGCAGGGGGACATCCTACAGAGGCGGTCTTTCTGGAGCTTTGAAGCCACATGGTGAGTAACTTTGGTTTCTTGTACTCTGACTGTTTTGGGTATTTCTGTACGCATAATGTGTGAAGGCTGTATGTTTCCTCCTGTAGGAGTGAGCTGGGAGAGATGTAAAACATGCCTGTAGGGAACCTCCTGCCTTCCCCAAAGGGTAGCTGTGGAAAGGAAGAATTTCCTGAGAACTTGCTAAGTAATAAAAATGCATTTAGTGAGGTGAGGTGACTGAAAGAAGTCACTTCCTTAACATTCCCTGTCAAACACTTCTGTGTTTGACAATGGATAATCTCCATTCCCCTTTAACTGAACATTTCCTTGTGAAGAAGAAAACTCTGGAGCTGCTTTTAAAGGTGTTTCTGTGACCCCAAGATTGTTCCTTAGGGGATTCTTCCTTCCATGGATCCTGTCCCTTGCCTGTGTGGCGATAACTGGTGGGTGGAGTGGTGATGTGACTGATGACTTCAGTCCCGGGTCTGCATGTCAGAGTGGGCACTTCAGGGGCACAAAAAGCAAGCTGGAGGGATGGGAGATCCCAGATGCAAATTCTTTCCTTCACTTGTAGTGTTCAACATGTCTTGTTTCTCTTGGTCTGACACTGCTCCTTGTGGCTTATCTTGCAGCTAGGAAGCTATAAGCAAAGGAAAGCTGTTGATGGGTTTTACTTCAAATTGTAAAGACTTCTGCTTATTGTGCAGGGACACAAGGACACAACTGTAGTTTACATAAGTACCTGCCACTGCTTGTGGTTATGTAAAGTAGAAATGAATACCTAAACCCAGGATCAAAAGCCTCCTACACGTGAATGAATCTGTTAAGGGGAGAAAGAAAGCAAGGCAGTGCTGTGCCAGTGAAAGCATGGATCACTTCACATATTAGTTTGTGGAAGAGCTGAAAGTAAAGACAAACAGTGAAAATGTATGGTATTTCTCAAACATGAGGTCAGTGGGGAAAGTAACGGTGGAAAAAAAGGCTCCCCTTCATGCATCGACACACATGCTGCGCACAGAAAAACCCACTTAACGGCCGATAGATGCCAGGCAAAATTTTGAGGGTGGTTTTAATGAAAGAGGACAAACTATTGTTTAGTGGGCAGTAACTCAAACTGCCTAAACACAGCTCATGCTGCTGCCAAAAGAATGAGTGGTCTGGTATGTGTCTCTGACTTCAGGCTCAGCTTGGGTCCTGCTGGCTGGATGAAAAAGATAAGTTAATTATTTGAAGGGGTGGGGGGAGGGGAGATGGTCTCCCCTGAAAGCTTTGTTTTTTTGGAATGCTTCCACTGCCTTCAGATGGTTTGGGATGAAAACTGCTGTGCTTAGAAAAAGTCCTCAGTGTGCTCATTGCAGCAGGTGTGGATTATTTGTTTAATCTTGAGTGGTGGCATGGGAGGCAGCCTGACACAAAGGGCTGGCATCTGCTCCAGTTGTGGACCAGACTGAGAGCTGCGGGACGTGGTTTTACTGCACACAGCTATTTCTTCCTTCTCCCACAAAGAGTGTAGTTGGTGACGGAGGTGCAAAACCTTCCCAGCAAAATGTCATCTTTGCTCCAAGTGATGTGCGTGTGCCTGGCTCTGCTTTGTGAGCTGGGTACTGGCTGCCAGTGTGCCTGGGTTTACGCTTGCAGACAGAAAAGTACTGCTGTCAGTGCACTTTGTGATCTCAAATAACTTGCTTATGGCCCCATAAACTGAAAAGGATGTAGGATGCACAGGTTGCTTGCTTTACTGCTAGCAGTCATGGACTGAGTGAGGTGAGCCTCCCCAGTGTTGGCTGTGGGCCACACGGAGAAGATAAAATATTAGGGCAGCTCTTCTTGTGTGCCCCTTCTCACTGCTTCCTGCTTATCCCCAGCTTGGCTTCCACCCCCTGCCCCCATCTCCTCCTTGATTTGCCATCCTATGCAAAACTCCCCCAGAAATACTGTTCCTTCTGTACCTCCCCCGAGAGTTTCATCTAACATGGACTCAGCTGTAAGAAAGCAAGGATGTCTGTGCATTTGCTGCCAGGGACAGAAACCATCCAGCTCACTAAACTTTCCAGTGCAGACCCTCTAATAGCATTTATACACAGTAAAATTCCTTATTACAAATGAGGATTTTAATTCTAAGCTTAGCTTGATAGAATGTAATTTAAAGCCATTTAGGATGGCTTAGCCTTCAAAGCAAACCCGAGATTGTTTAATTAGTCATGCAAGCCACCGAATTCTACCCATAACACAAAACAACTATAGTATTTATTAGTTTTAGAGCTAAGTTAAGCTTTGCGTGTTCCAAATTTTCAATAAAGTGCATTGAGTGTTAAGCAAGTCTTGTTTTTTCTAATCTTCCAATGCTCAGTAAATTTTATCTGTGAATTAAAAGCATAGACCAAGTGTTGCAAGATGTAGAATGAGAACTAAATTTAGCCAGCTCTCACATGCATCAGAGGAAGTAGTGGCAGTAGCAGTGTTTGGGATATTCTGAGACTCTTTAAAATTCTTCAAAACAAGTGCAAAGCAGTCCAGACTTTGTATTATGGCTTCTGATTTTTTGTTTTCTAAACTTTCTGAAGCAAGGTGTGTTAGAAACAAAGTCACAGTAAATAGCCCTGTAAAAGCTGTGAAATACAGCAAGGAAGTAGTGAATAGACTTGTGATACAAAAAATCTTCATAGTTTCTTAGGAAGGTGCTTGCATGGGCGATGCCAGAGTTTGAAGGTTTAAATTGGAAACATTTCTGATGCCGTCAATACATAGCCAAGTCAGGGCTGTCAAATTTCTTATTGCTTGCTTGTAAGGATTTGGATGTGAGCGTTCAACTGGGAACAGGAGTGGTGTTCAGAACTGGGTTATCCCCCAGTCCATGGAAACAACGTCCTAGCCCTCCGACTTTGGGGCTGGGGCACAACCTGATTTGTACATGAAGGGATGGTCTTGGGTTTGATCTTGGGTTTAAGTAGTGTGTGGTATGGTATTGACTGGAGAATAAACTTTCCTGTGGTTTCTTACAAGAACAGGAGTTCTCAACCCTGATTCCAGGACCAACCATCCTTCATAAGTCTCTTAGCCAGAAATTTATCCCAAATAGCAGTGCTTTGTGTCTGGATGTGAGGCTGGATATCCATTGGTATCAGACAAACAGAAAAAGACCAGGGAAGGAGAGAGAACTAGTGTGACCATATGTAACTAGGAAATGTGTGCAGTTTTCATGCAAAATTCATCTTACTAGATGAGATTAGACCCATCAGAAGAGTTTGACTTCTGCAAGGTGAAAGTATATGGAGGCAGAGAATGTAGTACTTGTGTGGTGCTGGGAATGCAAAGGGTCATAGCTTGTGCTATGCTGAGGTACGATTTTGTTGGTGCTTGACTTGACGTCCAAGAGCCTGAGTCTGTTCCATAATATCTCCCTGCACTCATATTTTTGTAGAGAAACCTCTCCAAATTTGAGAAGTCTTTCCAGCAGGACAAGATTTAGCCCACATAACCTATGTTCTGGAGTTCCTTGAACCAACTGGTGAGATGAAATTGTGGCTCTTGTGCTATTCAAATATTCTGTAATTGGTGGAAATAAAATTAAGGCTATTTGTTTTACTATTTTTGATTCTCCTCAATGCCTTGGATATTTCTTGGTCACAGCAGTCAGCTTTTTGCAGGTGAATTGTTTTCTAGATTCTGTTGATATTTACAGTGAATTATGTTCACACCACCAGTAGCAACAGCAGGAAATAGGTTACTTTCCTCCATGAAAATCAAGCCTAAAATAACAAATGTCTCATCATTGGAGTGGGTTTGTTGCTGTTGTTTGGAAGCTGTATTTTTGCTTTTGTGACTTTTCTTGTGTGATAGTGAAAAAACATTACCTGTAACAGTTGTCGTACAGTCCTCTTCCCTGCTTTCATAACTGAGCTCCCTTAAGTCCCTTCCTTTCTGTAGTCAAACAACAAAAACACTCCAAAACTGTTATATTGGTCTATGGAAAGGGGGAGTATAAAAGGGCTATTGTAGAAGAAACCAATTTTATACAAAAACAACTCATCTATGGGAAGCAAAGTGCAGCCTTAAGCAGCAGACCATTTTCAGAAAAAGTGAGCTTGTGACACATGTAAAACGTACGTATGAGCAGGCATTTTGTTCTCTGGGCTGCTTGTGCTGGCTTGTTTCAGTTGGGATTTAGTCTCTGTTGAAAGTTCAGGGCTGTTCCTGACTTTGGGGACACGCAGGGCATGTCCACACTGTGCTGTGGATTGCCCTGTGGAGATCTGAGGAAATAAAGACCTGAGATAGTGGGTTTGTGGCCCAGGGCAATGCCAAAGGAGACAGCATGGGTCCAGGAACCATTTAGATGTTTCACATTTGCACATTTCTGCACTGTTGCTAGTAGTTTTTCCACTCTTAGAGTCTGGGAATGAAAAAATAGATGTCTTGATGTCCTAGTTACCATAGCAAGGTCAGGAAGCACTGAGGGCCATGCTCTGAGGTTGGCTTTCCTGGTGCTTTGCTTGGATCTGTCAGCCTAGAGGCTCATGTATTTGCAGCAGGATTCCCAGGGTGCTCTGTGCCCCACAGCTGAGGGGTTAAAAACCCTGGCACTCCTTAGTTCATCCGGGGCTTTTAGAGCCTTGGGGTTGTAAAATAAGCCCCGGATAAGCAGAGCCTTCCTGATGAGGTTGCCTGAGGCTCTGGCAGCTGAGAGTGTCTGGCCAGAGAGCATCCTGTGCAAGAAACAGGGTTTCTGTTAGGATAGTATCTGTGACTGGGCAGAGGTTGCTCATACGTGTGACATCTTGTGGAAACAGCCCTAGCTGGTGAGGTGGAGTTTCCTGACACAAGTGTTTGGGAAAATCCACCATTTTCTCTGCCTTGAAGGGAGAACATAGAAACAAAGGTTTGAGAGACTGTTGGGTATCTTTTGATAAGATCCTACTATATAAGGACAAAATGTTATAACTCTATTGCTTGTTGATTTCCTGTCATGTGAAATGTTAGTTTCTGTGGTGAATGAGAGAAACTCTTACACATTATCAGTCTTTAAGTTACTCTGCCCTAAGGCTTTGGTAATTTAACTTCATCCCCTTTCAAAGTTTTTTTTTTTCAACTTGAAACTTAAGGGGGGAGGGGAGAGAAGACCTTTCCAAACCTGCCCCCACTCCCTCAGGTGATGTTCTTCTGAAGTGTAAATGCTCAATTATGCAAAGATAAGAACATGAGAAACTTTGGAAAGCAAAAAAAAGATTACCTTGATTAATGAGTAAAGCTGTGTTAATAATGGATTTTTAGTCTCATGGCCAAACCAAAGAAGGAGTGGGGGAAGGGAAATAATCTAATTGGAAGTAGCACTTGCATAAAGCCAGCAGTAACACCAGGGACAGAAGAGAAATGCAGGTGGCTGGGAGTCCTGCTCATTTCTTGAGTCTCTTCTGGTCTCTTCCGATCTTTCTTGTGGCAAGAGGGACTCAGTGCTAACAGGTGTGCACAAGGACATGATGCAGTCACTGCTGGGGTGGGAGGCTGCAGAGAAGTCTGTGCACCAACATTATCCTCTCCTGCCAGGAGAGGTGGATGGGGTCAGGGCTCCTCCAGCACCTGCAGCATGTTCCTGTACCATGCGCCATGTGAGGCTGGGCTGTGCCTGTGCTGCTCCGGACAAGCTGCCCTGAAGCCTGCCTCTTGCCTGGTGGAGGTGCCAAAAGGGCTAAAGAGATTATTTTGGAAGGTGCTATTTAGGGCACAAAAAATGTGAGGAAGAGGTAACTGGGTCTCCATAATTCTCTCCTGTGCCATCCACTACACTGTGTGTAAAGGCATGTATCTGTGTATCCTCATACAGAAAAATGTATGTGACTACCTTGACTGCTTCTTACACATTTAGGTTAATCCAAGCATTTATTTTTAACGTTATTTTCCTAATCATGTTTGATTCCTTTGTAATACAATCCAAACTGATATAATCTTGATGCTAGAATTAAACCTACTTCTCAATGTTATTACTTGAAAGCTGCTAGATAAGCCCAGCAGGTAAGATGATTTAAGTCATGAAAAGCAGTAATTTCTTTAGAGCAAGCTTGTCTATGGAGTTTTTGTAGTTTAGAGAACACAAATCATGCACTCCGCATACAGGTATGAGATGCTTCTGGAGTCCGGTTTTTGAGCTGGTACTATCTATCATGCTGTCTGCTTTAGATCTGAGCAGATTAGGCATGTGGTTTAGTGCCAGGATGTTGGTGCTGGAGAATTCTCCTTCCAGGACTGCAACAAAAATTTATATGTTCCTAGTGTTCAGTGTCTTCCCTCCCTGACTATGCTTCATGGATGATCTTACCCTTTGTGGTGGATCTATTCCTTGCTCATCCCTCTGCCTTTCTATTTCTCTATTCAATGAGATTATCTTATTTTATGTTGTAGAGTGGATTATCCTCTCCTGTTGTCTCTGCCTTCGTAACTGGTGTCCTGCATAATTTTGTTGCTTGGTACGTTTCATGTCACAAGTAAGTTTGTTTTGTTTGTTAGATGTCACTGGTGAAGAAGATTTGCTTGCAGAAATACCATGATGCTCCTTTTCAAACCACAAGTGTCTGCAAGTGTCTGACTCTTCATGGGCAACTGTTTATTAATTCATATTATCAGCATGGTGTCTTTTGATTTTTTTTAAAACCTTTCTATTTAATTAAAATGGATACAAACTTTCCAAAGCTTTAGAAAGCTGCACCTATTATCCTTATGTAAAGCCATGTGTGCTAAGGAGGTCTGTATTAAGGAGACCTTGCTATGCACAGCTCAGCCACGGAAGACTAGCAACATTCATTCTAGTATAGAGCTGCTCAAAATACCATGCACATATTTTGATGCATGTCTACCACAGATTCTGCTGTCCCATGGTGTGTTCTTTGTTCTGCAGTATCCCTGTCACTAGCTTTGCATTTTTGAAATTGCTTAAGAGAAAATCATCCATGTCAGAGTTTTAATTTTTTTTTAAAATCAGTTTCTTAATGTGTACAAACTAACCACTCACCTCTCCAGGCAAAGGACCTGATGGTTATCACTTGCTCAATTGCATATCAGTGAGATGATGCTGTTAAGTGAAGCTGATTTTGATGCTTAGGCCCAGAGAAACCAAAATAATTTTAACTTGTAGCAGCCTGTTGACTGCAAGGCACAGAAACTTCAGCTATAAAGATCTCCTCTGTACTGAAATCCCCCCCGGATGCTGCTGCAATAGACCATGGGGTTGAATTTATCTGAAAATACATAGAAAGTGTGCTGAAAAGCACAGAGCTCTCCAAAGAATGCAACAGCTCTAAGTAATTCACAATAGGGCTTAAGCATCATAGGACTAGATATTTAAGATAATTTAAATACCTAATGTTTTGGGGTGTTTAGTGCATAAATTAATCTTATCCTGTGTCTGTGTCACTTCTGAGGATTGTTTTTGGGGTGAATGGGGAGCTTTATAAAATGTTACTTTCCAGGCCTTGAGGTACTTGTGCCAAGGGTGTTGGTCTGGGCTCAGCTGAATGCTGTGCTCACTTGTTCTTTGCCCCTGCCTCCATTTTTTCTAATAGCTAATCCCCCCCCCCGCCCCCTGCCCCACCTTAAAATCTTGTCTTGAAGAACCTGAGCCCTTTCATTAAGTGCAGTGTGGGGTTGCTTGTGCTTGAATGCTTAATGTGTGCTTGTGTTCTGGCTGGGACAGCTGTGTGGCGGGAGCTGTGCTCCAGATGTAAGGCTACCTGTCAGGCAGCTCCCTGCCAGAACCTGAAACCTGCTATTTGTCTCAGCAAACCATGAATAATATAAAGGTGTCAACACTTTTTGATAAGCCAGGTACAGTTGTTTTTCGTATAAAGAGCACTCGCAAAGCATTCAGTAGGGAGACTCTCTAATGGATTTGCACTGTTTTGCATGGGAGAAACAAATTCACGAAGGAGAAGCTTTGAAATGCATGACAATAATTGAACTAAATATGTTCAGCATTTATTGAGCTTCAAGGTGAGAGAGCAAGTCCCCCAATGCTGCTTTATGTCCTCAGTTTCCTGTGAAATCAAAATAGTGTGGTTCCTCTGGAAGCATCTCTTAGTGGCAACAGAAAACTAAATTAAAATGCTGTATGGAGGGAGCTTGTCTCATCAGTGTTATGGGAATGCTGTTGAGAATAAAGTAAATGGTTTTCATATATTTGATTACTCTGAAATAGTGCACATGCCTCTGAATTAATAGACAGCAAGTCAATCAAATTATTGTGTTAACTTCATAAGCTTCAGGAAGCCATAGTTTGAGTAAATAAAGAATGTCAACAGAGCATAAGCAGAGTTTAGCAACATACAACTTGGAAATGTATGTTTAACGAGCATTAAATGTCCTATGTGTGACGTGGTCCACTATCCTATGGAGCAAGTTTATCTCTAGAGATGTGAAACTGAAGTCCTGATTTGCAGTGATACTGCTTGGGCTTTCCCTGTGGTACCACCGTGGGATCTATCAGTACTTTTATGATGCCATCCATTAGTTAAAGCTTTCTTATTCAACTGCTGCTGCATCTCAGTAAGTGGTCAGAGATGTAGGACTTATGTCGTTTCACAAATGCTGAGATTCTTTGAGATATGTGATGCTATCTGTAGTCCCAAGGTGGTTGGTTATTAGCTGTAATTATTTAATGAATTTAGTAGTCAGCTAAAAGTATTGAAATGGTGGTTGATCAACAGCAGTGCAGCGGTGAACAAGACAGCGAATGCAATTTGTTACAACCAGTGAGCTGGAGATCTAGTAGATATTGGGCCACTGGAATTTAACTTGTTTGTCTGCCTCCTCCCGGCAAGGTTTTGATTTTCTGATGCCCTTTTGTCATGTCTGATAGTATCTTGAAAGCAGGGCTCACGTATGGCCTGACTGGTAAATCAAAGCAGTGCTATTGGTTTCTCTCTTCTCCTGAGCCCTAGGGTGTATGTCTGGCAACCTGAGGCATGTGAGTTGCTTCCAGCACCAGACCTGGCAGCTAAGGCCAGGGGTTGGGCCTGAGCCTCCCTTTGACCTTGCAAGACCGAGTGCTTGGTACCAGCTTTTAAATAAAGCTGGCAAAAGCTAGTTCCTCGGACCTTTGCATTTGCAGTACACATGGGCTAAGGACAGAGGGGTTTAACAGCAGAGCAGGTAAGCCTCAAGCTGCACAGGCTGAAGCAGGTGACCCTGCTGCTCCATGTCTACCCTTACTTCCACAGGCATCTTGCAAGTGTGAGGTGAAAACATGTAGATGTAAAGGATAAGCCAAGATGAACACAGTGCATGGGAATTCATATGTTGGCAGTATGCTTGGGAACATCATGGTTTTCAATTAAAAGGTGACTTCAGGAAGGGATGCCATGAGCTTGCATTTAGTTTTTTGGTTTATCTACAGACGTGCATGCTCTCTGAAAAAATCAGACTTTGTAGCTAATTTGCAAATACGTGTTCCCTCCAAATCTTTTGGGTTGAAAAACTGAGGGTAGCTTATTTTGTACTTTGTCTCTAAGGACAATTTATACTAAATCTATTTTTGTTCTCTGAGGTATGATAGTGCTTTGTTACAATCAAATCTCTAAAGAAAATACATTTTTTTTCAGGAGTAACTTTTAGGTACCAGTGAATACTAACTTACTAAATATTACCCCACAAAACTGCTAATAAATTAACTGCTTTGTCATGAAGTCCTTGCTTATATATTACCTTCTGGATTCCAAAGGTAGCAACAGGAGATGCTCATGCTCTTTATAACCATGTTGCATGAAATCATTTGTGAATTTGTCACTAGAAAAACTAATTTCTAGTGGAAGTGTAGTCAAAATGGACCTTTGCTGTCTGAAATGCCAGTGAAGACCTTGACTGACAGTCTCTCTTGAAAGGGAAATGCATGGGTACAGTAAATGCAACAGAAGTACTATCTCAATGTTAGTTATGTGGGAAGAATATCCATATTGTGGCGTTCACCAGATTGGTGCCAGCCAAATTTGAAAAGTTGTTTTGTACTGTGGGGTTTTCCTACAGAGTCTTCATGCAGTACTACATCGGTGTCACTTGATATGTCGTTAGTTTAATTCTGTATTTAAGTACTTCAAGATACACTTATCATGGGCTTGCGCTCTGATCCAAATCTAGTAAATTGACTACAGACCTGCACAACTTCAAGTGTGTGAGTAGACCCAGTTATAGGACTTAAGTTATGCTTGATTAGATCAAGGCCAATTTCACTTTTGATTAACTGTAAGCAGTAAAACCAAGATGATAGTTGAAAAGGTTTTGTGAAGTAAATATTAAGCATTGCTACTGTGTAGAGGTATGAACCCTGAGACATACAAAAGGCAGTGCTGTACTGTTTCCTTAGCTGTGGCTGGTTAGTCCATTTGCTCTTGGTTAGTCTTGGAGTTAAATTTCCCTTAGTTTTGCACTGGCAATATAGTTTGGAGCAGCCCACTGCCAGCACAAGGTAATACTGGTCTGGAGCAGGCAATGGTGAGATCAAATGGTGCTGGGATGCAGAGCAAGAGTAGGCTTATGACTTGATTAAGGACAGTGAGAAGGGACAGGTGACTGCTGGACACCCCTTGTCCAGCAAGGGAAAAGGGAAAAAAAAAGTTTGAGATCCTGGAGGAGGTCTTCATTGAAGGCAATTGCCTCAGGATTTCTCATCACTTGTAGTTTGCTGTTCTGCAGCTGAGGCAACTTTCAGACTTGTCTTTCATGGTAGTTGTCTCTTGGTGTTGGGAGGCAATGGTGGGGAGCTGTGCAATGAGCCAGTGGCTCCAATTTGGTTTTCAGTCCCTGGTGTTGTGCACCTCAGGCAGGGTATGATGGTGAAAGTGGCAGAGGGATATGTGTTGAGTGAGGTTGATTGGCCAGGTCTGAGGGTCAGAGGTGTTTGGCTTTTGAGTGTTTTCTCTTGTCTGAGGAGACCTGATGCTGAATCAAACATTTTTATTTCTACATTAAGAGAATAATGGCAGGAATAGTGAAGGGCTGTGGAGGAAGAAATGCAGTAAGGATGAAGGAAGGATGTATGAAATTGGGGTGGGAACACAGAAGCCAAGAGCACTGAAAAATGGGGATCAAGTGCTACAAGGCAGGAGGATGGTTAAGGAGGGAGAGTGAAGAAAAGTACTGCTAAACCTAATACTTCAAGTTTAAAATAAAAGTGTGGGGGGAATTCATACAACTGGGATACCTACTTGCATGGCTCTAAGCATCACACAGATCTGCTATTCCATTTGATAAGTCTACTTTTCCCCACTTTATAACAGGTAATCCAAACTAACTATCACTCTGGAATTTCTGGGTTTCCACTGGACTTATAGTGGAGTTATAAAAGTCTAATTTGACCTGATGTTGAATAAGTTTTTTTTTAAATGTTGTTCTAATGCAAGTTTGTACTTTGGAGGACTGGCAGGAGCTAAGTGCTGTTGAATCAGCTTTCCTGTGAATGGAGTGGCTTGAAAAACCGAATTAATTGGATTCTTTAAGAAAACACTGTTAAGCTTTGGCTAAGGTAGCACCAACACACATTATAAACTCAGTAGCACTTCAGAACAAAATGCAGAAGTAAATGTTTTCTTAGCTCTAACAGTTGTTGAGGCCATCCTTGTTTGTCACATTCCCTCCTCATATGTTATTTTTATGCTCCCAGCATATAGAAACAGCATCCAGGGTAAGGTTTTATTTTGCATTTGACAAGCTGCATTTTGCTATTTTTCAACTTGCCTTTTCCCCTCTTGCTGTGAGGAATTATGTTTGGGGCTTAGAAACTACAACAGTTGTTTAGATATGTACTGAGAATTTCAACTTTATCTTTGCTACTTCTGTATTGCTGTCACTTTATTGTTTAGGTATTGGTTCCACTTCAATTTAAATCCTTTACTTGGGGGCTTTATAACTTGCGTAGTTTCTAACAATTTTAGATGAGAATACATTTTTAAAACTGAGATTACAAAGTGGTTTACTTACTACAAGAGAAACAATTTAAGGAAAAAGATGTAGTTATTAAAAACAAAAATTAACCAAACTTGGCAGTTGCAAATGCTTCCTTCCTTCCAAAGTAGCTGAAATTGATATTTAAAAATTAATGTTGAAAATTAATCTTGATATACACCATATGCTTGCCATCTTTCCAGTCAGTCATATTGGATCAGTTTCTCTCTACCTTTGAAATGGGCTGTGATACAAACTGCATCATAGCATGCAAAAAATCTGGAGGGTATGTTTCATCTAGTTTTGGTTATGTATTACGCTGCAATTTGTTCAGACCTTATCTAATGAACCCTAATTAGACTTCAGCAGTGGGACTTCTGAATTACTGCATTTGGGGCAGCACACAAACTATGCTAGATGCAGTGAATGTGTGTGGAGAAAACTGGATTCTGTAGAAGTTTGCAGATGTTCAGATGTTTTAGCTTGCACAGGTTGGACTCCAGACTAAATTAGACAAGGCAGGGAAAAAAACTGAATTAAGAGCAAAGCTTATTTAATATAAGGGGTATATTTATATATTGTACATATTTAATATAAAGAACATCCTAGCTGAATTAATATGCTTCAGAATTTGCACATAAGAAAAATTGATAATGCCACTTTGTACAGCATTTTTCCAAATTTACTTGCTGCTTTTTTCAAGTTCCAAGTGAGGCTTAAAGCGGTGTGGAAAGCAATCCAAGCTTTGCGTAAGACCGGCAATGTGCTCTCTTGGCCAAAGGCAGCCTGATGCCTTTGCAGCAGGCAGAGGGAGGAGGGGGAGATTGGCCAGCTTGTGTGCTGCGTAGGTGCTCCTTGAGCGTGTACTTGCGTAACCTTCCCAAAAAATCAGGCCCTGACAGCTCCAGAGAAACTTGGCTCATGCTAGTGCACGTATGCCACCTGAATTCAAGGGAGCTATTATCTGCAAGCTGGCACCTCTTGCAGGGCGGTTGCATTAGCAGCAATAAAACGAGGTGGCAGGAGGGCAGTGCCCACACCAGGGATGCTGCAAGGCTCCCTCTGTGGGATGAAGCTGCTTGTGGTGGCTGCCAGCCTGGTGGAGCTCCTGAGGGGGAAAGAGTAGGTCACTCTTGGGGTCTCCTAAAGTTAATTACTTAAAACTGACCAAATCAACATTTCTTTTAGCCTCATCTTATTAGGTCTGTTGGGTTTCTTTTGCCCAACTGCTGTCTAGGCAGAAGGTGGGCACAGAAGAGAGCATCCTCTGACCCAGTGGCAGCACCCAGGGCCAGATCTGTAAAGTGGTTGAGCAGAATCTATATAGGTTCCTGAGAGTAATTGCAAAACTGCCTTGGAGTCAGGCATCCTGCTCTGTTGATTTCAGTGAATATTTAGATAACTTACCTGCTTAGGTGCTTTGAAAGTGACATCTAACATTTCTGAATGTCTAAACAGCTTTGAAAATCCTGATCTTCCTCTTTTTATCTTTAGCTTCTAAGTGCTTCCACAGTCTGGCAATTCTAATCATTCTGAATATATGCCAGGTGTGTTTAGCAAACAGTAACTTTTCTTGTGCTGGTTATACATACATGCATGTTAATGATTGTGCCATCACTCTTGATCATAAACCATAAGCACAATGAATTCATGTAAGACTCTTAGGTACCTTCTGCAGTTCCCATCTCTTCCATGCACTGTAGAAAATACATCAATGTAAATGAATGAAATCACCTTAGTCCCATCTGATTTTAGATTGCAAAGTGCAGATTGCAGCCCCAGGAGCAATTGCTTTTGCTTTGCTTGCTCCTATAGAGTTTCTTAGCTCTTGAACTAGACATTTGCTGTCTTTTAGTTCAGCTTCTTCCTGCTCTTCTCACCTCACTTGTTCATTTTGTCTTCTACTTCCATTACCTTCTCCCAAGAATTCTTTCTGAAGTCGTCTTCAGCCCCAGTGTCCTTCACTTCAACACTTGTGAGCCATGAACATAATTTTCCTGAAATGACACGGACTTTGTGTGAAGTTTGTGTAAACCACTTGTTATTCCTTTGCAAGTCACTCCATGGTTGCTCTTCCTTCAAAGATATCCCTTCTCTGTATTTTAGAGCTGAAAACTGTCAATTGGTTTTAGACGGAAAGGAAATTTCAGCCTCTGTAAAAAGGGTATATTTAATCCTAGGTATTTAAAAAGAAAACAACACCTTCCTGTAGAATTTTTTTTGCTATTTTTTTGAATGAGAAATGAATGTTTGGCCAATAGTCAACACCCCCATTTGAGTGAGGGGAAAACAAAACAAAAAGCAAACTAAAAACCACCCTGAAGTAGTAGGTGTTGGGTATCTCTGTGGAAGTATTACACAATGTGCCCTCAGCCATTAATGGGGATCGCATAGAGTTGCCTTCACCTCTGGTGGGCTCAGGAGAAGTGAGGGGGTCATGTGGCTGCAGACATGACAGGACAGGAACCAAGTTTGCTTGCTTCCTCCTTTCCTCCTTGACAAGGCAAGGAATGGTGCTTGTATCCCCTAAGTGGACCTCAAAGGACAACCTGTTGGCCCTTTCTCCATGTGTGGAGCAGGTGAGGGGCGGAACTGCTGCTCTGGGTGCCTTCTCTCTCCCCGCTGTTTTATCCATCTGCTATTTATTAACTTTAGATATTTTTGTTATCCCTTATACCTTAGTCAAACCTACGTAAATCTCTCAGCAGTCTGGCTTCACTGATGTTTCACAGTACTGGATTACACAGATGAACGTGCAGTGTATTGCAGGGCAGGGGGAGAAATCCATGTAAATGTGTCCTGTTTTTTTCCTCTTGTAATAGTTTGAGATTTTAATTTAAAAATCTTGAAGCCCCATGACAAGTGTCCCACCCCCTCTTGCAAGGGGCTACTATCTCCATTCCTGCTTATTCTGTGTTTAGGAGACTTATTTTAAAAAAAAATTCTTGAAGTGTAAAAATTATTCCATTTTTTCCACATTAATATTGATCATTAATTGGAGGGAGGGTGTCATAGTAAACATGGCTATCAAAAGTCAGGGAGCAGGCTTGCCTTGATGTTTAGACGAATCACTGCAGCACCCGGAGGACTGTAAAAGTGTGGGATTGAATGTAAGCAAAGTTAAACTAAGATACACCAGAAGGTAGATTCTTGTGCTGGCAGAGTGCCTGGAACTTTTGAGGGATATTGAGGAATAGCCTAAGGCCCCAAACCTTGTGGCTTTCAAGGTTTGCTTCTTTCTGTCTTACGCTGCTTGTTCGTCTTTGTTTTGTTTTTAAGAAAAGCTTTCAAGTGAAGTTCCTACTTGAGACCAGTACTTCTGGAAAGGTTAACTCAGCCATGAGGTTTGTTTGTTCAGCTCAGGGCAGCTTGCTACCTTGGTTTTCTTTTTTTTTTTTTTTGTGCTGAGGTGACATTGTATCTTTGTCTAGTCATCCTCTTCACGTAAATGAACACTTTTTTCCCTTTCTTCTGTGCTGCCCAGCCCGAAACACCCTTTTTGTTTCACATGCTTGCAAAAGATCTGAGTGCCGTGCAATGCTGCGTGCAGAGGGAGGAGGTCGGGTGTGACATCTGGCACAGCCAAGGACAGGTCTTAAAGTTTTGGATCTTCCTTTACTGCCGCGTGCCCTGGGGTTAGGTCATGCTGGTGAGGACTTGCAGCTGCTGGCCACCTCTGCCTTTGCTCGCCACCAGCGCACTGGCTCTGATGCTTGTGTAACTCTGGCTGCCGTGGCTTGTGGAGCCTCAGGAGGAGTTTCAAGAGGTTGGGCATCCCGTGGGGGAGGAATGGAGTGGAGCTTTCACCAATTTAAGACTTGAGTTTTCTTGTAATGGGGCTCTCAAAGGTGATTAACGTTCAGGTTTGGGGAGGCCATGCTGAGTGGAGAAGTGTGTGTTAGCTTGCCTTATCTGTGCGTGCGAATTCCATTTTGTACATGTGCTCTCTGTTGCGGGGGGGAGAAAAGGGTGTGAAACTTGGAGCGTGTTCCAGGAAAAACAGTTGTCTCCTTCTCCCTCAAGGCAAAACCAAGTTGGCCTGTTGCCCTGTTGTGGACACTTTGTTCCACTGCACAGAGCCAGGCCAATGCTACAAGAGGAAGAGGGCGAGGGGGCTGGAGGAAGAAGCAGGGAAGGCAGGGCAGACATCTGCAGGACAAGGAGACCACTGACTCAGGCACCGGAGCAGCAGCATTCCCACATGTGACCTGGTGGGGCTGCACACCAAGCACAGCCAGGAAGTCACCAAGAAAGTGGCCAGGAGCACTCCTTAGAGCTTGCTCCTTGCTGTGCTGGGTGTGCAGGCATTCTGAAGGAGGCAGGTTGGGGCATGCATGGAAGCCTCTTCCACCTTTTATGATCGGAACAGCTTGCAAGGAGAAGCTGTCATTTTTTCCCAGGGCGTGTGGAACCAGTTTCGCTGGTCCTGCGTGCTGCTGAGCCAAGGTCTATCATGAAAGGGACCGTGACGTATCTACATGTTGGTGCTCTTGATTTGTGGGAAGGGTGTGGACTGGGAGCTCAGAGGTTTTATGTACAGTCTCAGCCAGCTGCAGAGCCATTTATTTTTCTCAAAGGGCTGTCACTGCATGGTGTTACAGGGGTAGCAGCCAGTAGCTGAACAGAGTCTCAAAGCACGGTTATGGAGCTGTTAGCCAAGCATGGCTTCCCAAAGGAAGGCTTTTCATTGCTATTTTTTCCATTTACATTGCTGTATGTGGGACCTCTAATGCCCCTGCTTCTCTAGCAAATTTGCCAGCTTTCCTGATTTCTATTGCGTCCTGTGGCATTTGGTGTTTTTCCTTGAAATGCAAGCTCATTGCATCTTTTGAATGTGGGAATCTTGGATTGCACAAAATATGCTTCTAATTCTGGTGATGAAAAAAATTAAATTTACTGGAGAAAAAATAAATTTATAAATGAAAGAAAGCTGTTTCCACCCTTTCATTCCCTAAATATTTTCTTCAAAAGAGTGACTCATGATCACTTTAAATCCTTGCCATTGGCAGTGCTGCAGTAACCACTGCAGGCAGTTCTCTTAAATAGTTAGATCAGGAACCAGACAAGTCAGACAATCCCATCCTCACTGTGACACTGTGGGCAATGATGATGATCTCTACGTGCTCTGCTTCTGCAGACATTTTCTTTGTGATAATTGTGTGTCCTGGTGCACAAAGGAAACCTGCATGGGTTTTCATAGGATTCTTGCAAAATTCGCAGTCCTGCAAAATAAGTTTCAACAAAGTTGCCCTCAGAGCTGAGCACTAAAATACTTAGGGCTTTTGTCTTGTCAAACTTTTTGCCTGCAAATGTTATTTAGCTGTCCTTTCTGGAAGTTTTGAAAGTCCAGGACTGTGGTGTAGTCAAGTAAAGCTGGTCTAGATCGCAGGCTTGGTTTAGTAAAACTTCCAGCCATCCAACTTATGGGAAAAGAAGCTTGCTATGATCCATATCCTCTCTTCACTCCCTTCTGGTATCGCTAGCATGCCAGGTTTGCCAAGAGGAATTAATGGATATAGGCTCAACCCTGAAACTGAAGGGGTGGTGGAACCACCTTCCCTTTGATTCATAAGTAGCATGTTTTCAGTGTTGCACCCTCTCAACTGTGCTCATCCTATTACTAAGAAATTACTCAGGATTTTGGGGATGATTGAAAATATGTGAAAACTTTTGAGCAATGACTTTTTATGAAGAAAATAAATGGAGCTGTGTTTGGAGTTGTTGAAAACAGTCTGGTTTTGGGACAAAAACTAGGATGCTGCATTCCACTTAAATTCACCGTCTTTGGGCTGGAAAACTTGAGCACATCAAAATGCATAATTCTGAAATTCGTATGAAAAGGATTGAATCTGTATTGCAGACACTGAGCCATATATTTCCCAGCCTTGCAGAGAAAATGGCTCTTTCATTAATATACGCTTAAAACTGACAACGAGGTTCTGTGAATGCTTACGAATGTGAAACTGGAGCGCCCTGCTCGTGCAAGTACATTGACACAAATGCATGTCTGCAGGTTTATCTTTTATCACAGAACTAAGTAATTAATAGTTTAGCCTGCTTGTCTTGCCACTCTCATGCAGCTCTGTAAATAAGACTGGAAAGTACTATAGAAACGGCTTGAGAGACATATGTAGGTTTATTCCCTTTTGCTACCTTCATTCTCATCAGATGTATTTCTACCAGTCAATTGGACTTTGCATGGTAGGGATGGCAGAGGAGAGTAAAATCAATGAAAACTGGATTTTTTTTTTTTTTTGTAATGCAAATGCTGCACTGAAGAGACAGTGTCTACACTAAAATTCCTAAACTAATCTTTCTCTGTACTGAGGGGATTTTTGAAAACATCGGTATGCTCAAAGCACAATTGTTTTTATCACAATTTATTTCCTCCAGACAAATTTCACAAGCTTGCAAACCACCCCCAAAGCCTCCAGGCTGCACTCCTCACTTTAGCTGTAAGCATGTGCACAGCCTGCGGGGCAGGGTAATGTCATGATCCATGTGCTGTGTTTGAAAATACCATGGCTGTGCTTTTTGGCCACCTGAATATCAGGGTGATAAGCCTATAGGGCTGGATGCTGAAGGCAGGAACAGTGCTCCCTAGCTGAGTGCTGTGCCAGCTGTGGGGCTCTCCAAAGATCGGTGCTGCTAGGATGTGTCCGAAATGCCTACATGCTCCATGGCTGAACAGGGATGTGAAAATCTCATGGTTGTCCTTCTCTCCCTGTGAGCATGTGTAATAGGGCCAAAAAAGCATATTTTTATTTTGTCGAAGAATGGGGTGCAGCATAAACGTGTTTCTGTCCTATATCAGTATGAAACTGAAGAAGTATCAGCCAGTTAGGTGTTTTAGAACATATAAATACTTAATTGTCACTCTGAGGATAGACTGGTAAGAGAGGATGGAAAAAGTTTACCATTACTTATTTTGCCTGTGGGCGTAAGTCTGGGAAATCTTTCACAAAAGAGATAATTATGAGACGATGGTGCAGAAATGCATGTGGTAGCACACATGTGAATGCTGACCTGGCAGCTCCCAGCAGCAGTGGGGCTGGCGTGATGCTCAGAATCCTGTTTCCTTCTGGGAAGCTGGAGGAGGAAAGACTGAGGGACTGAAGTGGAGGCAGGAGGGATTTTCTCAATTGCAGGCCCTCAGATTTTAAATTACTGAGCATTTTGGGGAAATAGCTGATGCTGATGAAAGATAGGAGTAGCCTGTGACTGGTCTGGAGACTCTGAGCATCTTCTCTCCCCTCCTCATCAAAGCCTGCTTTTGCAAAACACTTGATGGGAGGTGATGATATAATTTGCAGTCAGATAAGGACATGCATATTTATGTAGGCTGTGGGAGAGGGGGGAAGTAGGCCTTGTGCAAGAAATGGAATGTTATTTGCAGAAACAGTCTTCTTGGCCACTTTAATTGTCCCTTTCATTGCAGCTCTATTTTTAGTTTCCACCAATGGATTCCGTATGGATGGAGGTTTTTTTCTTCATTTTTCCATCCCCTCGGAGGGGACAGGGTGGTGGGAGAGCTGCAGAGAGCAAGGCCTTGACAATTGCAGCATTCTGGTTATCAAAGCTGAAAGGAGGGCAGTAATGTCAGGGCTCATAGTGAAGCTGCTGGGGAACATAGCATGGCTGGATGGAGAAGGGTGACAGGAAGAGGGAAGATGCAGGGGAGAAGTCAAAGGAACAATAGGGTGCAAAAATGTCTTTGCCTTGCCTTTAAATATTTGCAAGCTTTTAAAAAAGAATTTATTGTGCCTAAGCAATAGGCATACCTACCTGTAACTACAGAAATGCATTTTGGATTAAATTACAACAAAGGGGCATGTTTTACATGCAAAACTTGTGCATGCATTTTCTTATGTGTACGCCTTTTATTTCATTCAAAAGAAAGGCCTGTGAGGACTAGGAAAAGAGGAGGATACTGTCTCTTTATGAATACTAATAAGGAAATCAAGGGGGACAATGGCACTTCAAGTTTCATCTTTCCATTTCCTAGAGGCGCAAACTCTGCAAGTTGTCACCTTGGTGTATTCAGTGCCTCTTGAAGCACTAGACTCCTCCAGAGAGAATGTCAGCCCCAGCCCTGGGCAGTTTTGACAAACAGAGTATATATTGATACATGATAAAGTATGCTAGAAATCACCCCAGCGCTAAAGGCTACTATAGTTTTAATATCATCATTTGAATTAACAAGCATTCTGTGGAGAAATAATGAGCTTTCATTATTCAGAACATCATCCTTACCCCGGGAACTCAGAAACCATTAGATCTTGAGAACTTAATGAAAAGATGATAAAGAATGTTTTAGATAAAAGTTTGAACGGGTGCACTTGGTAACTAAGGTAAAATATTAATGTTTCTCCTGGTGATGAATTGGTGTTGCTAAACTCGTGCTTTGGGAGGAGGCAGAGGGGTGGGCAGGTGTTTACATGGTCACAGCAGATAGGACAGAGGGTGCTCCCTCTGCACAAGACAGTCATTGGTGGTGTGCTGATGGGATTCCCGGTTTTGTAAATGAATAAAGCATCACTGTATCACGTGAAAGAAAGATCAAAACAAATCTTAAAAAAAATAAAACCTTTCTGAAGTCACCAACCCAGCTCTCCATTTGGGCTGGTTGGAGTGTGGTCGCTACTTTCTGAAATTCCATATGGGTGGCTTTCTATGTGTCTGCAATAAAAACTCCCGGTGCAATAAACGAAGAAAAAAATATATAAAAGTTTAAATTTTATTGGGTGTAAAGCTCTTAAAGAGCTGCTGCTCACAAAGAGTATAAAGATTGCTGAGTCTCAGCACACGTACCCCTACTGAAACGTGTTAGTCCTGCTGTTTTCTTCCTTTAACCATAGCAATTTGCTTTCTTGCTGTTCCTTAATCCTTGTGAGTGTGGGGGGCTGGCAGCCGGGTCCCACCTGTGGACGGCTGGAGCAGGCAGCTTGTCCTGTGTGGGCAGAAAGGTGGCGTGGGGACCCCTGAGGTTCAAATTGCAGTGGGAGATTTGTTGTTGGCATCGAACATGAGTGGGGGGAGGAAGAGGAGAACAAATGGGAATAAACTATCCCATAAACAGTCTTAAGTCACAGTGTTTGCTGCTAACAGATGCATTTAGGTAAATGTTGTTACCTCAAGAGGTGTTATCTTCTGGGGATCCTTATCATAATTTTGTTTTAAATCTGAACAGCTGTTGTTTAACTACCACAGACCACAATTTATCTACAGCTTGAGGCCATAAAGGTACCTTTATTACACTCTTTCCTTTTTTTTTTCCATTTGATTTAATTTCAGTGTGTCTGACACCAAAATGCTATATACAATTTGCATATTACAATATGCACTATTGCAGATTCCATACACTGCTAAATGGGAAAATTGGAGAGGAATGGTAAATGGGGAAAGCTTGCAATGACAAATAAAAGAGGAAGATGAGCTCCCATGTTTCATTTACATGTAAAATATTCTGACAATAGTTGTTTCTCCAAGAACAAAGAGCTGGTTTTTCTAGGGTGACTGGTTTATGATGGCTGCAAGAAAAAAAAAGGATGTTTTTTCTGGCACCGGAACAGAAGCATGCTTATCTGAATTGAGCCCTGGGGCTTGCCATATAATTGGAATAAAACTTAAGTCTTACTTAAGAAGCCAACAAATATGGAAGCACCAACCATATCCAAAAGGAGCAGCCACTGTGTGCTAAGACTGAAAATCACCTCTGCAGGCAATGTCCTGTCTGAAGTTGGAGTCTTGAATAGAAGAGATCGTGGCAAAATGTAGTTTTGTTCTGGGGCATCTGGTCTTTTGTAGTTGATCTCCAAAGTTTATTAGCAGATGCAGGGAGGAGAGGCATTGCAGGTGTTTTATAGTGTGTGGAGTGCATGGGAAGCTGTGGTTCTTAGAGGGGATCCCTCCAACCTTTGCATCTCTGTGCCTGATGACCCAGAGGGTATCTTCCAGACCCTGTTTACTACCTCCAGTCCTGCAAAGAAATCTGTATGTGTAGACCTTAGTTTCTCACTGTTCCACTGCAGGAAATGTTTATTGTACTCCCTGTACTTCCCCTGCCCTTGGGAAACAGGAGGCCTCTAGAGTTGTCAGTCCAGTAACTTTCATTGGCACACAAATCATGATAAGAAATCCTCCCCAGATGAAAAGGTTTGAGAAGGAATTTGAGTTTGGATAGCACTTTACACTTAACCCAAACCTCTATAGTTCTACCTCATATTAGTTTTTGTTTGGAATAAATAATAGTAATGACACCAGAATTAAATGTATAACAGCTCGATGACAGACTATAGCTCACCACCTATGCTCCACTGCTTCCTCCATCCTAGCTGGGAGTATGAAGGCTGTACACATCTCTGGGACTTGGGAGTGGGGTGTTTGTATTAAACTATTTTTCTAAGTGCAGAATACATTAATCTGGTGCTTGAAAAAAAAAAATATATATATATACACACCATAACTCAGCTTCTAATTGACCTGTCATACTCTAACACCCATCAAGTAACATGAGACAGTTTAGCTTGGCTTTTCAAGGACAGCATGGAGAAAACCACCTGGTGGGGTGGAAGTGGGCTGTGGAGATATGACTGCTTAATAACAACCCCTCAATACAGTTCTTGGATGCTCTTGGTGATCAAACCTGTTCATCTCCTTGACACTTAGTGCTTAAAAATAGCACGGGTAGAGTGGGCACACTATGCTGTGATCCTAGAAGCCCAAATTTTATTATTTTCTGATTCCCCTGATATCTGTCCCAGTTAATCCGTTTCTTCATCTTGGAAAACTGGAGAAAACATTTTTTTTTGCCTCTTCCTGGAGGAAAACAGGAAGAGAAAACAGAAGGAATTAGCAAAAGGCCACGTTAATGTAGTGGTAGACTTGTCAGCATGGAGCACTTCCATCCTGTCAGATATTATGCAGCATTTAGTGTCTTAAAATGAATGGTAGTGGAATTTATTAATGCACGTGCAGGTATGAACTAGTGGCTCATGTCCCTTGTATAATGTTACTCCTGAAAATACAACTCCACAAAGAATACTATCTAGAATTATAGGGCAGGAGCAAGTCAACAGTTAATTGGCTGTTCTGTAATTACTTCTAGATGCATGATGTGCTATACTTATAGGACTTGTCAAAGTGGCATACAAATTTCACAGTGGTCTCCTGGTACTTTTTCAGGTGTGGAGGATCTTGGTAGTCTCTGTAGCTTTGGGGATTAATGGGACTGTTATAATTTATTCCTGATCTGCTGTTTTAAAAACAAGGTTGTTTTTCTCCTCTTTGTTTTTAAAACAAAGTCTGTCTTTCATCCTCTCATAGTCTAGAGGAAAAAATAGCACAGATGCTGTTCAAAGGCTGTGTTATTCTCTGCTAGAGTGGAAATCTTTCCACTTCTTGTCTGATTGGAGTGGTTTAAGGTGGCTGCGTCTTGATCTCATGTATGGTGTGATGGTGCTGTAGCCCAGTGGGCTGCAGACTGAGCAAGGGTACAGATGAATATGTACAGGGACAGATGTGGCCTTTGACTATCTGGCACCTGATTTTTCCCCACCTTTAACCCCAGCATGCATATGCTGTAACTCCATAAACTTGGTGAAATGACTATTCCAATCACAATGGGGAAAGAGCTCAAATGTCAGAGAGCTGCGCATGTGGGAATACAGATGAGATCCCTCGAAATGAGTCCAGGCAACAGTAAATTCTTGACCTGGCTCTGTCTCATGGTTTCAGCAGTTCCCCAAAGCTGTGGCTCTCTGGACTTCATCCAAGCCTCTGAAGTCAACCACAATCTTTTCTGCTGCCGTGAAAAGGTTCTGCAGTTTGGTGGCACAACAGGCATATTTCAGAGCTGCTGAAATCAGGCTTGGGAAGTGAGCTTAGAGGGAGTTGTGTGCATGAGGTATGCACATGCTCCGATTACCCATCTTGTGCTATGTGGATATGGAGGTTATTGTAAAGCTTTATAATATGGAGTTTGGGATCTCCAAAATGTCATTTGTGTTTTAACCTATTAAATACGGAAATCATGTCAAAGGTAAATGTCAAAGGGCTATAAAATTACCCTTCTTATCTCCCGCACGTTTATCAGTTGATAAATGGAAAGAAGCTGCTGCCAAAATAACTGAATGAATAATTTATAAATGACTGATGCATCGTGTATGTTGTTTCAGGCAGAAAACAGTAGGACATCAATAATCAAAAGAAGTTGGATTAATTTAGCAGTATTTTGCAGTTAATATTTTTATCTAAATGCTGCAGTCTGGACCTTCGTCATCAGGAGAGGTTTCCTTTGTCACTAAGAACTGATCTACAGATCACTGAAATCAATAGGAGTCAGCTGTTGACTTCAGCAAGCTGTGAATCAAATTTATAATATGCATATCTAGCTCTTTTCCCTGCTTTCACAGTATTCTGAATATGAATTTCTTCAGCAATTTTTCAGAGGATGGAAACTGGTTCAGATGTTTCCTCCCTCCCCATGTCCCAGTGGGCTGAGTGTCCCAGGCAAGAAATTTGGAGAACTTGATGGAACATGGATGGGGGAAAGGTGACTGCTGAAAGAAATACATATCTACTCATTTTTTGGATACTTTTGTTTCTGATTCATACAAAGGAAACTAATTTCTTGCAACTTAGGTTTCAATGTAAGGCAGACTTTCTTCCCAGCATGTATTTTTTTACATTCCTACCCCGAAATAGATAATATTTGACAGATTTTTTGACACTGGTTGTTGTGAATAAGGTTAAATACTGAAGAAGTGAACTAGATTTTCTTCCTATTCTCTTCCATGTGATTTAAATATGGCCCATTTTGCCCATCACATGACAGAGCTGCCAGAGATTGCCTCAAGGTAGTTTATGGCTTTAACTAAAGGTCATCTTGGGGGGG
Organism: Anseranas semipalmata; assembly: GCA_013399115.1. NCBI lineage: Eukaryota > Metazoa > Chordata > Aves > Anseriformes > Anseranatidae > Anseranas > Anseranas semipalmata. Next base: position 67,750 of record VXAA01000397.1, read on the forward strand.
GTGGAGGGGAGTCCCATAAAGCAGGGGGAGGGGACAAATGTATTAAAAAAAATACATGCATTAAAAATAGCTATTAAACATTAATTCTGATGAATACAAAGAAAGAGATATTGGCTTTATATCTGAGTCCTTGTGGGGAAAGAAATAAACAATAACAATAGTAATAAACTCCCTCCACACAACACCATACCCCATGAAGGAAAGGTGTGCGGAGCGAATGCCTTGATTTCAGTCTATGGCTTTTGGTGCCTGACCTAGATATCTGGCTAGCAGCTCATCGCTGCAGAAAATGCCCTCCTGCAAAACTTCTATCCCACTGGCTGCTAATAAGAGCAATTCTCACGTAGCACTACATCCATCCCAACAATGTAATTGGTCTGGCTCTCCCTGCCGGTCTCTGCTCCTCCTGCAGGCCTATGCTGAGAAGAGAAATCCCAGACCTCCCGAGGGCTGAGGGGCTCCAAAACTGTGCTATGTTATCAACAGCTACATGGTTAGCTAACTGCTGTGACTAAATGGAGATTGGGAAGCACTGCAGGCGAGGGATGAAAAGTGATGCCCTCCCATAGCACAAGGCTGATATGCAGAATTGACCAAAACAACAAAACTTCACAGACAGTGCAGCAGAAGGCATTGGCTCTCTTGTTTGGGCATTTTATTACCTGGAGCAAAATGTGCAGAGAAGGGAGATAATGAAGTACTTGACTAATTCAGTGTGATCCAGCTGGCTAAGCCAGAGGGGCTGCAGAGCAGGAAAAGCTACAGAACTCACTGTTAGCCATTTTCCCTTGATACCTGTGAAGCCAAAACAAAGAAGTGCAGAGATCAAAAAGCTGAGCAATATCAATATCATGAAAGGGGAGGGGGACGACAAAAAGTGAGGAGAAACTGCTGAGATTCTCCCTCCTTCTCCCCTTTATCTAACAGGGGCAAAATGTTATTTTCATTTGCCTCATGCTAACTTCTGATCTACTTGAGAAATTCAGTGAACTCCCAAATGTTTAACACGCTGTCACAATTCTCAGTGTCTACTTATTTTTTTATATTAGGCACCATTTATGCTTCAGAAAATTATTTTATAATACACGCACATTCAAAAACCCCATATGTGCCTTTCACTTCTCCACAGCCTAAAAGGCTAGAGAAACTATAGGATTCTTACCCAGAGAGAAATTAGAAAAAGTAAATTCCTCTCCCCAGCTCCTAGACATGGGTGTGTTTATGCCACTGCCTGCTTTCTTTCTCTGGCAGCCCAGCTATTTAAGCACACAAGATGCATCACACTCTCTCTCTGCCCCTTCCCTGCCTTCTCCCCACCATCCTCTCACAGAGCGCTGTGTGATTCCAGCTGCACTAGCAAGCTGTTCCCCAAAACAGAGCATGACACTAGCAAAAAGCTGGCAGTAAGTCAAAGGTGGTTACTATGCTTAAATATACGAGGCCAAACTCCATACCTGATGTAACGTGGTGGTGATGCTGTGAAAAGAAATGGAGAAATACCCACCTCCACTCAGGCTGAATTTAGCCCATGCTGTTTGTCATGGCTGCCAGGGAATGAATCACTGTTGACCAGCCTGCCTGCCAGCCGCTGCTGATAGCATTTTTTTTAATAGGAGGCAGGCAGACACTATGCATCATTCAGAGATGAGCATTGCAAACATGCTTTGCAGGGAAGGCGACCGCAGCAGACTGCCAATGCTCTTCCAGTGCCAATTATAGCAATGGTTTAATCATAAAAGCAGCTTCATTAAAGTGGGATTGGAGCCAGGGTGTTTGTGATTTGGAGGCTTGTGCTAACTTTTGGTAGTTATCACTGGGGGCAGCGGATGTGACATCACCCAGCAACTCTATGTGACTTGCATTTTTAATGGCCTACATGCCTTTGCACGATGATTTCACTGCTAGAGTTAGCTTGGTGTTGTCTCGAGACAGAAACACCAACAACCAAATCTGAAGATGCTGACCATTTGCAGTTGTTGTAGAAAGTGGGGACAATGACTGGTGCTTGCTTGCCACAGTCCCCTAAAATAGAAGTCCATGTTTGCTTCCTTCTGCCTTGAAGCTAACAGAAGTGATTAGGTGAGGTAGCTGCTCTCTGACAACGTGGATACAAAGATGCTGGACGCTCCTTGTAGGCTTATCTTTAAGTTCTCCAGAAACATATTTCTCTCTAAGAAAACATTCTCAGCATTGGAAATATGTGCCTCCCAGCCCAGTTCTTCCATATGGTGCTGTTGTGACCAAAAGTGTCTGGAGAAAGCATTGTAGAAGGTGCTCCTGGGTGCTAGCAATGAAGGGGCAAATGTGAACTGCAGGCTTGCAATTGTTCTCTATTGGGGTACAGCTGGGATTTTACTGTGGGCACTGTGCGTATTTTGGGCTCCTTTTGGGAGGGCAGGTGTTTAGATTTTAATTTAAATCTTAAAACATCTTAACATCTAAAGTTGAGGCCACCTTTTAGATGACATGGTTTACATGATGGTGTGCATTGCCTAACCAGGAGTATCCACATGATGCAGATTAGTAGCTGCTCATAAATAACTCATGAGTTCAAGGAGCCATTACAACCTGACCAAGCAACCTCCCGTATCAATACAGCTATCAATAATGGTGATGAAAATTATTCAGACAAAGCCTCTTAAGGCACTACTGGACTTAGCTGTGCAGGGAGAAAGGGAATGTGCCTGTCCCTGGAGGAATGATAACCTGGAGCTATGTTGTGCTTAGAGGAGAAAAAAAAAAAGGCAAAAAGCTTGTATTCCAGCTGAGGAAATGGGTATGACGTTCATCTGAGAATGTGTGCATATATATGTATGTTATAGCGTATTTCTATCAGTGTTGTGCCGCATTGCTACAGCTGACAAGTTGTAATCTTATGAAGAGACCGTTTCAGAGAGTTTGGTCCCAGTAGGCCAATAATCTTCATGACCTTCCCTGCACTTTGAAAGCTTGATTTTGAGCCTTCATATTACTCTAGCTGAGAGTCTGGTTGGGAATCATTACCGTATTTAAAACCAAAACTCTGATACGATGTCTTTAATCAACTGTTCAAATTGTGGCTGACTGGGCAGCCTCATACAATCTTCAGTCAGGATTGTGTCTGTCTTGGTGGTCCCAGGTACAAGTAAAGACTTATGTAGCTGCTTAACTTAGGAGAATGTCCAAGGGAATGAGTATGTGCTGCAAAGCTTAGTATGGTACATAGTCATCTGAGCAATTTAAGCCCCAAATTAAATCATGTTTAAATCCTGTTTTGAGAGGAGTAGAGGCGCACAGATTTCCTTAAGCATGTTAAGCATCCCATCTCTGCTTATTGGGATGGTTATATACTTAAGTTGTGGTAGAAGCTTGAGACTAGCTTTCATTGAAGCTTTTTACTCTTTTCTTTCTAGCTGTAGTTTTTGGCATGGGTGTTTGTAATACTCCCAGTGACTCTTGTGATATGTGTCCCCTATTTTAATGAGGATTGAAAGTCAGAGCATAACCATAACAGTTAGAATTGGTTGGTAATAATCAGAGGGGTGGTGCTGAGAAAGGGAGAGGTCATGTTGCCAGCCCCTCCCTGAACACTGCTTTCTTTACTGTCCCTTGAAGCACAGCGCAGGTCCCAGCATACACAGCTTGTTGGAAGGGCTCTTTTTCAGAGATGCAAAACACTGAGCAACAGCTTCAGTGTTGCAGGAGAACACACCAGGAGGCTGCCAGAATAAAATCTATTGAGGGCGCGAAGACATGTTTGTTTTCAAGAAGTGAGCCTGGCTCCTGTTAGCCCTGCATACTCTTCTGGGTGATGTTTTCCCTGGGCACCTCAGACAGCATGAACCAGTGCAAAGCCCTCCCTTGGGACTGGGGAGGTGGTGGGAACTGCTGGAGAAAGCAGCTGCCACTGGCACCTGGGTCACCTGAGGACTCACGAGGGTCAGGGAGGCATCAATCAGATGAAATCTGTGCACCCTGCCTTGTGTCTCCAAACATTACACTCATGTTTAAATAACTCACAGGTCAGTTGCTCTTCTATTTTGAGCATGCAGCAAACCACACTGAGGCAGCCTGTAAAAACGAGTGACTAATTTCACAATTTTCCCCCCTCCACTCTCTTCCTGCTTCCACTCTCTTTGAAGGTGATCACAGAGCAGGCTCCCTGTCGCAACCGGAGATGCTGAGAAAACAGAAGCAGAAAGTGACCATTTTGGCCTGTATTTCTGCACAGGTTGTGTTTTTGGGGTTCTGGGGGGGGACATTTCCCCCCTGCCTGCAGGGGCTGGTGAGACACCCCTGTTCTGCAGAGGGCTCTGGCAATAGCTGCAGCTCTGCAGCAGAAGGAAGGAGGAGGGGAGAGGGCGAAAGAGTATCAGGGCCAATTCCTAGGAGTGCGTGCGCTCGTTCAACCTTTTCTACCTTCTTTCTAACCTCTGTCTTCCAGACATGGCTGCCTGCTTGCATTAATTACTCCTCACTCCCTAGATGCATTCATTTCAAGCTACCTTTAGGGTTCAGAGTGCAGAAACAAACTGACCAGAGTTGAAAGCAATTAACAAACAGGTTACTTTAAATTAACTTCTTTTAACCAGCTGTCCAGAACTGCATTTTTTTCCCCCCACAGCAAAATTAGCAAGGCATTGCACCTCAGTGAAAAGATGGATTGGGATTCCTTTTGCTATTGTGCTGCCTTTTCCCCTTTTAAAAAAAAAAATTTTGCTAATCTAATACTAAACAATTCCGGGTTTGGATTTAAAAGGAATGTAGAAATATACTGACTACCTAAATGAACTGTAAATGGTATAGGATCTTAAGAAAGAGCTGTCCTTTTTCTCCTGTTAGCTGTCTTGCACTATGTCTAGATGGGTTTGCTTGTGAGCAGCATAATGAGATGCCAGTGCTTTCTTGCTGCATTGCTTTTGCTGTCTTTCCCTCCTTCATGCTTATGCTTTGTTGCATGGACCCTCACCAACTTCTTACAGCTTCATCAGGAACTGGCTTTGCAGCCAGGAGCAAGCTCTGCCCCTACTGTAAGCCATGTTAGAACACAGCTATGCAGAGGCCAAGCTTGTAGGTTTTGATTCTTACAGGATCTTATTAGAGCACCCAGGCCAAGCTAATGCCTTTTTGGTCAGCACAGAGCAGGAACTGATCAAGCTGTCCTCAAAACCTGGCGAAGCAGACATAGCGCTGCTATGTGGTGGGTACCAACATTTCTGTGGTAGGGCCATCCAAGATCATCCTGTTGACTCATTGATTTCAGCCTTGAGAAATTCTTTCCAACAGTTTAGCCCAGGTCTGCCTCTTAATTTTTCTTCCACAAGCTCTATCCCCTTTTGTCATGCTAAATCAGTTTTCTGCCTCTTTGATACATCTCTTCTTCAGAGGCTTTTACATTGTTATGCTTTACTTAGCTATTGTGCTAGCCAGAAACAACTCCAAGGGTGCAGCTGGACACTTACACATGACAGCAGTAGTGGAAATAATTGCCCCATCAATGTTAACACCCTTCCAAGTCAGACTCTGTAATGCTCAAAGTGAGTCCAGGTTGCTTTTGGTGCAAAAGCAGTCAGGTTTGCCTAGCCTACCTTCAACAATCAATTATCTTGTATCAGCTTCTTAAATTGTCCTAACTGCTTTGCAAGAGAATCTGTTTCTTGCCTTTTGTCAGCTTTTCATCTTCCCTGGTTAGTTCTGCTAGCCCTCCAAGCAATTCTGTGGCTGTTTTGTATGAACTCCCTCCAAATTGCCATTAGTTTTTGTTTACACAAAACACAGAATTGAGCATGTTTTTTCCATAGTAGACTGCACCCGATCAATACAGATAAAAACCCATTACTTCTCTGTTACTTGCTGTCTCTGCGTATGCAGCCTAAAATTGTGGTGACCTTTTTTGCTGTCAGACTGCATTGTGGACTCCTGTCTAATTTACTATCTACTACTGACCCTCAGTCTCCTACCCACTGCTGCTTTCTGCGTTTGTTCTGGAGTTTTTTTTTTTTTGGAAACTATTATGTTTCTTCTGAGTTGAATTTCATCTTGCAATTTTTCTGACTATATGTTTGGTCTCTCCAGACCTCAGCTGTCTGTTGTTACTGGTTTTCTGACTCTCTTGGGTTTCCTATTCTCTGTAAATTTAATTCAAAGAAATTGCAGCCTTTTAACATGATTCCTTGAGGAAGAAAAGAGAAGCTTTGCTTCCCTACATATGTTACTTTGTTAACTTTTTGCTTGCATCTGCTACATATATACATCATTAGTATAGTTATCAAGTGCTGATAAATGGAAGATGAGTGACAGGTTACATCTGAAGAGATAAATTTGAGAGTCATTGGCTGTGTGATAACTGAATCCCTTTGAGTGGATGAGATCACCTGTAGCATTCTAAAAGAGGAGGTGAGCAGGGCAGAGTGCTGGAGAACTGCTGAGGGCCCAAAAACCAGTGGCCTGGCAAGGAAGTACAAAGAGCTGCCGATGGACAAATTGGGACAGACACAGAATGATGTGAAAGTATGAAACAACTCACAGTGATGGAGGAGTTTTTTAGATAAATGGAAAAGTACTCTTATCTGTTGTGTTGTCAAATCAGTGTTGGTCAATACAATGCCCGCCTCAAGGTGAAGACAAGGCAGTGTGTGCTTTTAATGTGGGGCAAATATTTTGATGCGCTTTTACTGATTTAGCGGGCTTTAAATCAGCTAGACTTTACCTTGCTTTCTGTAGTACAGTTTCTTCTCCATAGTGAAGACGAAGGGTACAAAGTATCCTGGTTCATCTTCCAGAAAGTCCAGGAGGAAAGGGAATTGATTTACACCACCTTTTCACTCAAAAGGATTTTTTTATTCTATATCAGTAAAAAGTGCTCAGAATATATGTGCTTATTTGAACACTACAGAAAAACTCCACAGGGAAGTTTCAGATGTTCAAGTCCTTCTGAATCAGTAATAGGGAGGGGAAAAGCTTCTCCAAACAGCTGTGATCTGAAATAATTGAATTTCTTGCAGCTCTAGTAATATGAAGTGTGTATTTAAACACGGGTATCAAGATAAAAGAAACTGACTGGGAAGTTTTAATGCAGTGGTTTAACAACCTACGAATGTTCTCTTGGATTTCCTGGCAGCGCTCAGATTAAAAATTGTTGGTTGAGCTAGAAAAAATTAACCTTGTGCCGTCGATCTTGGGGGAGCTATGGTCACAGTGTGCCAGCTCAGGAGCTGGTCTTAAGAGTGCAAATTACTTTAGCTTTATGCTTGACATGTCAGTTTTGCTGTTCATCTGCCTGCTATTAAGGTCAGTGGTACAAAATGGCAGGGTCTGCGGCCAGTGCAGTAGCTCCAGCAGTAACGCTATGTATAATGAACATTTCTATGAAACATGCTTGTGTTATCAATAAGGGTTTGCTTCTTTGGCTTTTTTTCACTTTTCACCTTTGTGTGAATTTGACAGCAAAGCTGTAAACAACAACAAAAAACCCTGGCATTATTAAAAACATAATAAATGGGTCAGGAAAAGGAAGACATTGTCAGAAATCTGGGCCTTTAATGTTCCCCAGAAATTCCTAATGATGTGAAGAAAGGATTGTGATCTTAGGTATGTAAAACTGATTTTTGACAGGTCAAGATATCTGCTCATCAGTGCCTTCTGAATTGTCAAAGCCTGATATCGTACTTGACAAAAAATGAAGGGCCCTGTACAGCAGCATGCAGTGAACATGCCATTTATACCCCAAGGGTCTTAAGATCAACAGCTGGAGAACAGATACAGTGAGCTACTGTTCCAGTTTTCATTTCTTGTCTCCTCTACAGAACTAAGGGACTAGCTCTGTCCCGGGTGTAACTCAATAAACGTTTTCCACACCTGAACAGTCTTGAAAGATGTCTGTCCTCCCTCCTGGAGATGTGACTACTGAATAATTTAATAAAGATGTTTACCCTTGCGTGTCAGGGTGCCTGATGAAAGATGTGATGCGCAATCAGGCAGAATCAAGGTAGTGCTGTGAAACTGTGTCAACTGCTGGGCTATTGCATGATCCAGTGTCTAGTTAGCAACTTCCTGTTTTCCCAAGCTGATCTTGGATCCTGTCCACACAGAGGCCACCTACTTCTGAACAAGCTTTTAAAGAAAAAGGAAGCTGAACTGGAAGCTATCTTTGTTTTTCTCCTGAAACTAAAGTTCAAATGCTTTCTTCCTGTTTGTAAGATGCTTACGTGAGGCTGCAATTTGTGGTGTCCTAGCCATGTTAATAATGGGACTCGCAATTAATGTTTCTGCATAGCAAGGTTCATATATCATGGCCTAAGTTTGATCTCATTTGTGCCTGATGTTAGGCTGTTTAAACTCTGTGGAGCTTGCTGATTTACTCTGGAATAAGTAGCAGCAGAATTAATGTTAGCTGCCGATGCGATACATTGGGATATGCTATAGGATGTGCAGTCACAAGTCCTGAATGAGAGATTTTAGTTGCTGAAAATGTACTTTGTACATGCTTTACTATGGAAGTTGTCCTTCACAGCCTCTGACTGGGAGGGTGGAAGATCCATTTGCATACAAATTGTGCAACTTGTGCCAAATTATTACAGATAGATTTATGATACAGACAAGAGACTGAAAGGAAACTGTATGTCAGAAATGAATTAGAAGCCAAGAAGGAAAAAGAAATGTAAAACACTTGGGCAGCCTGTATCATTTTAATATTTTAAATAGGAAATCATATTTCACTTGCTCAAGGCCTTGGTGTAGGGAACGTACTTAAACCAATTCTTAAATTTAACATGGGCACAGATGTACTTGAAGCACAACCTTTTCTCTGGTGCTTTATTGAGATTGGGTTTAAAATTTCAGGGGAATGTTGCCAGCAGTATGCCTCTTTATCATTTACAAATAGCATTTATTAGGGCATAATCCATATTGCTTTCATCTCTTGTATTATTTGAGTAATTGTAAAGTGCACTGGTTAGAAGCTTTATTTGGTGGGATGATTACATGACATGTACTACTGACAAGAGCAGAGATGAGCAGAATATCTGCTCGGGTTAAGAGTAAAATTTCCATGCAGGTGCTTGCTTCTGTGTGTGAGAATTAGTCTGACTGAACTTTGTCCTGAATAATCTGAAAAATTGAATTCCAAGCTGACATGCCTCAATATTTTTGTGAAGTGGAGCACATCCTAGTCCTTGCATGGAAGGAACTAGAGGAAACAATTCTGCACAGTTGAAGCCACTCAAACTGGTTATGTTTCTTTCTTTCTTTCTTTTTTCTGAAAACATGAAACAAAATGCAAACAACTGCTGAAGATCTACAGTGAAGAAGACTACCAAGGGAAAATCAGCTCCTCTGCAGTAAACTTTACAGGTGTCCTTTTCCTAATGCAAATCATATGTGTATACCAAAAACAGTGAAAGGTATTTCATGTCACACATTTCAGTTCAGTTTATTTATGACCTCAGACAGGCTTTCAGACCCTCTTTGCTAATGCAATATGTCTCCAATCAGACCAATAACACTCACTCATATCTGTGACAAATTGCAATTAATAGAATTCAGGGATTTGTTCTGATTATTAGCAGCAACATCCATGGAGTAAACTTTGGCAATATGGACAGCATATAACCTTGCGCTATGAAACAAGGTGTTCTGGGAGTTGTGGATGTGAGCAGGTCTTTCCAAAGCCCTTCTTGCACGGTTCCAGCAATAAACCCAGATCAGTCTGGCTGGGTAAGAGGTGTGGGCGCCAGTCCAGAGGTATATAACCACTGACCTACGGACCAGAACACACCAGCCCATTGGCTTGCCAGAAAGAGTGCATTATGGCTGAGTTTAGGCTCCGTGGGAACATAAATCTGAGCCTTTCACTCCTGCCATGCTGTTGTATTACATGAAACGTGTAGGAATGTGATGATCCCTGAGATGTCAGCTCCTCTTTCAGATTTGGCGGAGCAAGGTTCAAATATAGGTGGGTGACTACAAAAAAAAAAAAAAAAAGATTTAGCAGACTGGTAAAGCAAGCTCCATTTTTCTCTAGGAAAGGGGGCTGATAATTTTTTTTTTCTTCAGAGCCACGGTGTGCTAGGAAAGTCATGATAAGAATGGTAAAAAGTTATCACTCCTGCTTATTTGCTGTAAATGAGTCTCTGGACTTAGGTCAGACCTTAATGTGCTTAAAAACTGCACCGCCTATGCTGTCCTGCTCTGAGTGGAAGTAGGCATGCAGGAGATATTCTGCTTTCCCAGTTTCATTTTCTCTTCTAAGTGTAAGCTTTTGTTAAATCTAGGAACCGTTGTAGACCGTTTTTATGAAGGATCATAAGAAGTTAGGTTTTGCAGAGACCAATTAGTTCTGCTCCATCTCTCTGCCAGTGCAGAATTGTAGTATACAAAGTAATTTCTAGTGCTTTGTCTAGCTAATTTTTAACGTGGGCCTGGAGTGTGTTCACAGTTGAACAAAAGTCTTTTTTTCCTGATGTTCAGCCTAAAATGTTCTTGTTTTCATCCCATGACCCCTTGTTATACTGCCATGTACCACACTCAGGAACTTGATTTGCTTTTTGGTGTTCACAGCGTGTAGGTGTGTGTGGAAGGTTGTTGTATTTTGGCTGTATAGCGTTTCTTTTTAGAAAAGGGAGGTCAGAAACTTGTACCATTGAACCCCTACTATGTGCTATACAATCAGTTATACTGCTTGGAGGAGCACTGGTGACAGACTTTGAAGGCGTAACAAGTCACTTTGTTGCAATGAGCTGCTTTTTCATGTATTATTCTGTGTTCTCCTCACCCCTGTGTTCACAGTATGAGCCAGTCTTTTTTAGCCTCTCCTTATTTGAATTGTTTCTCTTTTCACCACCTAGCTCCATAATAAACTGTAACAAGGCGAAGATGTACACACAGTATATCGCTTCTTTTGGCAGAGGAGGAAAGTTTGTGCTTTCTTTTATAATCCTCTTTACTTATTCCAAATTAATTTGTTTCCACAGCTTTTCTCTCTCTCTATATATAATATATTTATATATATATATATATTTATTTATTTAAAGGAAGCTATTGTCTGTTACCCTGGAAAACTGCTGTCCCATACACACTGTGCTGAAGATATCTGCTCAGCCTCACGTAATCTCCCTGGTTTTACCAATATCTCCTCTGCTTTGTGTTAAAGGATACAGTCAGATCAAATTTGGCCAAAAAACAGCCTCCAAGTTCCTGTGAAACCTAGGAGTTTTCTACTATTTTTTAATAGAAATCAGAAACCACAACTAATGTATATCATTTCAAAAAGATATTTTAAACAAATACAGGCATGAGTATGAATTCCTCCTTTAACATCAGCTACAGCACTGTCAAATATTTATTTGAAAATGGCAGTAAACAAGTAAAACTGATTAGTCTGCTTTGTTGTTTAACAGTAGATACATACAGAAAGGAAACAAATGATACTCATGCAACTGTGCTCTATTCCCTTGCACTGACCAGAATATGACTTGTCCTAAGCATTTTTATCATCAAAGATCCTCCTGCTGGTCTTACTGCTTTTAATGTGGTCTGGAAATGGATTAAGCCAGAAGACGCTGAGTTTCTGCAAGCTGGAGAAATCTGCTTCCCCCTTTGGTGCAGCGTACTTCCTTTGTGTTATCTGCTGCCGTAAGCCCTGGCTGTTGCTTGTCGGAAGTGGAACATCTTTTTGCCTGCAAATACCATCTATGTGGTGGTGGCCTGCTTTATACTGACAGTGTTTCTGACTGTTTTGAGGTCGGCTGAGCTCAAGGTGCCAGACTGGCTGTCAAGGCTTGTCCTGCTGACGTTAGATGGGTGCAGAGAGGCAGCTACAGGTGTTTTTCTCTTGTGTTTTCTCAGCACTTCCCATTGGGAGATTCTTCAAGAAGGAAATCATTATGATTCCCATTTTATTAGTACAGAATCAATGCACAGTGAAAAGACATATCATATTCATAAAGTCAGTGGCCAGGCGAGAAACAGCATGTGGAGCTGTGGGGTTCAGGTCCTGTATTAGGTGGCAAGAAAGTATGTAGACCTGGCATTTAAAGCTATAAAAGCATAAAGGGAAAGAACAGTTTCTAATAGCACTTGAGTGATCAACATGGCTCTGGAAGACATTCTAAAAGCCTGATTCTTAAAAGTAATTCTAAGAGAAAATACAATAATGTAATTTCTGGTCCTTACTTCGCATAACAGATTTGGTTGCTGGATCTGTTCTTGTGTCTTGGGTTCATGTCTTGCTACTGAATGTCTAAAGTCACTGAGTTATCACCTCTTGTAAAGTGCTGTGAGTTTTAATGGCAGCTTGTTATATGTCCCTTATAACGATAGAACTGAGAATTCTGGAATTTTTCAGTAGATAAAATATCATCCAGGAGAGGGCCAGAAGCGGCACTCTCAGACATCTAGGCTCCCGGTGCAGTTTTAACAAACTCAGAAGAAACGTGATGTGAGCTTTCCAAATGAAGTAGGCACCTGGCAAAAAGCGGGTGAGCTTTCTTTGTGTGGGAGAAGGTTGGATCCTGATCCAGTGTTTGCATTGACCACCTCTTGTGATGCCGGCCAGGCACGTGCTCTCAGCGGATGGAGCAGCTGCAAATTTCACCAGGTCCTCAGAGTGTTTTCCCCTGCTGATTAGATCATTTTTGCCTTGTCCAGGTTGAGCAGCAGCCAGCTGGCCTTCTTCCAGAAACCAATTTCTGCCAGATATTGTCTGAGGTTGGCAGCAGCCGTGTCTGGGTCAGGGAGGAAGGAGAGAGCAGGGTGTCATCAGTGCACTGGTGGTAGCACAGCGCTTACTGCTTCATACATGCCCTGCAGCAGCTGTTGAACCAAAGAGGTAGATGGAAGTGAACCCAGTAGGAAAATATGAGGATGTGCAGTTGCCCAGTGAAAGATTTGAAAGAGCATATCATCTCACAAGGGGCAGGGTGGTGGGTGGGAAATGTCTGGAATTTTTCCCTGTGGATTTTTATGCTCAGTGTGTAAATCTCATTGTGAGCAGGCTGTTCTAGGCAATATTTCCACTCAGCCAGTGTAAATCCCTGTGGTTAACTACTACCTGAATGCCTGGGTTCTGTGTGATGCTGGTGTTGTTCAGACAGCTGAATGGGAAGGCTGGTGACTTGCTTTTGGAAACAGCCCTGGTTTCTGCAGCCTTTGTCAAGCATTTTACGAGTGTATGTCAGACGTGATTTCAGGCCATGGTGGATATTTAGTAAGTGAAGAGATTTAGGTGTGCAAATGCATGGTTTCCTACTCTAGGTTCAGTCTGTGATGTGGATGTGAGTATCCACATTAACGTGATCCTGTGAGGTTGTGTTTCTCTTTTAGGATTTTGCAATACTTATGGTATAAGGCAATGCTTGTGTGCCATTTCAACTGTTACCTCTACCAAACAGTGCCAGGGGAGGGCCAAAGAGTTGGATTTTAGAGAACGAAAATGCACCCAGGATGGTTTGTGACCTTTAGTACGATGAAATGGAGCATGCAAGCCTGAAACCCTGGGTGTCTCAGGGCCTCTCCTGAGTAGAGGAAAGAAACGGGAGCAGCAGTGGTTTGAGCCCAGGGATAACACCTCTCCCTGAGGCTTCATTTAAAATGAATATTTTGAACGAAAGGCCAAGACTTATGAGTGGATTAGTATTGTGTAAATTCTGTGAATTCAGCAAGAGCTGCTACTTTAATGCGATGTCTTTAGGACATGAACTCATTATGATAATGATGTGATTGGTAAGGAGAAATTCAGAGGCTTTTGCTCCAAAGAGTGGGCTGCTAAGAAGAAATAGCACTGAGTTTTTTAAGTAATGCTTTAAGTCAATTGCGAATAATGTACAATTTACATGTACTTAGAGTTCTTACATACCAACAAAACTGGTGCTAAGGGTTGCATGTGCTTACTTTTTCCCATGTCAGAAGCTCAATAACATCAGACAGCCTGCTATACTTCTTAGTGGAGTAAAATATTGCCTAAGAAACAGAGTTGGGCTGGAAAAAGTATGGAATGCAATGCCAAAGAAGATTTTCAGATAGTTGAAAATTTCAGATGCTTTATTTTTAAGTGCCTGTTCAGTTATGTGCAGAGCTTAAATGCTGTTGTTTTTGTGAGACATAAGCTGCTAAAACACCATCAATGATGGCTTGCAGACAACTGGTCGTTGAAATAACACTTTGGAAAAAAGGTATATTTAAACGTGTATGTTTGTATTTTGTGCACTACAAGGGGGAAGAATTATGATTTCACAGATTTAGGCTAACTGTAGATATTCTGACTTTGACAGTCTTCCTGGAGGTTTTTGTCTTCCCAATTTTCAGTGTAATATCTTCTATTTGCAAACAGAAATTAAACAGCAAATCATATTGATTCCCCCATTTTATTCTAAAGTGGGGATAATTATCTAAACTACTAAATGTTGTTTTTAATTATCTGGATTTGGTAATACATAAGCTATAAATTCAGGTTTTCAAAATAATTTGTGAAAAGCCTGGTTGTGGCTTGCCAAACTGTCAAAAAAATGAAAGTTTTTTCTTCAGAAGGTTTTCCTTAAATCCCAGGAAATTAGTTCTATACCTGATACTGTTCAGGCAATCCCTCTATCGTATGGTCCTGCACTTGGGGCACAACAACCCCATGCAGTGCTACAGGCTGGGGGATGAGTGGCTGGAAAGCTGCCTGGCAGAGAAGGACCTGGGAGTATTGGTGGATAGCTGGCTGAATATGAGCCAGCAGGGTGCTCAGGTGGCCAAGAAGGCCAACAGCATCCTGGCTTGTATCAGGAACAGTGTGGCCAGCAGGAGTAGGGAAGTGATTGTCCCCCTGTACTCAGCTCTGGTGAGGCCACACCTCAAGTACTGTGTTCAGTTTTGGGCCCCTCACTACAGGAAGGACATCGAGGTGCTGGAGCATGTCCAGAGAAGGGCAATGAAGCTGTTGAGGGGTCTGGAGAACAAGTCCTACGAGGAGCGGCTGAGGGAGCTGGGGTTGTTCAGCCTGGAGAAGAGGAGGCTCAGGGGCGACCTTATCGCTCTCTACAGGTACCTTAAAGGAGGCTGTAGCGAGGTGGGGATTGGTCTCTTCTCCCACGTGCCCGGTGATAGGATGAAGGGGAATGGCCTCAAGTTACGCCAGGGGAGGTTTAAGTTAGACATTAGGAAAAACTTCCTTACTGAAAGGGTTGTGAGGCATTGGAACAGGCTGCCCAGGGAAGTGGTTGAGTCAGCATCCCTGGAGTTCTTCAAAAGACATTTAGATGTAGAGCTTAGTGATATGGTTTAGTGGAGGACTTGGTAGTGTTAGGTCATAGGTTGGACTAGGTGATCTTGGTGGTCTTTTCTAACCTAAATGATTGTGTTATATAAGAAAACTTACATTCTTGTTGAAAATTAGGCTGCATTTCAGTTTAAAAAGTAAAACTTAAACTTTTAACTTCTAGAATGAC
Organism: Anseranas semipalmata; assembly: GCA_013399115.1. Classification (NCBI taxonomy): domain Eukaryota; kingdom Metazoa; phylum Chordata; class Aves; order Anseriformes; family Anseranatidae; genus Anseranas; species Anseranas semipalmata. Next base: position 83,154 of record VXAA01000397.1, read on the forward strand.
TCTTCAGCTTTGTTCTTGTGGAAAAGAAGATTCTGCAAGAAGTATTTATCTAGAGAAAGTGTATGCTTGTATTAACTTGTATTTTAAATAACATAAGATGCATATATAAAGTTTAAAATACTGTTGTATGCACTGCATGGTGCGTCAAAACACCTATGACATCATTTGAAGAATCAGTCCAACTGGAGCCTAATTAGCTCTCAATTTACAAAAAAAAATCCTTTTTTCTTTTTTTCCCCACTCTTTTTTCCTCCTCCTTTATGTGCTTCAGAAAACTAATCAATTGCTTATCTTGTCTCATACTGTATGTCTCAGCAGGTCCATATTACTGGCCAAATCCAGAGACGGCATTCATTCAGCATCCATTGAGAGTAGCTGTGAACTAACACTCAGCATCACTCCAGATCTAGTCCTCTTGAGATTTATTACAATGTAATAGAAAATAGCTCATTATTACTTAAAGCAGTAGACTGAATAACACACTTGGGCAAATGTAGGGTCTTTACTGGCTAATAGAACATCTGTGGTGAGGTTATGATTTTCTCCTGCATTCATATTGTTGGAATTTACAGTGGTTTAATTTTTCCTTCACTCTGAGTTAACTACCAGTGGTTTACTGGAAGTGTTCTGTCTTTGACAGCTAGGTTGTGCAGCTGCATGGGGTCTGATGAATTGCACAGCGTTTCTCCTGACTAGCAGAAAGCAACTGTTACTAACCAGTGAGATGGCTAACGGGATCATCAGGGTTTGGGGGTCTCAGAGGGGGGATGGACACAAACAGGAGCCTTATGATATTTCTGAGTAGTTGCAGACGTTACTTATTTGGCAGGATATGGGGCCATTTGGAGCCTAATTTGCCACTTAGTTGGCAGAAAATATCCGTTTCTTTAGATTTTTTGTTTTCCTTTATCAGTTGGAAATGCAAGAGCCTCTGTTTCTTATGAATGATGTGTCTAATTAGAAAGGTGGGTGTTTTTGTTTTATTTTCATTACTACTTTAAATTAGTAGGAAACAAAAGTTTACTGTTTAAAAGACAACATTTTCAAGTCAGGAACGTCTACTTCTAGTGGCAAATTTGCAGGGAGCTGATGTGACTGGCTTGCTTGTATATCTTGTAAAATCTTGGCTTGAGAGAATTCTAGTTTCTTTCTGGGCCCCATGGGCTCTTTCCTAGAAACCATCATTCCTACCAAAAAGAGGTTCCTGTGAGACTTCGGAAGTAGATGCAGGCTCAAAAAATAGGACTTACATCAGGCTTTATAATAGGGCCTCCTTTTAGCTGTAGAAGGATCAAAGCACCTAGATCACAGATGCCTATCTAGGGAAAATGATCACATCTATGTATGAAATATACTACATTTAAAAATATTGACTCATAGCATTAATCCAAGGTGATAGTCTTTTGCTGATGAATACTTTACCATTAATGATGACAGTCAGTAATTTGCTCTAGTAGATTTCAGTGCAATTTACCCAGAGACCCATCAACCATCTATTAAAAAAGCCAGCGTTTTCTATGCTAGCTTGGAAAAGACATTTTCCCTGTTGAGAGACTGATTTGACTGGAGAGCTGTGAGAAGTTTTGTGTTTGCATGCTGGATGTAGGATGAAAAGGGGCTGATAGCACACTGCACAGGCAGGTTGCTCCACTGATGGTAAGGAGAAAGCCAGGCTGATCAAAATGAAGAAATTGGAAAAATAACCTTGATGTTCAAAACTCTTGTCAGGTGTTCTCCCAGCAGTGTGGGTGAGTCCTCACTGTTCTGGTGACCTCTTCACTGGGGAAGGGCACCAGGACCTCAGCCCCATCTCACCTGCCCTGGGATGAGTCAGAGGAACTCCTGCTGGGCCTGATTTCCCTATGGACAATATGGTCTTTGTTTCACCTTAATTTTGAAGATGGCACCCAGATATGGGTGCTCAGACTCATTAGGAGGAAACAAGTGGGTGTGCCACAGCAAATTGCACTGTGAGCACTGGTTACCAAAACCAGCAGTGTTAATGCTTAGCATGTAATAACAATATTATCTGCTGGCATCTGATGTATTATTAGATTTCATACTATGTTGATAGGACTACTGAAGTCTAACACGAGAAATGAAATTGTTGCATTATGCAATGGAAGAATGCATTGCTGGCTGGGGTTATTAACTCTTCAGGGAAAGAGCTGCCCTGGTCCCTGCCGGAGACTCCTGGCTCTGCTGTATATCATCATAACAGTGTGGCTTGCTACCATATAGGGAGGTGAATCATTTAGCTTTATAAATCCGAGAATTTCTTCCCAAGAGATCCCACCCCGCTTGTCTAAAGCAGTGTTGCAGATCTTTGCTGCGTAAGTATCTGGTAGTGAAACACACTTTCCATGATATTCCCTTTCTACATTCACCTGACTCCTAAACTGGACTTGTTTCTTAACTAAGTAGCTGATGTTTTTAAGAACTAGACATTGTTTCTTGCTTGAGCACATGCAGAGAAGAGAATCCTCTAGATGTGGTGATGTGGTATGTAAACAAGAAACCTTGCTAGTGTTGAGATAACTTATTGTTTTCTTGTTTAAAGAAAAAAATGCTGTTCAAGCAGATCCTCCATGCAACTCTTTCTGTGGGTAGCAAATGCGAGTCTGGAAGGCTACTCACTTGTGAGTCACAAGATGAGGTTTCTTTTAGACAAAAAATTATTTTAATGAATTTGTAGCCACTTAGTTCTTGCCTATAACTAGGCTGCATAACGCGGTTATTTGCAGGTGGACTGTGGCTGTGGGGATGAGATTGACATCCTTTGCTGTGGCAGTCCCAGTGTAAACCCATAGAAATAAAAGAGAGTAAACATGTCATGGCTTTTCCAAGTCTTGTCCAACTTCTCAAGCTTTGATCCTTCCCTTTTACTTTCTTGTGGAGACATTGCCTTTCCTTTCTTTTGAGTTGTTCACTTTCTAACAACCTGTCTGTTGCAAATCTATCCCTCCTGAGCCTAGCTGCGTGAAAAAGTAAGCCTCTACGAAAAGCTTTGGTTTCAAGTCCTTTGCGCAGATTCCCGAACCTAGCCACACAGATACCCTGACTGTGGTGTGAATTGCTTGGATGGGTGGGGGACAGCCCCACTATGTCATTGTGACCCATAGGTCTGTCTTTAATGTACTGCTTATCTGTAACTATTATGCAAAAACATCCTGTTACTCAGTAAATGGAAAGTAAAACTGTGTCTGAAGGGAGGCTGCTGTCATGAAGTCCTGGCATTTTTTTTTATTCTTGGTTGTGAAGCCATGTAGCCTCATTCTATACAAGCTAGGTACTGCAGAGCCTGGCCCTCAGCATTACCATATTTTCATGCTCAGAACTTGCAGCTTGGATAACCCATGTCCATTAAGAGTACAAATACTTGAGACTAAATCCTTTCATAACTTGCTGAAAATCAGAGGCAGGGGATTACTGGGGTAGAGAAAGAAGCATATAGAAAATCAAGGACCAGCTTAGGCAAACAAAGCAACCTGATGGTAGTACAGAGCTCAAGTTATGTACCAATAGACATAGTTTCTATTGCACTTTGCCATTTTTAATTCCCATACACAACTTGCAAAATTCTGTATGAAAATACTGCAAGCCTCAACCAGAGAGGGGGGAAAAAAAAAAAGAGCTGTGCTGGTGGTGAGATTCAGTGGGAATTCCTTAGCCCATGTATCAAGCCATCAGATGAGCATCGTGTGATGTATTTGTGCATCATACAATATGAATTACTTGCCTGGAATAAGCTGTGGTGGTATCTTGCTTATGTGTAACACTGGGACTGGAGAGCCTATCCTCCATGCTCTGCTGAAAGAGATCTGGATCCTGGGCAGTGTGCACTTTACCACCTATAAATTGCATAGCTTGTTATTGAGGGGAAGAAGCAGGGTTATAGAGAAAAGAGAAAAGCCTGTTGCCTTTGCTTGTATTAAATAGTGTTGCACATTTAATGGATGGGTAACAGGAAAGAGTGTAAGGGGATGCCATTGTTAATGTGAGCTCCTGCAGGTTTTATTATACTTGCACCCGCTATAGTTAGGGTTGAGCAGCTGTTTCCATTATGAACTCCTATTTCAGGGGTTTATAACTTGGTTGTAAAAATTTGCTCCAGGCTAAACTGTAACTCACCGGGTCTTTGCCTGGGAGAATTTTCTTTTTTTTAAACAAAACTTCAAAAGAAGAACTCCATCTAGTCATTTTTCTGAAAGCTTGCACAGAAGCCAAATTTTACTGAAAAGCCTTGAGAACTGTTTAAAACTAGGAATTGATTAAATTTCCTTCTGTCACAGTTTTTTTAAAAAAATGAACAGTTTGACAGGAAAAAAAAAAAAAAAACCAAACAGAACTACTTTGCAAAATGTGGCTGAAGAATGCAGGTGACCAAGAGAGGAATGCCATGATGACTCAGCTGATGTCCATTCAGTCTAGTAGCTGTTCAGTTATGGGAGTTTTCCTTTGAAAAGACAGAGATGTGTTATTACCATAAGATGGAAGAATGCTGGATTTGCTTTTACTTGTAGGATCTATGAAAGTTTATTGCTTGTATGTATTGAACTGCACCTACATATTACAAGCACTGCATTCGCACTTTGTAGCATACTGTCTTTGCAGAGGTGTCTTGTAATATGTGTTTGGAGGTATTCATGATTAAGTTCCATGGGCACATGACTTCCTTCAGAAAGATCTTAGAATGCCATCACTGGTCTGGCTAAATCATGTTCAATGGCTTTTAAGTGCCTTTGAATAATGTGTTGCCTAGCTTTTTTATAAGGTGCAGTCACACTTTATAAGGATCTATTTCATATATGAAAAATATTTTGTCTTGGCCGTCTGAGTTTGTTTCTATGGCAGCAGATATCCATTGGAAACTGGCAAATTTCACCAGAAAAATCAACAAAAGTTGCAGAAAGATTATGAAAAACTAATTTTTAATACATTGAGTCTTTTGTTTGGCTTGCTAAACTGCACTTGCAAGACATTGAGAAAATGTGAAATTCCTGGTCAGATTTGTCTCGACATCATCTATTGTCAGAATTGTAAAGCTATTTAGGTATGTGAAACTGCAAAATAACTTCCCTTGGTTCCCAGGGACAGGAGCAATTTGTTTAGGCAGATTGCATGATGTAGCTGAGGAGATCTGAACAATTCCTTCATTGACATCATCCTTAAGTCATGGCTGACTTGAGGAAACCTTGTGGTGATGTCTTGGACTCAATGTAGGAAATATGGCCAATGTTATATGGAAATACAGGACATGACCTGAGTGAGATTTGGTACTTGATATCAGATAAGGTTTGGTTTGGTAACATTTTTGGACCTGAAAAACTGTCTTTTCAGTATAATGGGATTCTCTTCAGGTTTTAGATGTTATTCTAAATCAAAACTGCCAAAATGGGTAAAAATTCTTACAACTGTCCTAATCTTATGAACATAGGTAGGGAAAAATGCAAGAATCCGGTTTTCAATTTGAGCTTCTTTTGTTAAGCTATCTGCACTATTCAGAGCCATGTATTCTGTTCTTCTGAGGTGTTTTTTCCACAAAGAATGAAATTATCCCATTCTTTGTAAAGTATATGGTGCTCCATGGCTGTCTCGTCCTCTTAGCTACTCAGCAAGGAGACCATCTGTGGGAACGCATGTTGTAGGCACTGACATTTTACAGTGTCTTGGTATCCTCCTCTGCTCCTGGTGTGGTGATGAATGCCACCACTGAGCTTTCTTTGTCACTGGCTAGGCTTCTGTAACTCCATCACATTTCAGACTGCAGTATGAGGGATGTTAATTCATGGTGTTTTTATTTAGAAGTATGCTGAAAGAAAATGTGCTGATTCTGGGCTCTTGACCCCTTAGCTAAGAAGGTAAAATATATTATGATTATAACCTTCTTACTAGCACAGAAATACCATAGAAACTAAATCTACCAAAGCACGTGATTTTTTTATCCCAAAGGCCAAGGGTATAAGAAAAGTGGTGGACAACACCTGCTTACATGAAAAATGAAGCTCCCTCTTCATTCTTCTACTCAGAATCCACTTTGGATTTTGAGATTGCATCCTTCTAAGTCCATCACTAAAGATAATAAGATGGTATCTCCTTCTCTGGCACCTAGGACAGTTTAGTTTGAACCTGACTGTGCTCTCACAGCAACTACAGCTTCACAGGATAAAGACAATTTCACACAGGCAGAGCCATGAAGTCTTTATAGGTCTAAATCAACAATTCATTATGTTTGGAAATGAATAATCAAGCAGAACAACACAGATCTGGGAATTCTGCCATGGAGAACTCCTGTCAAGATGAGAATGCATTTACCAGCAACTTCAATTTCTCCATTTAAAAATGTAGTTCAGGTCTGACAAATTGTGGCATTGCAATGAGTGTCAAACACAACTATATTAAAAAAAGTGACAAAATCATATTCTTGACTTCGGGGATCAGCAGAAAGTAGGTGTTCTCTGAATTAGGGTGTAGTGATATGTATAATAAGGACAGACTACATATCAGGGCTCCCCTAAAGAAGCTTTCTCCCTCCAAACCATTGTTCTGGGCTTTTAATAACTATAATTAAATGGAGACTAAAAATTAAGGGTCACCAGTGGATGAGTTGTGTCCCGACCTGTCCCATGAAATATGACCTAGATGACAAAAGTCAGGTGACAGTGACTGCAGTTATGTGGTCGGTGTGAGTCTGCCCTGTGATAAGGGGTTTCAATGTGCTCATGAAAGGAAAGCCTGCATTCTGCATGAGTCTCGTGGACCTTCTGCTGGTAGCAAACCATGGACAGATGAATCACCCTGCCAGAAAAGGCCCCAAAAGCTTTTTTTTTTTTTTTGGTGTTTTCAGCTCAGATCTTGTAGAAGAAAAGCCTTGGGACCTTGTTTGAAAGAAATAACAAGGAATAAATGAAGTAAGGATAGGTGTCAGGACAGAAACAGCAAGGGCTGGTAAGGTTTTCAGTACTTTGAGGGTTTGTGAGAGTTCCTGGAGTGCCAGGACAGGAAAGTTGCACTTTTTGACTTGCAATCAGGACTTCCCACTGTTACTCTGACCATATGCACACAGAACAGCTGCTAATCCGTGAGCATTTGACACTGTCTCACTTTCTTCCAGAAATGCATATTTTCTTATTATGCCTCTCTTTTCTCCCCTAGGTTTTATAGTTCTGCTCCTCTGATGTTCCTCCTGTCCCTCTGTCTCCCTCATCCTGTCTTCCAGCCAGATCACTACCTTTACCATCTTTATTCTGTACTTGGAGTTAATCTGTTGCTCAAGGCAGTTGCTTGGGTTATCTCCATTCTCTCATCCCTTCTCAGGTCCCTACTGGTGGATTCTCCCACACAGAATCCTACCAGCCCATTCTTACTGCTCCTCTGATGCCCTTTCCTCTTGCGTGTTAGGTTTTTCTACCTCCATTGCACTCCACTGTGCAATGCCATCCCCCCCCCATCCCTCCCACAACGCCTGTCTTTCAGTAGGCCTTGACAAGGAGGCAGTGAGCTTTTATCTGCCCCTCATTAGAAATGTAATATTCTTTGTAAGGTCAGCTTTCTGTTGATGGCCTTCTCACTTGCTTTAGCTAAATCTGTGTTATCTGCTCTGGCTAATTCTGGGATCAAGTACCTCTTATAAAAGAGATCAAGTCAACATGCAGGCAAAATTATAGTGTTTTAGCTCTAAATGTAGTATTTCATGTTTAGATGATCATTTTTACTGCTCAGGTAGGGTACTGTAGGAGTGAACTCAACCCAGCTAATGACCATAAATAATAATGATGGCATTATTCTTTTGTCTTGTCCTTTGCACACACTAATCTGCTCTGACAGCCAGCTTTGCTCTTTTATTAACTCTCCGTCAGCTGTAATCAGTGATGGTGAAGTCAGGCAGCAAAATTTACATGTGCCAAGTCTCACCATTTTTTCTGAACCATTTCAGTCTTCAGTTTGTGCATCTTTGCTATGGCAGTCGGGAGAAAGCATGGGGGGAAGAGGTCATAAATGTGTTTTTTGACACGTTGACATCACAATGAACAGCACTCATAGCATCACAGGATAGTGCCGTCTTTGGTTACTCTTCCCTTCCTTTCTCTGGCCTATTTTCAAGAAGAATAAATATGTGGCAGGAATTATGCCTACCTTGAAAATCTAAGTCACATCCTTGATTATATCTTTTGATTATTTATTTTTTTTAAGTTAGAAACCAGTGCTTGTGTTCTTGGGGAGAGGCGGAAGCGCTTAATGGATTATTTTCTAGCTCTTGTGACAGTGCCTCAGCCTATTTTAATGTATGATTTATACCAGTTACTAATAGATTACCCGGAAGTTGATGATTAAAGTGGAAGTTTCTTTGGAGAGGGGTGATATAACTGAGGTCGAGACCTCCTAGTGACCTCAAATGTAACTATTACCCTTCTAGGTTAGTTGCAATTGGAGATCAAAGTGCTAGTACAGGAAACATATTTGGTCCTGAGACTGTCAGTTGGGGGCTGCTGTTTGACAACAAGGTAGATGTGGTTGGAAGGGAAATAAGTGTTTTCTTGCAGTCTCCTTTGCTCACAGAAAAAGATGGGATAAAACACTCAAGTTACATTTCAGGGTGTGGTATTTGAATTATTTTTTGTAAGGAATTCTGCATCTCAGCTGAGTTAAATATTGCTTCTTAAACAGGGAAATGATTCATGCTGGTGGCTGCAACCATCTCCGAGTGTGGTAGCAACCCTTTTTTGTTGTTGTTCATTTTACAAAGCTGAGAAACTTTGCTTCATCTCCTGGGATCTTATTGTTTTAGTTTGTGTAGATATACGTTGCAGAGAGGGAGAAGGTGCAAGAGTCTCAGTGCTCATTATGCATCACAGAGCATTTTATAGTTTGTCTTACAGGGGTGTATGTGCTGGTCACATGTCAGTACACCAGCACTTTGCTTAGATGCAAAGGAAGAGAAAAATAAAGGCTTGTTTCTGACTGGCCATTCACACTGAGTGACTGGTATCTTCTATGCATTTTCCACCTAGACTTTTGTAAGCCTTAAGGGAAGAATGATAAACACTCCTGGTTACTGCAGGTACCTCATTTGCAGCTCGTGCTCATGTTTTTTAATGAAGAGTCCTTCGTTCTGAGTACCTCTCATCTAAGCTAGTGAAAACCATGAGGAACATCACTTAATAGAACAACTGCTTTTGAACCCCTTTAAGTGGGCAGAGAAACCAAGCTGTTTCCTATTGTGGAAATGCAGCTGTACTTCCAAGCGTCAGGCAAGTTTCATACCATCTTGCATAGCTTTGCTTTTCATAAGGCTCCCCTTATGGTAGTGCTGCTGTTGCATTTTCCTTAAGTGTGTTTGCATGGGGGTAAGGGGCCGGGAGCCAGGAAGAGCTTACATGAACAGTGCACAACTGGGTTACACTCCACCTCTTTAAGGAGGTTAAGGAAGTGAAAAGCTGTAGCACTTGAGCAACAAAGCAGACCTGTGGAGTAGTCTTTTTTATTCTTTTTACTTTTTTTTTTTTTAGTGGAGTTACTTCCTTGGGGGGAAAAAACCTCATCCTTTTTAGCTCAGTTCAAATGTGCTACTTGGGTATTGCTGAGAAGCTGAACTGCATGGCTGCGTGTTCAGGCGGTGTGGAGGTGATCTCTTTGGACTGCTGTTGACTGTTATGGGTCTCTGACTCTGAGAGTCTTGCATGTGGACACAGACTCTTCTGCATGTGTGGAGCCCCAGGTATCTCTGTCTCCAAGCAGAGAGCGCCAGGGTCCTTTGGAGCAGTTTAAGTCAGGGCTTGAGGTTATGAAGGGTTTCAGCATCATCTCAGTTGAAGAGCATACAGTAAGAATACCATTGTAATGGTGAAAATATGGGCAGTTTCTAAGGAACACACTGAAAAAATCTACAATGACTTTTTCTCTTGGTGTGTTTTAGTGAGCTGATCAAGCCATAGGAAAGCTTTAAATAAACAAGGAATAAAGTTTGGTCTGCAAGAATGGGTGCATGCAGTAACATTGGGATTTTCATCCTCAAAGGGCCATTGCTGAGCTCTATTGCAAACAAGTTGCAACAGCAGGTACTCTGAAAATAAAGTGAAAACTTCTGACGATGGCCCATGGCAGCCCTGCTATAGTGTCCTGGTTAGGTATTGTTTTTCTTGGTTTTGATAGAAGTTATCACAGAGGAGACACTGATGACTGAAAAGTGACTTTGAACAACAAATACCTTTACAGCTGGTCAAAAAGGATTTTAAAAAGTCTGCAATATAAAAATATCCTTCTATTTACTTGTGTCACTTAAAAGATTTTCCCATTTTTCTGTCACCTCACTGAAGTATCCTGAGTTTTCACCGACCATTTCTGGAAAACTTCCCTTTATTTTGCTATGAGTTATTGAAATGCCTCATCAAGAACCAAGGCATGGTTTTCTCGATTCCCTTTTATTTAACAAGTTAATGATAAATAAAATAAAATACACAAATGACTGACCACCCAGTTAAAAGAAAAATGCGTTCAGCTTCATTTCAAGTGAACATGACAATTTGTGTTCAGATGTGCTGATGGAAGCAGTTTCTGCTTCCTCCCTTATTGCCAATAGTAGGCAAACTCTGCATTTTTTTAATGTTGATAAAAGCTAGGGTTGACATCTTTAGGTCTGGTGCAACCTATCTATGTGGCGTGAAGTGTTCTAAAAGCTGTGGATCCTTCTTCAGGAGAATTTCCAAATTGCTGCCGACACTTACCTCCAAACTGCTTTTGAAAACTGCCCTTCACGGCCCCACATAGACCTAGCAGAAATAAGATGTATAGAAAGATATGTGCCTGTATAGAAAGGCAAACAACAACAAAAAACCTAAATTATTTCCAATACTAAACCCATATATCTTAACACAGCCCACTCTTGTGTAACATAACACTAACTGTACCAACACTGTCCCTGACACATTTATTCCCAGTTAGAAAGGCTGACCAATTTCCTTTACAGTCTAATATTTCCTATAGGACTGTGAGGCTAAAATATTCAAACTATGCTGTCCTTTGTGGGAACAGCTGTATTTTTCAGTATTGCTGTGACAAAGCAAGCAACAGCAATTAGTTGTTGCTTCTTTGTATTCTGGTTCACATTTTGTAAATGTTATTCAAAACTAGTTGAATTCAAAGCTTATTTCCATTTGAGGAAAGCTGAGAATTTGTCTAGCTTCAGGAGTCAAGACACAAGATAAAATAGATGTGCAATAAAATCATGCATCCTGCAGAGCTGTGTTTGTAGTCCTGTGTAATGACTTTATTTCAGTCCAGATAGCTGCCACATGATAATATTGGAAAGAGGAGGAGGAGGAAAAAAAATCTCTAGACAGCAAACCAGACACATTTAACCAAGGTAGATGCTGCAACTCACCACTTCTGCTTTGTATGCACACTTAGAATTGGAGAACCATATGGACCGCTTTCTACTCAGCATTTCTTGGTTGCAAAATGAAACCTGGACTTAGGATAAGAGGCTTTTTCCCTCTCCTTTTGCATGTATCCAAGAGGATTTCAAAGAAGCCCAGGGATTAGCTGACCTCCTCCCTTTATGCATTAGGGCTGGGCATGACAGGGCTAGTATTGGGGGAGGAGGGAGTAATTCCATTGCATCCTACTCCAGCAGGCAAGTTTGTGGAGTAAAAGTCACTGTCTTTCTTATCTCCTCTCTCAGCACTAAGGGTACGTCAGGATTTGCAGTTACACCTGATTGTATCTGAGGAAAGGCGGAGGAATTTGCTCCTTTGCCAGAGCATGTTTTGCACTTCATTGCACTATTATAAATCACTCTACTCAGCTGTAACTCATGAATGAGTATGGGGAGGGGGAGAGTAGAAAGGGGAGGGTGTGGAGGTTGAGTAGGGTTAACAAAATTTGAAACAGATTTATGGAAAGCCCTTCAAGAGTAAATAAAAAAAGACAGCCCAGCTGCTGCTGTTCTGCAACACAGCAAACTATGAGCAAGAAATCCTAGTAATTAGTTTCATTTGTAGGTGAAAAAAGGTCTTAGAGAATGTCTGGTATTAATTATCATTAAGGGTTAGTCATCATTTCCACTTGAAAAACCTATATTTTTTATTTTTAGCTTTATGTGTTGTCAGCTTACATGCAATTAAAGAACCCTCAAAGGAACCGAATTGCATGTATCACTGGTACGACTTTATGGGCTTCAAGCCAGCAGCCTCCATTTGTCCCAGGCCATCCATGCCCCTGCCTCAATGGGACTTGAATTCAGTGGCAGCTGCTCAGTTGGTACTAATGGAGGAGACCAGCTCTCCTCCCAACCTGTGCACCTCACTCACACCCTCCAAACTACCTGGCTGCAGTGGCAGGACTGCTTCAGGTGGCTCCAATAGAGGCTGTAAATCTTAGCTGAGGTATGCGGGTGGAGATTTTCAAAAGCAGAGAGAAATGCTAGGTATCTGCAAAGTTTGAACTCTAGAACTGATATGCCTTTGTGCTTTTTCAAACTGCCTTTAAAATGATAAAAATTAGTATTCTTTTAAAAATGCACTCACCCTATCTTAATTTAGAATCGGACTCCGAGTTTGCTCTTTAACTTTGCTTGTTTTAGGAAGGGTTTCTGTTTATTTTTCTTAAATGCTATTTTGCATTCTGAATTACAGCAGCATCATGTCACAGAATTGTATATCTGCTGCAGATGATCCTTGTTTATCTAGTGTGTGAATTTTAAAGTTCTATTGATTTGTATTGTGTTAGTAAGGAAAGGTTGGTTTTATGGCTAGTAATTGTTTTATGGCAAGCAATAAGGACTGGAAGAGGAAGGTCTTGTGTGTGTTTAGTAAATATGTGGGTAGGATCCTGCTTCTGTTGAAGTTTTGCCACCAGTTTAAATATAGCCAGGCTTTCACTCCTTTTGAGTAAATCACAGTAAGATTTCAGTAATTTAATCTCCTTATCTTTAAATGGGGCAACTATTAATTCTCTACTGGCAGATCTTCCTAACCCTGTATAGTACAAGAGGAAGTGTTATCTAGCATAAGTGATGTAATGCTTGGCTCCTGTGCTGTTCAGTGGAGCTTGTCAACAGAAAATATTTTGGTTGGCTGTCTCTAAGACCTGAAGTAATGCTGCATCACTTTGGCTCATAAAGACATCAGGGATTTCTTGTATTTCTTATAGATTTACAAGGAAATAGATGGGAAAGCTTTGTCAGCTCTGTGAAGAAGGAATGTTTCTAAGGGAACTCTACCCTGCCAGGATTCCCTAACTTCGGTGCACTTGTACACTACCAGGTGTGCAAGTTACAACAACTGTGAAGATGGGTGTGCAAAAAAGGAAGAATTGTTTTGAAATATTTGCTCATTGTTATTAATAACAACAAAGCTAAAAATAGTTCCATCATGTTCCTTTTTATCATCTATTTATAGTAAATACTCTTGAGTGTGTGCGTATGTGTGTATGTATATATATAAATAAATTATATATGTATGGGTAATTTACAGGTTTTGGTTTGTGTGCATCTCCCACTTATCAACAAGTTATCTTGTGGACAGAAAACCTCTATATGGTGTAAGATTTTATTCAGAAGAAAAAACAAAAGAAAACAGAATAAAACATCAGTTGATCTTGAGTTACTTTAATGTTAACACTTTACTTACTAGAATAGATTATTTTGGATTATTTCTGTATTAGATATTCAAATCTCCACTCATATGTTATTTTATCCCCTCTGTGTAAGTTTAGGTGTTCACATACTAAAATGTGGATCAACTGAGAACTGTATAAAGTGGAATCAACATAATATTGTTCTGCAACATCATTCACACTTTTATCAAGACAAAAATCCTAATGTATAAAAACTGTGGGCTAGTATTAGTATTAAATCATGCTCCAAGAAAAGTCCTCAGTATTAATTAATGAATTAGGAAACTCAGTTTTAAAGATAATCTTTGACACCTTTATCTATTCATAAGAAGAGCATTTTCATCAGCAGATTCCACCAGAAAGTACTAATTAAAGCTTCCTCTTCCTGCTCTGTGTCTAGAGACAACACAGGCGAAAAATGTCTGCTCAAGCTAGGATTTTATTCAGATTTTCAGTGCAGTCCAATTTGCATAAATTCTAATAAAGCATTATTAAAATCTATTAACACTTGTCTAAAGCAATTAAGCTAAGTTTGCTATTTTGAATGATTACATTTCATGCAGACTGAGATAAGGAAGCATGGAGGGCTAGCAAAGAATGCAGTGTAATCCAGGGAAGGATGTGTGAAAGAAATGTTATTTACAAGGCACAAACTTTAGAAAGGAATAGATGTCTGCTTTCTAAAAGGCAGTGGAAAATTCTTGACTCTATGGAGTTTAGATTCAATCGTGGCTGCCCTCAGATGTTTATTTTTACAACATATATATGATATACAAGACTAGTGAACATCATGGTGCTTTATTATAAAACCTGGAGGGCACTGTCCTCTAGAGAGAATTGAAAAATTTAACTAATATTGATTATTTAGTACTGATGGTAAAGATCATAAGTTAAAAGGGGGGAGGGGAGAGGGAAACAAGGGAAGATTAAAATTTTTTTATAGGTTCTTGAAGGTTTCGTGTAACTGGTGAAAATTCAAGTAACATTAATACACAGAACTTCTTTAGCTTCTACTGTGTATATTGGATTTGATTGTTCACCCAAATTATGGCAGAAATAGACTTGATACAGATCCAGAGAAAGAGCTTGCATTGGAAACTGGTTTGCCATTCTGGCTTGAAACCCTGCTTCATCATGTATTCTATGGAACAGCTCTTCATAGTCAGCTGTGGATGTTAGGGAATCTCAAAGCACTCTGACTAGTGCCCTGCAACATGACTTTGGATATAAGGAAGAAATTTTCCACAATGAGTGTGATGAGGCACTGGAGCGTGTTGCCCAGAGAAGCTGTGGATGCCCCCATCATTGGAAGTGTTCACAGCCAAGTTGGATGGGGCTTTGAGCAACCTGGTCTACTGGAAGGTGTCCCTGCCCATGACAGAAGTGTTGGGGTAGAAGGTCTTCCAACCCAAACCATTCTACGACTTCCCACTTCCCTCTTTTCCACTGCTGCCCCATGCTGGAAAAGGGGGAATGATAGCAAATGAGAATGCTGGTGGACCCTTTGCAGCCCAGCTCCTAAGGACTGTCTCTGGCTGCTGTTTGCATCCATTGCACCCATTTTCCTCTGGGAAACTAGGATGGCTACTGTGCTGTTGGCCTGAGTTGAGACCCTCCTCACGCAGTTTTCTGCCACGCTTCCCACTGGCACCACAGACTCGAAGCTGCAGCTACTCAGAAAACTGATCCTGTGTTTTTGCAGCCTGCTGTTTCTAGACAGTTAAAGGGCCCTTCAGATTAAAGAATACAACTAAAGGCATGTCTTGTGCTCAAACTTAATTAGGAATCCCCCTTCTTTGAGAGTTTCCTGGGAGGAGTTTTGACCCTTCAGCTCCCAATAACATGTGTGCTCAAAGTTGCAGAGAAGTTGGAAACATCAGTCATCCCAAAGGACAGACATCCATATAGTGTACTTATCCCAGTAGTTTGCATTTTAGTCCATATTGGACAAACTCACTTGAATTCTGCTTATTAATCCACTTCTATGAGGACAGTTTCTACGGCTCTTAAAAGAGGGTCTTAAAAAACAAAACAAAAAAACAAATGCCTATACAAAACCCACAAACCAGAAACAAGAGAAGACAGGTCTTTTCTCCTATATCTGGAATTCTCTTGTCCAAACGACAGTCTTTAGGACTATGAATTGGGACTATATCAGTAATGAGTGAGAGCTGGAAGTTATTTAGAAGGGAAGGTTTCTGATGTTATTTAGTAGGGAAGGTTCTTAGCTTTCCCCTACTGTTTGTTTAGGGTGTCAGTATGCTTGGAGATGTCAGAGTTTGCTTTGGTCTCTGTGTGCTTGAAGAACATTGTTGCTCTTATTTCCAATGTTCTGTGGAAAAAAAAAAAAACAGTACTGTGGCAGTTACGCATTTACTTTGCAATGAATGACCCTCCAGGATTACATCACCCTGGAAGTCAGCTATTTGGGTCTCCATTGAAGAAATTGTCTGTCTCCATCGCAAATTGTCTGTTAAAACCACATAAAGGCTGGATTTAGTTACTAGAGATAACCTTGGCTACGACTTCCTACCAATGCTGGTTATGCTTCACTGGAAGCAGAAGTTGTGAAGCAGTAAAGAGAGACTCTTAGGACAGGAGATGGTGATGGGCTATTAAACCATCTCTCTTGAAGGATAGGATAGCCCCATGCTGTTCAGCACATCCAGAACCAAATGCAAAGGTTATGGCTTTGAATTTGGCTCTTTCTTCCAGCATCTCATACACTAATTCACGAGCACAGCATAAAATACAGTAAATAAGCTTGCTCGTCACTAACCATGGTATTTTCCTTCAAGGCTAGAAAGATTAAAAACACCTTGCTTGCATGGATCTATTTTCTTAACCAGGAAAGCTTTTCAATAGTGAGGCCATGTAGGTATCTGGATGGATAGGCTGACATTTATATAATTTTGATAAAAAATTTCTTGTAGGACATTTTTTTTAGAAGTTTCTCTAATTTATTCATTAACATTTTCTTTTCTGTAGCCTGCTAAGTTGGAATTGTGAAAACAATACCAGCAACATTTTGGAGTGTTCTTCAAAGCATTTTTAAAATAGTTTTTCAATACTATGTGGCAAGAAATGAAATGCACAATATTTTTTCTATTGTACAATGGAATACACACAAGTATAATAGAATATAAATGTTTTATAGGCATTTTTTTAAATGACCTCCTAACGCATTGGGATTCTGCCTCTTGCAAGCAATGCCATTGCTCCCAACTCTTGCTAGGGGACTGTGTGTCCCATGCCATCCGGCATGGAGACCATGACCATTTTGTTTCTATTTCTGTACTCTTTGCATGACCCAAGTCGCCACTGGAGTTGGCAATAATTGAGGACATGCAAAGAAAGCAAGAGTGGGTCCTCTGTAGCTATTACCCAGAAGAAAGATTGAACGTGACGTTTTCCTTTTTCTGAAGCCTCGATGTAGTTTGAAGAGCTTTTATGAGGGGGGATTTAATTTGGTAAAGTGAATTCTCCTCTACTTCATCTGTAAAAACAGTTATGAGAATACAATGCAGTCATAGGACACAGCCAACATGGGTTCACTAGGGGTACGTCCTGCTTAACAAATTTAATTTCCTTTTATGATAAGATCACCCATCTAGCCGATCAAGGGAAACCAGTTAATGTAATCTTTTTGGATTTCAGTAAAGCTTTTGATATGGTTTCTCATAGGATCCTACTGGACGAAATGTCCAGCATACAACATAACACAATGGGTGAACAATTGGCTGACAGGTAGGGCTCAAAGGGTTATGATGAATGGGGCTGCATCAGGCTGGCGGCCAGTCACCAGTGGGGTCCCCCAGGGCTCCATTTTAGGCCAGTTCTTTTCAATGTTTTCGTAAATGATTTGGATGTAGGACTAGAAGGTGTTTTGAGTACCTTTGCTGACGACACTAAACTGGGAGGAGCTGTTGACTCTGTCGAGGGTGGAAAGGCCTTGCAGAGAGATCTGGACAGGTTGGAGAGCTGGGCAATCACCAACTGTATGAAGTTTAACAAGAGCAAGTGCCAGGTCCTGCACCTGGGAAGGGGCAGCCCTGGCTACACCTACAGACTGGGAGACAAGACGCTGGAGAGCAGCCCCGCAGAGAGGGATCTGGGGGTTGTGGTTGACAGCAAGTTGAACATGAGCCAGCAGTGTGCCCTGGCAGCCAGGAGGGCCAGCTGTATCCTGGGGTGCATCAAGCACGGCATTGCTAGCCGGTCGAGGGAAGGGATTGTCCCACTCTACTCTGCGCTGGTGAGGCCTCACCTTGAGTGCTGTGTGCAGTTCTGGCACCACAGTACAAAAAGGATGTGAAGCTATTGGAGAGTGTCCAGAGAAGGGCTACCAAGATGGTGAAGGGCCTAGAGGGGAAGACATGAGGAACGGCTGAGCTCACTTGGTTTGTTCAGCCTGGAGAAGAGGAGGCTGAGGGGAGGCCTCATGGCGGCCTGCAGCTTCCTCACGAGGGGGAGCGGAGGGGCAGGCGCTGATCTCTTCTCTCTGGTGACCAGCGATAGGACCCGAGGGAATGGAGTCAAGCTGCAACAGGGGAGGTTCAGGTTGGATATCGGGAAAAGGTTCTTCACCGAGAGGGTGGTCACACACTGGAACAGGCTCCCCAGGGATGTAGTTACGGCACCAAGCCTGTTGAAGTTTAAGAAGCATTTGGACTGTGCTCTCAGACACATGGTCTGAATTCTGATTTTTGGGTAGACCTGTGTGGAGCCAGGAGTTGGACTCGATGATCCTTGTGGGTCCCTTCCAACTCAGGATATTCTATGATTCTATGAATGATGTAGAGCATCCAGATAGCTGGAGTGATGCTACTCATACAGCATTAATACGAAAAAAGAATCTTTTTACTCTGTGATGGCTTTCTCCTGTGATCATGGGAAGAAGCCCTTACCCTGTTTCAGAACAAGGCTGTTGGTGGCACCAAAATCAATCCCAGAAAATTTGCTACCAGTGCTGTTCTGCTGCTGTCTAGGCACAGAAATAAAAAGTGTCTGTGACAAGTATCAGATTTCTCTATACAAGCTAGGCCTTTTGCTGCCTGTTAAAAACATACAGTTAATAATGTTTTAAATATTACTATCTACACAAAGTGACCAGTGATGTTTTCTGTTATAATCTTTCCATTTACCCTTGTCTTTAAAATTATTGCTGGATTTTCTTTTACTTTTCTCCATCTGGCTATTTCTTGCTATCTGTGATAATTGTGACTGAAGTCTGTGAGACCATTTCTTGGACTGGCAGAGTCTTTAAAAGTGCTGAGCAACTTCTTTTCTACAGCTTGCATGCAGCTCTCTAAATATGTCTTCACGTCTTTCCTTTTTGTGCACCCGCCCAGTTCTTCTGTGACAACTAGCTGCCTTTGCAAAATGCTTCTGGGTTTGCTTCATACCACATAAAGTCTGGGCAAATGAATGTTTTCTCTAATGTATTTATGTAGATTATTAAGAAGAAAACAGACCTAGGACAAGAACAAAATTAATCACTGGCTTATTAGTTTGGCATTGTTGCTTGCATACAGAAGCATTTTATATCAAACACATTTTTTTTATAAGTAAATAAATAAATGACAAGCAGGAGTACCAAGCTTAGCCCAGCATGAGTATTGACAGTGGTTACTGC
The DNA here is from genome assembly GCA_013399115.1 of Anseranas semipalmata. Taxonomy (NCBI): domain Eukaryota; kingdom Metazoa; phylum Chordata; class Aves; order Anseriformes; family Anseranatidae; genus Anseranas; species Anseranas semipalmata. Next base: position 102,403 of record VXAA01000397.1, read on the forward strand.
TGACAGCTTTTTGCTGTTTCCAAACAACATGTTTCATTCCCTTAACTCCATTGTCATAGGGAATAGGGCAATACCAAACTATTCAGCAGAGACGCATGCAATAAGGAGCATTCATGGCTTTACTTTTGTCTTGTCTGGAAGATGTTCTGACTAAATTACACCAGGAGACTTTGGCCTGGCACCCCCCTGAGCTAGAGACTGTGTCCACAGCAGAAATCAGAGCCTCATGATTTCCCTGCATCGAGATGGGCTTTGGCTATTGTGGGAGAGCGCTCCTTCTCCAGCCCTCTAGTCCTACTCAATTCAAAGCCACCATGCAAATGCAGAGAAAAAGATTCAGTAGTTTCACAGCATCAGGTTGCAAGGATACATCTCTTGTTTTTGTCCAGAGCTCCCAGTAACGTTAAGTTGGAAATATTCAGCAAAAGGGAGATACACCATTTTATCTTGCCCCATGGTGAATGTAGCTGTGGCAGCAGCTCCCTGGATTTAAGAGAAGTCATGTGTGGGCATAGTTTTACTGGATCTTCTTGGGCACAGAGGCATATGTCAATAAAATAGGATGCAGCAGGTAAATTCACCCTTGTTGTTCACCTGTGCTTGGTAGGAATTAGGCTTTGTGGGGAGCTGGCAACATGAAGGGCTTGTGAGTGGAGAGAGCCCTTGCAGTCCTGAGTGGCATGGGTCCAGCTGTGGAGCAGGCAGGCGTGCAGAATTGCATGGGGCAGCAGCCCGGGCAGTTTTCCTGTTCTTTCCCCAAAGAGCCAGCCAAGTAAAAAGCTACTAACTTTGAATCTCTTAAAAGAGACTATTAAGTGAAGTGGAAGTATTCTGATATCTTTCCAAGCTGTCATGTTTGTCTCAGTCTGCCTCCCTTGCTCTGTAACCCATATCACTGGAAGCCTTCTGATGTTAGCAGCAGCCTGTCTGATTTGTCTTGGCAAAACTTGCCAGCTTTTTTTCTTTTTTTAAAAGAGCACTTCATATCTTCCAAGAACTACTTTCTATCTTTTTCTTTTGTTTATTTCACTTCTTCCAGACAATCTAAAACCTTTTACTTTTTACTGGAATTTAAAATCTGTTCTTAATTACAGGGCTTCATATGAACTTAAATAGAGAGAGATAATAGTGTGACAAGGGAATTTCAGTCTGCTTTCAGTCAATTTAATTTTACCTGGGAGGTCAGACACGTTGACTACAACTTGTATACCACAGTTTCACTAGAGCAGAAAGGAAGGGAAGATTTTGTTTTCCTCAGTTTATGGCACATTACACTGATGAATAAAAACACATAAACACATTTGGGCACTTCCTACTTATTTAGCAACTTACAGATAAAAACAGAGGAAAAAAAGCCAAAGAAGCATTGCTTTTTCTGGTGTAATACTGAATAGATTTGTCTTAAAATGCCTGGTGAAACAGATCAGATGAAATAAGTTTTTGCCCTTCACCTTGAAATTTCTTCATTTTAAGCCAGATGGATCATTTCCTTTTGTTTGTTCTCTCATTTGATCAGATCCAAAGGCATCAACATTTTTATGATGGGTCTCTCATTTTGAATGGTAGCACACTTAATCTGAGTAAGACAGCAATTGTGATAAGCTGATAACCAAATAGGGGAAACCAAGCAAGGGGGAAAAAAAAATCCCTATAATAAAAGTCCCTTTGCAAAGCATTTGAAATGTCATTCACAAACAAGCTTATACTAAAGGACTTAGCCATGCTGACATATCTGGGATATATTATGGAGGTCCTTCCAGAAATGATGTTCTTGGGTGTATGTATGATATTTGAGATATATGCATTGATTTGTGCTGAAGATTTGAACAGCTGTTTTTGGGAAACAATGGAATGAACACCATTGGCTTGAAATCTCTTGGATTAGACCTCAAGGTGTTAAAATTATATAGAAGGATGCACCAGTTGCACGTGGAAATGACCAGCACCCCAACAATATATTAGTGGGGAGTATGGCTGGCATCTGAATTTGGGGACCCACTGGGAATTTTTCTCCAGGGTGCCCTGGCTTGCCAAGTGATGGTGTGGGTGGGTTTTCCAGTGAGTTATACATCTTTCTGTGTGATTTTATTTGAAGCATGGAGTTTTGAGGTCTTCTTTAAAGGGAGAGAGAGTAAAAAAGAGAAATTTAACCTTTACTATGTCACTGAACAAATTAAAACATTTAAAATATTTTATGTGTAATGTTAATGAAAGAAATGTTAGATTTAAAACTAGCTTTTAATCTGGTCAAGAAAACTTAGAATTTGATACACAAATGAAAAAGCTTACAACAGAAATGACGGAGTGACAGGATGCTATGATACTTCACTTGTTCTTTTGATGTATTATTAAGATTAAAAAAAAAAAAGGCAACAGCTAGGTCTGCCTGGTGGGATTAAAACCTTCTGATTTGTGGTAGGATTTTCAGGCTCGTATGCCCAAGTAGCAGCCCTATAGGCCACCAAACAATGTAGCCACTCAGTGAGTGTTTGCCTTAAACCACAACTTCTCCTGGGAAAGAAACAACAACAACAAAAAACAAACAGCTATAAAAATGTTTTCTTTATCTTAATGTAAATCTTTTCTATGGCATAGACTTAATACCTCTTATTGCTACTGCTTGTTCATTCCAGTTTAAATATTAGCTTTTGTAGTGCATTTGCCAGAAGCAGCATTCCCTGTATTTTATTAAAAATAGCTGAAGTTTACCTCTGTAATTCGTAGATAAAAAGGGTACTTTTCCAATAACTGTGTGAATGCCACTGTGCATGGTGTACATAGTTGTAACAACTGTCTGTGACTCCTTGTGTTTCTGGCCATTTTTGTTGCATAGGGATACTGTAGTGTCTGTATATACACATATGCATCATACTCGTGCATTTATTTATGGTTATAAACAAAGCATTTCCAGAGTAGTGTTTTATTCAGTAAGGTTAATACTGACGCATGGGTCCTCATAAAGTGAATATCAAGCAAATATTCGAGCAAAGGCAACTTTCACACCTCCTGGTCTTCTGCCAGTTGTAATGCTCTTACTTCAGATAGAAGCAGGATGCAATGCTAGGACCAGGAAGAGGACTTGCAGGGATGACAGCTCATGTGCTGAATGCATCCCAGTTCAGCAAAAGCATTTAGTCAGGGAAGAGGAGAAAAAGACTAAATCTATCTGTGGAGTTAATTCAGGAGTTTGAAGCCAGAAGAGTCGCAGTACTGTTTTTTTAAATTATCTAATTATCTTTGTAGTTGATTTAGAGTAAAGAAAGGTATTCCTTTTGCTTTTTTTTTTTTTAAAGTAATATCTGCAAGAAGATATCCTGTTGTTTTTTTTTTTTTTGCTCATTTTTGGTATTGGTTCTTCCCTAGCATATCACAGAATGTTAGGGATTGGAAGGGACCTTCAAAGATCATCTAGTCCAATCCCCCTGCCAGAGCCGGAACACCCAGATCAGGTCACACAGGAACGCGTCCAGGCAGGTTTTGAATGTCTCCAGAGAAGGAGACTCCACAACCTCTCTGGGCAGCCTGTTCCAGTGCTCTGTCACCTTCACTGTGAAGAAGTTTCTTCTCATATTT
>VXAA01000397.1:106214-148714 GCA_013399115.1 Anseranas semipalmata
AGAGGGGGAGGAGGACCTCTCTCGACCTACTAACCAAACCCCTCCTAATACAGCCCAGGATGCCACTGGCCTTCTTGGCCACAAGGGCACAGTGCTGGCTCATGGTCATCCTGCTGTCCACCAGGACCCCCAGGTCCCTTTCCCCTATGCTGGTCTCTAACAGTTCAGTCCCCAGTGTATACTGGTACCTGGAGTTGTTCCTGCCCATATGCAAGACTCTACACTTGCCCTTGTTATATTTCATTAAATTTCTCCCTGCCCAACTCTCCAGCCTGTCAAGGTCTCGCTGGATGGCAGCACAGCCTTCTGGCGTGTCAGCCACTCCTCCCAGTTTTGTGTCATCAGTGAACTTGCTGAGGGTGCACTCTATTCCCTCATCCAAGTCGTTGATGAATATATTGAATAGTACTGGTCCCAGTATCAACCCTTGAGGGACTCCACTAGATACAGGCCTCCAACTAGACCCCGCCCCATTGACCACAACTCTCTGGCTTCTTTTCTTCAGCCAGTTCACAGTCCACCTCACTACCCGATTGTCCAGACCACACTTCCTCAGTTTAGCTGTGAGGATGCTGTGGAAGATGGTGTCAAGTGCTTTACTGAAATCAAGATAGACCACATCTGCTGCTTTACCATCATCTATCCACCTGGTTATGTCTTCATAAAAGGCTATCAGGTTGGCTGAGCATGACTTCTCCTTGGTGAAGCCATGTTGGGTGCCCTTAATGACCCTCTTATCCTTGATATGCCTAGAGACAGCACCAAGGACAAGTTGTTCCATCATCTTTCCAGGGATGGAGGTGAGGCTGACTGGTCTATAATTACCCAGCTCCTCCTTCTTGCTATTTTTGAAGACTGGAGTGGCATTTGCTTTCCTCCAGTCCTCAGGCACCTAACATACGTGGCTCTGACAACTCTGTCATAGTTGAAACAGCAGCTCCCATCGACCTCTGTTAGACTGAGGTTTCCTTAAGGTCCATGAGTGGTATGGTGTGAACCCTCAGTGTTTTTACTCTAGTGTTGAGGCTGGCAGAAGAATTCCCACAGAGCAGAGAGAACACAGGAGAGAAATGCTGTGGTGTTGTCTCTGTCTGAAATAACTGCTCTTTTAAGAAACTCTGTAAGGTGAGCAAGGGTTGTTCAAGCCCTTTCCTAAAGGCAGAGCTGTGGGCTGGTGGAGTGGGGTGCCTCATGGTAGGGCACAGCTCACAGTGGCTTGTTGCAAGCTGCAGGACTAGCAAAGCCTGGTTTCTTCTGGTTTTGTGACTCACAGTGGATCCTTTGGAGTCCAGGGGTGAGCCGGGATGGCACACACTTTCCTTTGTGGGGCCTATCATTAGGTTTCTATTTCTTCTCGGACCAGGTGCTCCATTTCCCAACAACTTGCAGGAGCTCAGTGTTTTGAAAGTCTCCAACCTTCTGCCAGCTTTGATCAGAGCTGGGCAAGATGCTCACAAGTTGCTGTGAGATGTATGGATGGACACACATTCAGCGTGTTTGCATTAGTCTTGTCTCCTTTTAAAAAAAAAAAAAAAAAACAGATGAAAGCTATACGATTTAATGGTTGAATACGAGTTCTGTGAGTGGTAATAGGCACAGTGCTGCCTCCACCACACCACACGAAGAGCTGGCTTCTGAGACTCTTTGAAGAGCGGGGCACAGGCTCAGCACTGCAGTGGTGAGACGTCTGCAGCGTGAATAAACACATTCGGGCATTGCTTAAGGGAGGCCGACACTAGTCTCTACCTATGCACACGCTTTCCACTCGAGCATCTGGTTGGAATAAGCTCCACCAGGGAGAGGTTACCTATGATCCTCTCGTTGATGAAGCCAGGGGCACAGCCGTGCTTCTTCTAACAGTGTACTGCCCAGCTCACTTTGAGACACATCCATGTCCACAAGGACAAGTGGTGGCCTGACGTGTATTTTACATGATCGTTTAGTTTTCCATGTTCACTTCTCAGACATTGCACAGACTTCCCAGGAACCCATTGCCAGTGGCTGTGCTAACTGATGCAAGACTTCTTCAAAGTTGCACAAACTTATGACTGAAAATGCAGTTTTCAGCTGTTGAGTAGAGCAGCTGTCACTGCAGTGCAAGCAGGCAGGCTTACCTCTATGCTATCAAGCTTTGCCAAGGTGGTTCCTCACAGGTTGTGTTGCAGAAGCAAGAAGAAAGCTGTCCCATGATAAAAATAACATTAGTTGCATACTTTTTCAAAGTGAAGCCAGCATAAAAAATATGGGAGAAAATAAAAATTTGGTCAGGAAGAAAGAAAACTTTTGATTCTCTTTCAGGCTGCCTGTTTTAAAAGCTGTAGATATCACCACAGGGGCATGTACTTCTGAGTATCCGGCTTCTCTACCAGAACTCGGAGTGAAACTGGAGCTAAGGCGTGTCGTAGATATAAAAGCTAATATTACTTCAGGATGAAGAACAGCTCATTTTCTAGCTAGAAACTTTGGGTAGGTTATACTATCTTTCTAGCAAATGTGTGCTGATTTTTCTGCTGTAATATGTTTGAGAAACTGAGTTTTTGGGGCTTTACAACACACACACACACACACACACAATATTGTGCCTGCGTGTATCTCAAGCTATGGAAAATCTTTTTGATGTTTAATTACAGACTATTGGCTGAATAATGCAAGAGCTCTATATTATATATTTTATTATATATTTATTATATAGAGATAATAAAGCATTATTGTATACATGCAAGTGGAGAGAGGTTAAACTAGGGTATTTTTCCTCTGACTTTACTTGCTTAATCATATAAACCTCCCTTTCCCCCCCCTTTTTTTTTCTTAGGGTAACTATAATATCTACAAGGCAATGTTTTAGTTACTATTTGGGGGTAAGAATTTTACAGAAATCATGTGTCCCCTTCCCCTGATACCCAAATCAAGGTATTTGCTATACTCTGCCTGCATTTCTCTTCTGCTTATGTGGTTTTCCACTTTAGGTGTATGTCCATCTTTTGGCTACCCAGAGTCCCATCCTGACGTGGGTTCTGGTTGCAGCTGGTCACATTGCTGCAACAGGGAGCTGGGAAACATGTCTGGCTCTCATCGGACATATGCTGTAGTATTATATATGGTTACATCTCTGTGTTGCTTTCTGTAACTTCAACATCATTCTTATACCCGCAAGATTAATATTCAATGCCATGGAAAGGATTTTGACAATTACACCTGGACCTTTCAGCAAGTATCACTTTTATTTGATGGTATCGTCGCTTTGGCATTTGCAGTTCTTTGAGCTGCAGTGAGCTGAGAGGTTGCAGTATGGTACTCTAAACCTCAGGTCTGGTTAAAGTAATAGTTAATGGCTATTGCAGATTTACTTTTCTCTTGAGCCAAGAAGGGATGAATGCTGGGAGCCAAATCTGAAAGCTCGTCACAACCACATGAGATGGAAAAGCAGTCTCTGCGACATATTGATAGCTGTGGATGACAGATGTGATATTTATTGCCATGGACAGTAAAATTTATATATATTAAAAAAATGCAAACTTTGGAGAAAGATGGGAAGCACTGACAGGAAACGCCTTAGAACAAATTTCTGCAAGAAAATGTGGCCGGAGGAAGCAGCTTCAGTGAATATGTTTTATTTGTTCTGATCTTGGGGGAAAATGGTAGAGTACAAGAAAAGTCAACTTCTGAAATATCATTTTCCTTCACCCAGTGAAAGTCACCTCAACTTTGGTAAATAACAAGAATGTTCTTCCCTGCATAGCTTTGTAATTAGAAATATTTGTCTCTTCAGAGAAGAGAGCTATTTAACTGAAAACTTTACTCCAGCTAAAGCATACTGGAGTGTCCTAAAATGTTTGAACTGCCCTTTTCTCTTGAGCAAGTCAAATACTGTTGGTTGAATATTTCGTATGTGTATTGCTCCCTTCCTTCTCTGCAGTATTAATTTCAGCATTTAAGAAGCCTAGCAGACTATTAAGTGGAACAGTAGTTTTATATAGTGGAAGATTTATATCAATGCAAGTTTTTGTTCTAATTACAGCTCCCCCTTCATTTTTTTCTAGCCTGGCTATTGCAGTCTCATGATGCTGCCTGGATATTGGGAAGCAAAACTGAATTCTGAATAAGAAAAACGAAGAAGAATGTTTTGATAGGCAAAACTGCGTAAACTGCTAACCATAATAGATATTACAGCTTAAAAATATTGGAAAACGGGGTTGGAGGAGGTAGGTCTTTTTGTCTGTCACAGAAATGTAAGTCCAGAGTTGGGAAATTCTATTTAAAAAGTAGTGTAATTGCTCATTCCTGTGCTGCAAGTGTCCCTCAAACATCAGTGCGTTTGTTTTGTTGTGGCTCCGTCAGTGAGAGGTAAGGAAGAGTTTGGTTCTGTCCCTTCTCCCCTACTCTTGGTATCACAGGTAGGGAAGCTGAACCAGAGATGTGTGTTTTAACTGACTAAACTGATGCAAAGTAAAAAAAAAAAAAAAAAAAAATCAAAACTACCTTATGTAGAAAACTTGCTTTCAAACTGGACCTTTGCCAAATTGCTTTCTGCAGAAATCTTTGACCAAAAAAAGAGGAAGTTAAGGAAATTTTGGCAAAGTGAAAAGTTGGTATTTTCAATGGAAGTCAATAATTCTAAAATATAAAGGTGGACATGAGTCCATAGTCCTGCCAGGCCATTGTGGAGCATCTGGAGGAAGGCTGGGGAGAGCATGTGGTGCAGGGAGTGGAGTCCAGCATTTTGGGCTGGGCCCTGTGGGCAGGATGAGGTGGCCAAGCCTTTCCAGCAGCCCAGGCAACCATGGGTTGGGGCAGTACATGAGGCAAAGAAATGATTTTATGTAGATAGATATAAAAATCATGTATGTAAATACATACATATATTTAAAATTTGACTGAATTATCTGAATTCTAAAATAATGAGAAAGGGTACTGTAATGGACAGATCTTCCGATAAAAGTTAAATGAAAGAGTAGCCAGGCTGCTGCCGGTGGTGGGAAATGCTGGAATTTCTTGCCTTATTTAGCAAACTCCAGTGTGGTAGGTAGATGTTGCAAGCACCAGATTCTCAGTTGCCTGTGCAAACTTGCAAGGCATGACCCTAGTCCAGCTGAAGGAAACAGCGGAGCTCTTGTTGACTTGGACAGGGCCAGACTCTACTCCAAACCTGTGTGTTTTTCCCATCAGCAGTCACAGCAAATCCCAGGGGCTCCTCTGCTGGCTGCTGTGGTCTTTGGGTCTGGCAGCCTCGTGGTTCTGGCAAGGCAGGGTGGTGCGCAGTGGTTCACTGTGCTGGCGGGGCATGCGTGAGTTTGTGGTGTAGACTTGCAAATTTGAAGGCATGAAAAGTGCTATATGTCACAGTCATTTAGGCTGCCGTGCACTTAGCACTGAAAGTTTTTACAGAAAGGCAAAATATACAATTCAATTACAACCGCTGCAATGCAATCCAAGTTGATCTAGTTTCTCCCACATGAGCTGACCACAATTTTAAGCTTGGCATAGCCTGAAAGCTTGAGGAATGTATTTCCAGTAATTGCCAGGCCACTTCATTGTTTCTGTGTATACATAAACACTAGGCTGTGATCATAGTGGTCATGCTTGAGCTGCTATCTGAAATTCACTTGTGCTATAGGGATTGACTAATCTGGTTCATACTGACAGCAGTTTCCATTTACTGTATTAGCTCTCCTTGACTTTGAGTGCTGTGTAACTCCAGCTAGAATCAGAAAACAAAAACTGTTAAAAAGTACAGAGTGCATGAGTCACGCAGCAGAAAACCCATGTGTCATTGCAGGATCCATTATTTGTCTCAAAAAATAAAATAAAATAAATTAAAAGGCTGGGTGGCAGAAGGTCCATTTATAAGATGCCAAGACTACAAAGCACCTAGTGAGGAACAACAGGCAGTCATTTAGTTTTTAATCGTATAGCAGAGGAACAGCCAAGACTCAGTCTTTTCAGCCTCAAGATGTGCTCTTACTTGGCCTGCATAAGTTTCTCCCTAAGTTCTTGTTTCTATTTGTGAATGCCATGGTGTGCACAAAAGTTAATTCCTAAAAGCTCTGTTCTTCTCTTCCCAGGCAAAGTCCCTTGTGCAGTCTGCAGGTTTGTGCTTTTTTCCTGTTTCTCTCAGCTTCAATCTGTTAAGAGTTCTCTAGTGCTGAGCAAACTAAAGCTCCAAGTTAAAACTGGACGCACTTCTTTATTCCTTCCTAGCAAATCTATTTCTTTTAAGTTTTTCCTCAGGATATTGATTGCTGGTAATTTAATGTGTCTCAACTGTGAAAAGCTGTTATGACAGTTTCACACACTATTGCAGTTTTTTATTTCCCCATTCACAGACAAAAATGGAAGATTTTCCTCGCTGGAAACTGTAATATATAATTCAGCTAGCATCACCCCTGTCAGTAGCCAGATGCTGTAACTTCCAGCAGTTGGACCATTATTTTAAAATAGTCCACTCTGTAATTATTTGGCATGGTCTTTGTTACACATCTATAAAAGAATTAGCCTAATTAAATGAATCTTCAGGTGGCTGAGCCACAGTTCAATGAAGGATGTGCTTAACTATTTTGATTTGTCACATAAAGTTAAGCCTGTGCTTAGGAAAGAAGTGGAGGAATGCTCGGGACCATCAGCATCCTCGCCAGTCCTGTCACAGGACCACTTCTGTAAGCTGACAAACATCTGAAAGTAACATGGGTATTGATCTTATTTCCTACCTTTTTTTCACCCCCCAGTGACAACCTGTCCTTTTCAGCCCTCACTTTAAGGGAAACAAGGAAAACTTTAGGCCATCTTGTCATGCAGGGCTCTCTGCTGGTGCTTCTCCATTTTGGGTTGAGCTTGCCCTGCTGGGGAAGGTGACATTTCAGATAGTCTCCAACTGCTGTGTAGGTTGGCATGAAGACCACACTAAGTCTGTGGGCGATACTTGCTGCATTTCCCTGGCTCCAGCTGTGAAATAACAGACTCTTTCTGCTGCCTGCAGCATGACTCAAGAGGTAGAAATATCTGATATGTAGATTAAAATTAAGTGCTCTAATAAGAGGATAGGAAGGAAGCTATAGAAGGAAAAGAAAACCTTATCTGAATTTGGTTTGCCTTGAAGACTGTGTTATGTACACTGTTGAAATTAGCATTTTCCAGGTTGCAAAGTTGAGTGTCCCCAACTTCAGAAATGTCACACTTAACAGTTACCTGAGCAACCTTCATTCAGTGCTGGTGAGGGGAGATTTTATCAGCAGCTACCCCACACGGCCTCCTGAAGAGTCCCTGCCTCCTTTCCTCACTAGCACAAAATCACCTCCCCTTGGTGTGCAGCCAGAAGGGGTTCAAGGCTTCGCCTGTGTTAGCCCTTGACTACTCCCCTGCTTTGAAAGAAAGGAACAAATCAAGCGACAAATTACAGGTCAGGTGAAACGAGATGTTCCCAAATCATTTGTTGCACTGGTTTATTAATAGCAATCCTAGTTTGTCTTTTCTGTAGGCTAGAGGAACTGGATACTGTGATGTTACACTAGATAATGCCTGTCTGTCTTCAAAAAGGTCTATGTGAGGCCTGATGCAAATGCCATTTGAGTCCATGAGACTTTCCCTATTGCCTTTTGTGAGGAGACTTGCACAGCTTTCCTTCAGCTGGCTTTCAGCTGAGGGTACCATGGGGAAAAGTGAAAGATTAGGATATGCCATCCAAAGCAAAGTGTGATTTATTCACTAGTTAGTTGATATTGATGTGGAATTATCAAGCCCATGGTTAGTGAAAGCCCAAACCTGGTATTGTTTTAGTCCAGCTAAATTCAGATATATAGCTCCACAGAAACACAACAAAGCACTGCAGTGATGGTTACAGACATCCGGAATAAAGGAGAATTTATGGGTGTGGGGCCTTTTTCAATGGCAAACAAGGGACAGTTTGAAAGAAAGGGGAGGAGAGAAGACCTTAAAAATAAAGAAACCTTCTAATATTCCATATGCAGAGAAAACAATTTCCATGCCTCTTATCAAAAATGTGTTAAATCAGCTAACATTGATATAACTTCAAGCAATTAGGAGCACGCTAATAATGATATGAGTCTTCAGCTGTAAATAATTACGCTGCCTCAAGGCTATGCTTTAATTCTTGGCTTGCTGTATCTATAAACAATAATCAAACTGCAAAGCAAGTTGTGTTGTTTTTGTTCACAATTTGTGAAATGATTTCTGTACCCTACAGTGATGCTGATGGCTATTTTGACCTTCAGGAACTCCGGCCTGTGAGGCTAAGAGCTAATGTGTACTTCCATCGATCTGAGTTACAGGCACACAGCAGGTTACTGTGCCTGTTCTTCACAAGTACAAAAGCTGCTATCGTCAATCAGTGTGTGTTGTGAAAAGGGGGCTTGCTGCTGAGACTCAATAAATAGGGACATTAGGAGGAAATGTTATAATTGCTGCTACCCACATCTTGTTAATGAGTAATGTACAGTTAGACTCCATGCAATTGCAGCTAAACTGTTTATACAATTTATTCTTATGTTGCAACTAACATTTAACATAATGAAGTATCATAATTGCAGCCATTAAAGTCAAGATTAAGATTTGTTTAATTAGAATTAAGAAAATGTAGAATAGACTTTGAAAATGTAGGGTTTACTGGGTAGAATCTGCAGCATGTAGGGAAATTCAGAGGATGGGTATTAAAGAGCTTTGTTTGTAGAAAAGCCGTGCTGATAGGGCATGATCCTCCTGTCAGCCCCGCTTTTGGAGCAGCTCTGTTGCAAAACACACAATGCACTTATGCAGGTGTAAAAACGAAAACTCAGCCTGGCCTTGAGTTCTGACTCTCCGATTTTTAAATCCTCTGATAAAATGTAAAATGATATTTATTTAGAAGGCAATGTATATGTTTGGCTTCCTGCTCCAGTGTTCACACACACCATCCGTATGTGGAGCCTCTGTTTTCTCCCTGGTGCAAACCTGAAATAAGTTTGCCATGAAAGGAGGATTTGGAACTGAATGGCTCCATAAACGCAATACAGAATTGTCATATATACAATGCTTTAGGAATAAAGTAATTGCTCTCAACTGTCTTAAAGCACTCTGCATATACACAGATTCAGGCAAGCACTAGTATTTGGGGGCAAGTACATAGAAAACAGAGACTAGATCCCTGAAATGGAAATTACATAGGATATTTGTGTAAAATTGCAAGCAACTTCTTGGAAGTGTAATGATGTTCAGAGGCAGCAGAAATATCTTAAGGCTTATAATTTGAATGCAACCCTGTGTCAGTTTTCTGATGGAGCAGCATAGACAATACACTGAAAATGCCATGTTATTTTTGAGGCAGCTCAATTAGCTGGGAAAGGCGCTTGGGTGGGATGTCTCTCTCACAGAGCGGGTACGTCTGCAGGAAACGCAGCCACCAATCTCATGTCTGTTTAGAGAAAGTGATGTAAATAATACTGTGGTTTGTGTTGGCTGGCAGAAAAGAAAATATCAATAACAGAACCTGTTCTGAAAAAAAAAATCAAAAGAATTTTAAAATTTTCTTGGAAATTTTTTTGTTTGTTTTCACATTGTGATTTTTTTTTTCCATTTCCCATTTCAGGGTAGTGATGGGGGGGAGGGGTTGAATGTTTTGCTGTGTTTGGCAGGGACTGGTTAATTTGGCATGCAATGCTTAATTGTTTTGTTTGGGGATGCTGTGACTTCTGTTGTGAATAGAATTTTGTACAGATCACAGTTGGTCAAGATACGATGCTCAGGAATAATTTTTTTAATTTTCATAAATTCAAGAAGCTTTTTTTAAATACCTTTGTGTTATTTTCAGGTCAGATTTTCAATTTACTGAGTAAATGTGTTGCTGCAAAGATTTTAGTAATGGCATATTAAGGAACTCACAGATCATAAATGCTGTAGTCAAAGATGTGATAATTTATGCAAAGAATAATTATAGATGACAAACGGAAACAAAGGCCAATTAGGACGATTACTGCTGTGGTGTCATATCAAATGAAATTTTTATAATTCTCTCTCTCAGTGCTGGACTAAATCACAACATAAACCTGTTGGTCAACATTTTTGAAAAAAATGAACTGAACAGCTGTGAATACTGGTATGATGCTGAAGGTTACAGACAAAGTCAGTGTTGGTTATCTAAGATTTAGAAGCCCATTGATTCCCTTTAGAAGAGTCTCTCTAAAGATGGAATAAAATTGGCATTGATTTCATTTTTGGGAGAGAAGCCACATACTTTAAGATAAGAGCCATATTCAAGTGTATTTGGCTTGCAACAAATAGTGGGTTGTGCAGTTGTTATGCTTGTTTTCTTGTCTTGCTTTCAATATATCCAAAATAAGAGTTCTGTGATATCATTTTTAAAGCTTTTTATTTTTTAATAAGGTAAAACATTACTAGCTGAAAGATGGTAGTCTTGTTCTCATATGATGCATCATCAGGTAACATGGATTCCCACAGCTGCATGACATGCTGCTGGAATAATTTGGTTTTGAATGCTAAGGACCGTTTCTAGTTTCCGCCACCTGAATTTTGGAGACAGACCAAAATGCCTCTGTGGTTCTTTACAAGCCATTTTCTCCTCACAATTTATGTCCAGTTACCTTTCCTGTCTGGAAGACCTAATTCTGAACTGTCTTTGAAAAAAAACACCTTCTCCCCATTGTCCGTTAGCTACTCTGACCTTCCCTTTCTACCCTGAAGTCATAATTCACATGTTTAGCTGAGCTCGTGGCCGAGATGCTCTGCCCTCTCTTCTCCTCGTGGCTGTTGTGCAAATAGCCAGCAGGAAGCCTAGAGCTTAGGAACGGGACTGCAAAGGGCTGTTTGAGTCACCAAAATGAGACCTTGCTAATCAGAGGCAACAAATGCCTAATCCAGAGAAAAATGCCTTTTCCAGGTGCCTAGAAGCACAGAGTCCTGAGACACTGTGCCGTGGCTGTCTTGAAAGCTATAAAGACCGGTGATATGTGCTACAATGGTGGGCTTCTCATTGGTGTACTAACTCTCTGCAATAGCAGGGAATTTTGTAAGGTAGGTTCTGCTGATGGTTGTAGGAAGGGACAAAAAGTACCCCACCAATCCTTGCCAAACATAGCCGAGGGAATTTCTCATCTGACTCTGAACTTAGTGGTCAGGTTTGTCCTTTGTGAGCAGGACACATCAGATGGCCATCTTGGAGATGTTAATAGCACCAGTTAGATGTTAGGAGCACCAGACTGCTTTGTCTTCATCTGTGAAATTTCTTCACGTGAGGGGGGATGAAAACTCTTTGCCCATTTGTTTGGAGCTGACAACTGATAGTTTCACTAGAGTGATATATGTCCCTTAAAAAAATAAAATAAAATAAAATAAAAAAATGTTATGGAGCTTAAGGCAGGTATTGCAGAGTTGGAGTAGATACGTTGAATGGTATTTTTCACAAATCAAAACTTATTCAGCCTCTATGTTCCTGCCCTTCAGAGAGGACCCCTCTCCAGCTAGAGCGGATCTATTCTGTTTTACTTAGCAGAGGCCTTACTGGGATTTACTTTACTATTTAGTTCATTGCTTGTGTTTCTGTGGGTTTAAAAAATAAGAAAATTGTAAGCCCAATGCAAATGATACATTTTTAAAGCTATTGTGCCAGAGTAGGTAGCACAAAGGGTTTTCAGCCGGGTGCCACCCCATTGAGCTGTGTTGTTGCAGCTCCCTTTGTCCGCAGTGCCCAGGATGCCAATGTCCTCAGCTGACTCCAGCTAAAATGGGCAAAACAGCTCTTGGCAAGTCTTCGCCCTCAGCTAGCAGGGGATGCTCAAAAAAGAACTAACCCACCCTGCCCCCTCCTCAGCCAGACCTCTGTTGGCACCCTACAAAGTTAGGGTGTGTGACCCCTCTCACAACCTATGAAATTACTCCTATCTTTTAATATCTCATTACAAAGGCTGTTTTCCTTTTGCTAAACTTGGCCAACTGGCAAAAGAAAATAAGAGTGCCAAAAAATATATATTTCTTTGTGCAGCAGGAGGGGAAAAACTAAATCCTGTTACATTAGGTCTCTTCAGCCAGGACTGCAATGATAATGACTGCAGAGAAGCAATTTTAGTACTTCCCAATGATTACAGGTTTATAGTTCCATAATTATTTAATGCTCGTTAGATATATCTTTTTAAGTATGCTTCTTCTAATGCAGGATCTCTTGCTAAGCTAATTTGGAGTGACTCCCTGCCAAATCAATATCAATCTTCTGGCAAATATTATTAAATATTTGTTTGATACCTATTTACAAGTAGGAAAATAATTTTGCTGCCAAGGGATTGTAAATGTGTGAAAAAACCCTCTGACAGCTTACTTCACTCACTGCCTACAAGCCAGCATCTGCATGCCAAAGTTGGAAGACTAAGATGAAGAACATAATTAAGGAAACATATGAAGGCTAGCACAGGGTTTGAGATTAATTAGCTGTGCGTCAATAATCTCATCAATATCCGATTAACAAATGACACATTGCCCAATGAAACATATTGATTCATTCACACTCCACACTGTTAATAAATTGAAGCTGCTTTGCTAAATGAGAAAGCTGACAAAATAATAGCTTCCTAATACTTCGCCAGTATTGTGATAAAAACATAAAATTAGCCCAAAGTATACTTCATTTAGCAGCACTGTCATTGCACTTATGAAGCTTGTTAATGCAATAGTGTGGGAAGATTTTTTAGTAGACTGATTTTTAAAATGCAAACAATAGATGGATGTGTACAGAACTAGAAATGGAGATGTTATCTGTTCATTTGAAATGGGGTCCTTAGGTGAATGTATTTTTCCAGAAATGAGGCAAACCTTTTGTATAATGTTGGGACTGGAGTTTTAATGGTTTTTTTTTGTTGTTGTTAAATATGATAAAATATTAGCATCCAAGACTAGCATGTAAGTGTCCAGAATACAAATTCTTTGTCACTGAGATTTTTTTCCCATTCACTAATCTAGGGATTGTATCAGTATTTTACTCTGTGAAGACCTGATAAAAAAAAAAAAAAAAAGTTTTTTTTTTTTTTTTTTTTGATGGGGAAAAGATTCAGAAAATTTGATGAAGGAAGCAGGTGTGGAACTAAAGGAGTCCCATTTTCCCTCCTATGCATTGACACACCCTGTCTGCTCCTACAAATCAACTTCTCCATAAAAAATGTGGAAAAATAGCTGGGGACAAAATGTGTGCTATTTACTTGTCTTATTAAACTGTCAAAAGCATTCAAAATAATGGAAAACACCAGCAGCATAAACCACTGATAGTGTGGTTTTGCTATGCGAGCAGTACTGCCTTGTTGGCTTCTTATGGTGTTTGAAAGAACGGTGTTACGACGGCTGTGGCTCCTACTGTGCTGTGTTAATGCTGCAGCAAGGCGCTGCTTAGAGGGGCAGAGGAGCTGCTGTAGCCTCCAAGGTCTGCACAGTAAAGAGGAAGAAGCCCCTCACCCAGTTTAGCAGAAGGGGCTGCTCTTGTCTGTGAGCTGCAATTCAGCGTCCTGGTAGGAGCAGCGGTTTGGCTCTGATTTTGTGGTGAGGGAAGCCTGCCAGGTGACCATCCTCCCCACCTGCCACATCCTCTCCCCAGGTGGGACTGCGAGGTGGTGCCGTCCCTGCCACTTCCAGTTGCTCCTCTGCATCCCGCTGCATCCCACTGCCCTCCACCCAGCCCTGCGGGGCCGTGATGACCCGACGCTCCCCGCGCCAGCCCTGCAGGCCCACCCGTGGGGTGCAGTGGCAGATGCGAGGGAGGCAGCTGCGCTGGCCGCCTGCCCGCTCCCCTCCACTCTGCTCTGCTCCGGCGGAGCTAGCCCGGCACCTGATCCCTGTGGAGAGTGGGGTGGGGGCTGCCCCCCGCACAGGGTCGGTGCCCTGAGTCAGTACCTATGCCTGGTGGTGGAGCTGCATTGGCATGGCGGTGGCGTTGCTGCGTTTGGGCACCCACGTGCACCTGAACACATGCTGAGATGCTTTGTGTGGTGATCGAGGTACGAGGGCTCCTGGGATCCAGATGAGTCTGATTTACCTCTCTCTATGTGTGCACACATAGATCCACATCACAGACACATCTACGCACAAAATCTTGTCTCATTCTCCAGGAGGAAAGCAGTTGCTGTAAACTTTCAAGTTATGTGGACCATGTTCTAGGAAATTTGGAAGGTTTGGAATCTGGAGGCCAAGCTGTTTGTTTTACTTTTTTTTAATAACTATTTAATGTTCTTGCAAGGCTTTTATGAGTCATTGTTATGCATTCAAAACCTTAACTCTTAGACCTCACAAAAAGGTTTTATGACTGTGGCTAGAAATTAGTGATCAAAAAGGCTCTTTAAGTGTCCAGGCTCATTGCCCTGTTGTTGAGGATTGTTCCCCACAGTGAAGTACTATTTCCAACCCCATTTTAAATGAACCGGCTAACGTTTGGTCCATCTGTAGTTGGCTCTTAACTAACTGTCATTAACTTTTTAGGGCTCTGTGATATGCTGAATAACTTGGAACAACTAATGATTTTATTACCAATCTTAATATTTAGAGTTCCCTGTGGAGTCGTGTATGGTTCTTAATGAAACCATTATTTACAGGATTAAAATCTCTTGACAAATTCCTTTCCTTCCGACTGCACAGAAATTAACACACACTTGCAGACCAACCTGGGATGGAAAAGGGCTTTGTGTGAGGTGTAGCACTTCTGTTTTCTTTAAATGAATTATCTCTAAAATGTCGACAACAGAAAATACAGCTTAATGACTTCCTGCCTTAGTTCCATTTAAGGTAGCTTATTACTGCAAATTATTATTAGTTTGATTCTACATTGTCTTAGGGCCTGTCCTTGTAATATAGGGAACTTGACCTCTGCACATTTATAATAGTGAAGGATGATCCCCATCAAGAAGGATGTCCTTGTAGACTATCTTGTAGGAGTGTTAGATTATATTCTCAAAAGCACTAAAGGCATTATCTGAAATGTGCATATGAATAGATGTTTACTTATAGGAAAAAATAAATGAATTTCTTATTGGGTCTCTGGCTGTGTTCACAGCCTGTGGCACAGTCACTGGGCAAGAATTTTATTTGGTGTAAGTTCAGTTTCAGATGAGGAGATCAGCAAGTTCATTGAACTTGTATCATATTTCTTGTACACCCACTGCTTTAAACTTAACCCTGAAATAACCTCTTTCCATAGATATTCTTGATTTTCTAAAACATTTATGAGGTTTGTCTTGACACCTTTAGGCTGAGGCAGTATTTGGAGGGCTCTCTGATGTTGTAACACATTGCTATGTGAAGTGTGAGTGTACATGAACACCTGTCCCAGATCACTTAGGAGTAAGACTTAAGAGTAGCCAGTGAAGAGCATCTGCAGTTTCTGCTGAAGTCATTTAGTTTCAGGTCCTTCTGCTGTCTCATGATGTGGATGCTTTGCGTGCTTTGACAGGTTACAAATCACTGTAATATCTCCCTCCTTCACATAGACGAGGAGTACTCAGGCACAGTAACTTCTCTAAGGGGCACATGTCCACCAGATATCATGAATAGTCTCCAGAGCAGTTCAGTCAATAGCATAGTTCCTGACAACAGCAGTAATATTTCAAAAGCAGTTAACAAGGGTAAGGGCGCATGTCTGCCTCTGGGGAATGATCCTCAGAAACTGGCAGGAAGAAAATCTAATTGGAAGTGTCAAAAAAAACAAAAAACAAACAAACAAAAAAAAACCAAAAAGAAATTCTATTGCTATTAGACCTATAGCATGCTAAGACCTGAAGGAAAACTAACTAAAGCTTGTGAATTTTAGTTAGTGACGGGAGCTTTCTGTCATTTAACTGATGGTCTCTCAATGAAGCTCATCTTGTGATAAAAATGGGGAACTCGCAGGTGTTTTCTTGTGCAAGTCCTCATTCTTTTTCTTATCTGCTCTAGTAGCAGTATATTTGAGCAGGTTTCCAGTCTTTCTACAAAAGTAAGCATGTTTCTAGAAATCCTCTTAGTTCTCCTGATCTAGGTAGCCAACTCCGACAAGTGTGCTCTCTCACCTTCTTTGATCTGGACGTGTTTGGACCATCCAACTCCTCTTACTCATTCCATTTTCACATTAAAAAAAAATGTGCAAAAGCCTGAAGTGAACATTCAAGAAGAACACATTACCCCTGGCAGTTCTTGCACTAGAAGAAACAGTGAACAATTCTGTTTTCGTCATGCCACTTTCTGGTTTATAGATCTCCTTCGTATGCCCCCTCAGATCTCTTTTGCAGGCAAAGAATTCCAGACTATTTACTTGTTTCTTAGACAGAAACCATTCAATATCTTTGATCTTTTTTCTTGCATTTTTCTCTACCTTTTTGCGTTCTATTGTACCTGTATCTGTGCTCATGGCTGCTCTTTTAGTCATGCATCAAAGGTTCATTTGGCATAGCAGAATGAGACAACGTCTATTGTCTCAATAGCCACTGGCTATAGGCTATTAGCCTGCCTAATCACAACTTCTGCTTTACAATCTAAGGCACGGTGACTCACCTATGTGATGACCAGCCAGGTTTTATAATTCGTTTAAACAGAGTCCTTGCTTTCTGTTACAGTTATAACTTCGGTTTGATGCTTTGTCATCTTAAATTTTAACCTGGATCTGTTGGTTTTGCTTTGAGGGTGGACAGCCTTGGTGAATTCTGTTTTATTCCTTGAAGTCTTAGCTCAGTAGCTTAGACCATAATTGTGAAGGTAATAATTTGGTGCCCCCCCCAATCCTAAATTGTCATTCTTTTATGAAAA
Organism: Anseranas semipalmata; assembly: GCA_013399115.1. Classification (NCBI taxonomy): domain Eukaryota; kingdom Metazoa; phylum Chordata; class Aves; order Anseriformes; family Anseranatidae; genus Anseranas; species Anseranas semipalmata. Next base: position 122,964 of record VXAA01000397.1, read on the forward strand.
GACTTTTCTAAATGTGAACTAAAGTCAATAATTTTTGTCCCTTTCTTTCTCTAAAGAGAGATTTTAAAAGTTGTTCTGAGATGAAAAATCAACGACCTTCAAGAAAAAAAAAGAGGCTTTCCTAACCAGTAAAATGTAGGTGATTATATCCTCTTTCCACCCTTTGTTTAAAAACAGGGCTCAGAGCTTCTGTAAGAGGAATTAAAGCTGATACATGGTAACTGATGGGCTCATCCCCTGTGGTGATAAGTCTAGGCACTTTGCTAGAAGCTAGAGCTTCTGCTATCCAGTCTGCGTTGGCAAAGACTTTCTTTGGGTCTTGACCAAGCCCCAGCTTTTAGGCTTCATGCCAGAGTCTCAGTAGTCACAGCTGTGAAGAGTTCATCCTCATGGCCTGTCATCTTAAACATCTGCTAGCTTTCAGGTCAACAAGGAGGAAAAAATCCCTTGCATGTCATATCCCAACCTGACTGACAGAAGGGAAGGGGATGTGTGATGATGGTCTGTCCCTATAGGCTTCAAAGTCTTCATTAGGGACAGTTCTCCGTTATAGCTCTATGTTCTCCTGTTCAGTAAGACTGAGTGCGGGATATCTTTTGCCTTCCGTCATTGAGTAGCAAGAAGATTATGGTGTTGCATGTGGTTGAAGTGTGTGGAAGAAAGACTGAACGTGCTGTAAGGGCATGAGCAAATACTATCCCTCACTTAGTGAGGGGTTCTCTTGCTTTTTACTTTTGGTAGGAAGACAGCAGGCAGGCTGAAGCCATGCGTGATACCTTTACACCGGGTGAAAAGTGTCTGATGTTGACAGCCATTGTTGAGTTCACTGATGCTGGGCAGTGAGAGATGTAGATGAAAGTGCCAATTCAGTGCATAAAGCTCTATGAACCTACACTGAATGGTCTTTGCTGTGCCTCAGGTATTGTGCTTGTCTCTGTTCCCCATCTGTGATATGGAGTCAGGGAAGATTTTGTTTTTCCCTCTTTTATTTCAGTTAGACATATTTCAAGCAATGAATTTGTCTTACAGAGCATTGTGCACAAAACTTTCTGGCATTGGTGCTAACACATGTGGCATCTCTGGGCAGACTTGTTAGACACATATACAATAACAGTTGAGTTGACCTAAAGCTAACATGGTGGTAAAGCAGCAGAATTTTGGGGCTTCCTTCGTGTAAACTCTGGCTTTTGTGCCATACAGCCTTTCATTGATGGGTGGTAACTCACTGAAATGTCAGTTCTTAGAATTAGACATTCAAAACAAAAGACTGGGTTTTAAATAACCAAATCCAGCAATCATAAAGAATGTAGCTTTTGAAAAATTGTCTTGTTTCCTTGAATCACATTTCCCTGCTAGTCCTCATCCCTTTATTGATGACAGATAGAAAAGGCTGTTGCTTGTGTTAGCTGTTAACTTGCCTTTGTCAGAGCCCTTTCCACCATCTGTCATTGCATAACTGTATGTTCCCAGGTTTGTAACTCTAATGTGTTTTTGCTGTTTTGTGTACAGTACGTTACAAGTTATAAAAGCCTGAGTAAATAATTCATGCAAAAACCTTTGTAAATATTGTCAAACTGTGGAATAAATGATTTACTAAGAGGTCTCTTGGCTCAGCCTAGCAGCTTTATTACTGTAACTTGTTTTGTAAACAACCTCCTCCCCCCACCCTCTATTTTTTCCATCAAGTGACTTTGTGTAAATTCTATTGCTAAGCACTACTTAGATGCATTTCAATCACCATAAATAATGCAATATCAGCACTTTAACCACCAGGGGACTCCATTCAGAAGTCAACCAAAGGTGTAGTTTGTGCAAGACCCTTGAGGGAACAGGTTTTTAATGTGGGTAGAACAGCGTACTTCCCACTGCTTTCATCATAGATTATATTTGCTGGAGATGGCTCCCTCTTAGCTGAAACCTGGGTTTGTAGAGAGCTGATACCTGTGCTTCTTTTCACGTTGTGTGGATGTTCTGCAAATACAGGTAGAGATCAGGACCTCGAGTTATGAGAGGTGGTCCTGAAAAACACTGTTTTTCTTTGAGCTTTTTAATAGAGCGTTGTCTGAGTGGTCGGAGGAGAAGTAATCAGAAACATTTGTGTAAATGAATAATATGACTTTGATGTATTCATAAGCCCCTTGTTAGCTTTCTGAAAACACAGCTGAAAATGAAATGTTTCTTCAATAATGTTAGTGGAATGGGAAAATGTAAGTGGGAAAACGTGTTGCATCTGAATCCTTATGGGGCAGGCATAATTTTGTGGCTACATGTGCTTGTTCTGAGTTTATTCTGTGAAATACAGGCACACTTGGCAGGTATCGTTGGTGAACAACTATGGTGATCATGACTGTGGAAGCTGCAAACCACCCATGCTGTCACATTGACTCAGAATTTGAGTTGAACCTTGAGTCTGAAGTCTGAGTGTGCCTGTATTGGTTGCAGGCTGTTTTTCATCTGGCTTCTGTATGGAGTGAGCAAACTGTCTTTCCAGGCAGGAAGACACTCGCATTGCTGGAGAGACAGCTTCAGAGTGGACCTGTGCCACTGCAGGCAGAATGCACATAGACTATCTTAGGCCTCCTGGCTCTGCCAACCTGAACTGAGGAGAGCTGTTGGACAGGTTGGGCACAACCAACTCATCTTCTGCTCATGGGGAACATGCCATGCAATTGTTCTGTCTGGGTAGGTGAAGCAACAGTCACAGAACAAGGTTTGCAAGAATAAGGATGGGGGGGTGGCTGGAGGGTGTGGGAACAGTTTGTGGAATGATCCCAAGAACTGGTGGACTCTCTAGAGAGGAAGAGCAGAGTGTGGTCGCCTTCCTGGCGAGCTGTTCCCCTTGGCATGGCAACTCATCTCCTCACCACTCAACCCACCTCACTTGACTCTTAAGCTCCACAGAAATGGACTATTCACTCAAAAGCCCTAAGATCAGAGAGCTCCTATTCATCCCTCATAACAAGTTTCTTCCTTCCCATTGTGTCCTGCATCCATGCTGTCAACTCAGAGCTGAAAGAATTCATTTCTAGTGAGAAGGATCCCATACCTGGTGGGATGAACTCCCATGTCAAAATGTGCAGTAAGTGTAAACAGTCCAGCATAAACGAACAAGATTTTTTCGAACACACAAGCATCAACAGTAGATGTTCTCAGACACTCCTGTGAACGGAAATACTGTTTCTGAGTTCTTTGAAGTGACTTTGTGCCAGGCTGGTCTGAACAGCTTTGGAAGTTCACTTGCAAAGATTTCTGACTGTCTGGGAGTGCGGAAAAATCGTTCGTTACCTTCACAATATTATGTCTGATATCAAAGCTATCCAGAAATGATAAGATGGCATTTTTATTTTACCCGATCTTTGGAAAGGAGTTGGCCATCTGTTGTCGATTCATCTGGGTCCAGAGCAACCAAGCTACCTGTGGCTTAAGAAGTAAAAGTAGACCAAGAAGGAAACCTCTTGGAAAGTTCAGTAATGGGTTTTGGGCATTTCTGTGTGTCTGATGTAGTGATGAAACAGCTTCGCCTCCTCTGCCTTTTTAACCCTCATACAAAGAGGATGGTGGTGTCCCAGCAGTAGAATGTAACTGAGTGCGTGAGAAAGAAGAAGCTGATAATGGCAGCATTCAATCATGTAGAGCTGATGAAAGAAAAAATAATGGTGTGTCCTCTACGAGTTATTACTGGTAGTTTCCATAAAAGCTGAGTAAATGAAGTCTGAGGCTCAATTAAACCACATCTTGTCTTTCTTCTTGTGTGCCCAGGACAATACATTGTTTGCTGTGAATAGACCACCCGAGGGCTGGTCATGTGTTTTGGTAGAAATCATACTTTTGTCAAACAAAGCAAAAGACATAATTATAGACTTTTTATATAAAAAACTATTTTAATTATTATTGTGCATTTCTAATTAGAAATGTGTTAAACAGTTGCCATTAAATGTTTAGAAGCATGAAAATAACAAAATGCCAGAGAATTTGTTCTGTAAAAGCTAATTCTGATTTGGCTCAGTAGCAACAGATCAGCAGGAATTCCTCCCATTTTTGGGGGGGCTGGGGTTGAAGGGTGGTGGCAAGAAAGTTGTGTTTTATTTTGCCAGATGAGAAAAATCCTAAAAGTCACAATCTTTGTCACAACAGTTACGGTCACAGAATGAAAAAGTAAATCTTGAAGCTGTAATTATCTGTTGTATGAAATGTGTGGTAGCTAGCCATGTGCATTATTGGCATTATGAGATGTGTATTCCTTAGGTGTATGAAGTCTAACTAGCAATATTAAGTACCTGTGAAATATAATGGATATAGATTGAAAGGTGGCATATGCTAACTTTTATGGAGTTAGTGGGATTCTAGATGGGGTGGGGGGTGCACAAAAAAGATTGAGAGGTCACTTTGTAGCCTCAATAAACCTAGATATAGGACTCGTTGAAAATTTTCTCTCTATGGTGTGCACGCATAGATATCAATTGTTTTCAGATCCACAATGATTGTAATGAAAGGCTTTATTCTGGATGCTCTGAGGAAATCTTCTATTTATCTTTCATGTTAATTACTTTAAAGTCTTCTCTTCTGCTGGTGCTTCTCCTGTTATACTCCCATGTGAGCTACAGGGCAGACCTTGGAGACTTGTCTCTGCTTCTCATGCTCTGTAATATTCTGACCTTCGGCGTAATCCACACTTACTGTGGAGTTACTCTGTGTGTTGTCACCTTGATGCCACTGCACCTTTGCTATTAGACATTCATGGAAACTGAAAGAATGCTTTAAATTATGCCTTGATTTCCTGGATGCTCCCAATGAGTCTCGGCTGATGTGCTCACCGACATCACCTCTTCTCATCAGCTTTTCCCTGTTGCTGTGGTAGAGCTGGCTATAGCTCCCTGGTGGAAAGAGATTTGCACCTATGCAACTCTGCTGACACCGGGACATACAACCTTTTTGAGCCCCATGACCTCTGTGGTTTCTCTGAGGGAGAGGTGCTTTTTGCCTCTCTTTGCTATAAAATAGAAACCAATTCTGTATGAACTAGAAGAGGCGGCTGTCTATCTGCACTTCTGTTGTGGGTGTTTAAAGGCAAGTATATGGTCTTCTGCAGTGCACCTACAGCTGGAGCAGAGCACAGGATGATGTAAGGAGGAAAATACTGAAAAAGCTTGAACGCTTTGGATAAAAAGATGATCTCCATGCTTACTAAGTGTGCAGACTGAAACACTGCATCATTTGTGTGCAATAATCACTTCTAAGGAGCTACATATGTGACTAAGTCCTGTACTACTTCTGGTTTCCTCTCAAACCACTTTTTTTTTATTATTATTATAACATCTAAAGCCTCAGGCATGGAGCCAGTAACCCAGCGTGATAAGGGCAGCACACAGAGCAACAAGCATTCCCTACTCCCAAGCATTTACAGTCCAAATGTTAGAAAAGAGGCAATATATGAATAAGGATCAAGAAAAGAATATAGGAAAAGGCCTCAACACAGTAGGTATGGCACATCAATAACCCAGTCTGGGACTAGATTTTTAACATGCTTATAGCAATGTAAGTTTTAGTAATATACTCTTCCTCTTGTCTCTTCTTTTCTGGAGTGTACTTAATGTGTACTAGGCTATTAAAACCCTCATCTCCAAGGTGATGTGGTATATATTTTTTGGCTGACTGGTTAAAAAGAATGTGGAAATTTAGAGAGGGAGACACAGGACTAATCCGTGTCTTTATTTCATTTTCCAAGTATCCGGATCAAATAAAGTTATCTGCTCAGAACATAATCAGTGAGGAATCACTAGTGAGCTGATGGCAGCAGTGCATGACATGCAGTAAATCCTCTGGACAAGACCTGCCGCCACGAAAACCGCTGGACTCCATCTCCTCCCCTGTGGTGGGGCACAAGGTTTCTGTGATGCAGTGCTGTGCCAGACAACTTCAGCTGCAAAATTATGAAAGGTCAGTGAAATGATGACTATCTAGAGCATCTATGGAGTGTGCTGTATCAGCAGGTGTTGGCAGCAAACTGTGGCAGAAAGTTAAACCTGTTTCCCTGGCATGTCTCCCCTGATTTGGGAACCTGATTTTGGGGACTGAACATCCCTCTCTGTGCCTATAAGTCGCTACAAGAAGACGTGGCAGTGGAGGTCTGCTTCGGCATTGTACAACAGCTAGGTGTATGCATCAAAAAATATGTTCATGGCTACTTATAATATCTGGCGTTTTATAACCCCAGTGACTCACTATCTTTCCTAAGGAGAGAGTCTCTGAAACCACCTCCTGTGGCTGCCTGAAAGGCACACCTTTGCAGGTGCCACCTGCTGCTCCTCACTTAGCACTTGATAAAATCTTCTCTCTACACTAATCAGGAGCCAAGAAGCATCCTTCTGTCACTGATGGTCTCTCATGCCAGGTGGATGGACATTGCAGGAGGTTTTCATCATGTTGTTTATCAGCTACTTCTACTTCATAATGCAAATATCTTCTCCCTGTCAAACCCTCTGGGAGAAATTACCTGTAATTAGTTCATTCTGTGTAGGTTATCCAGAGACACTCTTTGAAAGCAGTGCTATTGCATTTATTTCCCAAGGAGCAGTGATTATTATTGAAGAGAAAAAGAATAATAAGCAGTCTAAAAGCTTTTTTTTTATTATTATCTAGGCCCCCCCCCCCCTCCCCACCCCTTTAAGGCATGGGCTGGCAGTTTAATACTGTGTTCTTTACCAAGCAGTTTGTCAGACCCAGTTCTGGAGAAGATCACTGCATCCCGCAGAGGAGCCAAAGACTGGAGATGTGTCTGGTGCCGACAGATTTGCCCTGGCACCTGCCGCGCATGCCAGCAGCCGTCTCATCGGGGGGACCTGGACGTCACTGTCACCATAGAGACAGCAGCGAGGATTTGGTTTCAAAAGGTGAAGAGAAGCTGGGAATTAGGAAGGTAAGGCTGGGTCTGCCTCTCAACTTTCATGATGGATTTTAAAATGATACTATATATGAAAGGATGCCACAGTAGAGGGATGCTCTACTGTATGTTTATATATGTGTGTATATATGTGCATATAAATATACCTAAATACATGCATATTTACACTAACTGTTTTGAATAGACACGTATGCGAAAGAACCAAATAGAGTATTTTTAAAGAACTTGCTGGTGTTCTGCTGACGTTCCTCGATTAATTTTTCATTTACAGATGGCATAAAACAAGACTTGAGTTCTGCTTAAATTTTATTTTAAGAAGTCATAAAATATTCACTGCTTCAAGATTTTATTTGTTTTGCACAGAAGCTGAGTGAGCTGCCTGCGTTGTAAATTAACGTTGTTCACTTCTGCCCCTTTTCATGATCCTCTGCTATGCTTTAGCAATGATATGCATGTAAAGCAATGGTGAGTGTTGACAGGCAAGATAAGGATCAGCCATGAGTCATTGTTTAACCACACGGGACTTTAAAGCCTGGGTTTATACTGGTCCAGAACAGCTTGCAAATAATCCCTCTCTGCCCATTCTTATATCAGCAGATAAACCTCCCCCTCCTGATGGCTTACCCCCGTCCTTTACAGATGTAACTTATTTTTGGTGATGTGTGGACTTGTTTAAAGCTTCAGTTTGCTCATTTATAATCCCCAGCAAGGTGCTGACACCAAAAGGTACAAGGTTTTTGTACCTTGACAGCAAATGATAACTTCACGGGTATGGCTCTGAGGGGAGGAGTCCATCCGCCAGAGCAACAGATGAATTATTAATGAGCAATGCCATATAAGCATTACTGAAGAAAAGGTGGTAGAAAACTTCTAGAGACTGATACAAGATGATGTCTGCGGTGTTGGGCGCCTCTGGGGCAGAAGGTGCTGTGTTTGCCTTTCTGATCTCAGGCCAGGGATATTCAGCAGAGCCCTTGAGCTCTTCTCCCCTCTGGCTGGCCTGCCGCAGCTCCGACAGGGAGTAGCTGGGGCACAGCAGGTTTTCTAACCAAGACACGCTCCTCACCTTGACAGCTGGAGGAAGTCTGGCATGGGAGCCAAATCTATTGGCTTAGTGTCAGTTCTGGGGTATCATTCCCATTTCGGGAATTCCCCGCTGGGGAAGCACCACTGCTCTTGGGAGCAGAAATCAGAACTCGGCCCCTGGGGCTGTCCACTTTGCGAGAGGGTTTTGGCAAGGATGTATTCTTTTTTATTTATCTATTTCTCTTTCTAGGTCTCTTGGATTTTATGAATAACTGAATGACAAGTAAAACTTCAATATTTACCCTATGGCTGAATTTTCCACAGGGGCGTTTGCATGTGTGCATAATGCCACTTGCGTTTATTATTCCTGCTGCTGTCGTCACTCACACGTTGTCTGCAAACACAGAACAAAAGGCAGCTCCCTTTGCAGTAGGCTTATGGCCCAACTGCTTCGTGAAAAGAGCAGAGGGCACAGGGAGAGCCTGGGGGGCCCAAGGAAACCCTGAGATAACATTGGTTGGGCTGCCATTGTCAGAATTCTACAAACTACAGTAATATGTGTATGCTTCATGATAACAAAATAGGCAGCCAGGGTGTATGTGAAGAACTGAATTCTCTATTTACATGCAGCTGGGGTTTGCATTTTTGGGGGGGTGCCATTGTTGGGACATGCAGCTAGCTGACTGACTTCTGTAACAAACTGCATTTTTAACTGCTTTTATCTGATGACTGCTGCAGGATCTTGCCTACCCAGATTTTAGTCATTCACCTTGACTTCTGTTTCAAGAACCTTCTGACCAAATTGATCTTTGGTATTGATATGAAAATCTGTGCTGGTGAACTTTCAAGTTTGACTCACTTTCTGGGATTAGGCAACGTCCCAGTTATGGCACTCTCTCTTGATTAATAATATGTTCATGCTTTTTAGGGAGACTAGAAACTGCAAACATGTTAGATTCAGAGTTCATCCAGTTCAGATCCCTATCAGCTGTGGTGGTGATCTCCAGCTGCTACAGAGAAAAGGAGAGGAAATCCTGCATTAAGCAGGAAGAAGATAATCTGTCATTCTTTCTAAGCTCCAATTGAAACTTTGCTTCGGTATTTCTTTAATAAAAATAGTTTAAAAATATTAATGTAACACATGAGAACATTCTTATCTGTGAGTTTATCCTACCTTTTCTGGAATCCTGTTAAATTTTTGTCTGCCTGACATCCCTTGGCAAGTGGTTTTCTACTTTACCTTCTCACTGAATGTATTTCTTCTTAATTTTTGACTTGCCAGTCTCTACTTTGTTGGATCTGCCGTCTGCCTCTTGCATTGTGAGAAAAACAAACACAGATCTGGTTGATGTGTAATTCTGGGTTATCCAGCATTTTGTATGCTTGCTTGATGGTTTCTTCAACAGACAAACAATTCAGAACTTGATTACCAATTAAGATTATTACAAAGTCAGATTTCAAGAAAGGAGCTGGGTGCTAACATTACCTAGGGGTCTGATCCAAAAGATTTTACTGATACAGAAGCCACTTTTGAAGGACAGCAGAATCAGGAAGAGTGGAAAGAAGGCTGTGCTCAATATCCAGCCTAGGGCCCTGCTCCTTCTGGCACGTCCAGTCCCTTGGTCCTCTATTAGTGGAGTCCTTAGGTTCTGTTCTAATTGCTCACCTGTACTGTCTGCTCTGGCCACAGAATAAATGTGCTTGGCCTGCTGTGGGGAGGATGGGAAGCCACACCTATTCTAATGACTCCCCCACCCCCTTGTTGTTTATTAGTGGTGGGGGTAATATAATTCCTCTGTCTTGCTATGCATCACTGCCTGTATGAAGTGGTCAAGACTTGCATCTGGAAATTGTGCTGTGACGATATTTTTTTTTGTTCTTGGTGCAGCAGGAATATTTATTTGTACCAAGGTTATGCCATAGTTTACAAAATGGTACAAGAAGTAAAGCAACTTCAGCTATCTTCTTTCCAGTGTTATTCCATGATACTGTCACTTCTTTGTAAGACTTCCTGAGGCTTTCTTTGACTAAAGCTGTTAAGGTAGGCCATAGTTATTTTTTGTGTGTGTTGATTTGAGGATAAGGGAGAACTGAAATCATGCTGTGGTGGCTGTTGGCATGTAGATAATTTACAAATTTGTATTGAAAAGATAGGTAAAAGACAATGTGAAACTGATTCTGGACATGGTTTCAGAATATAGAGCTGTTTGCTCACTGTAGATATCTTCATTGATCAGTGATCATTGCCCAAAGGTAGATACCTCTTTTCTTTCTACAAACTTCCATTCACTGGGGTATGTGCTTGGGTTTTTCCAATTGACTCCGAGTTCAATTTTTTGTCTTTCAAGTGACCCTAAAGATACCTACAGAGCTTGTTTATTTTCACCTGCATGGATTGTATAGGAGGATGAATGAGACAGGAAAACAAAACAAAACTGTTTTGAGTGCTCAGTGTTGCAGCAAGAGTATACAATCCCTTTTTGCACGAACCAGTGGATTTTGGTAAGGGTTTCGATAGCATAGAAACCCTGCAGTGCTGTTGACCTTTCTCTTAGATTGGGCCCTCATCAGTGAGGATAAATTTACAGGCAATCCAGCCAGGATTTTTCCACATCGTAAAGGGAATTATGAGGAGCTCTAAGCTCTGAGAAGATGACTCAGTGCCGCTGGTGCTGAGTTAGACCTATCACTGTACCCATTGCAGAGGCACGCAGTCCACACCCAATTTCATCCTCTGCCCACACACAAATGTGTCATCTATCTGTGCATGACTGAAGTGCTCATATCAAAAACATTTACCTGCCAAAGTTGTGGGAATTGTCATAAAAAGTAATTATCTCCTTCCAACTTCTCAAGTATTACTTTCCTCTGTGATCATTCTGTCCCATCTTGGGATCTAGTATATCTTCAAAGGGATCCTGTTGTGCATGTAGGTCTATTTGGGAGAACTGTATTTGCAGAGCCAGTCATGAGTCATGTCAGTCTAAGGAAAACTAGCTAAAATAATATGTGGAATAGAAATGGACCTTCTTGTTTATTTTGGATTAAAAATATTGTCTCTTGGCATATGGAATGCCAAGTATTCCATTCAAAATTTAATTTGGATTAGTGCAATTGATAAAGGTGTATGCTTTTTCATGAATAGCAGTTTTAAAAAGTAGCCTTGTTTGCTATCCCATTGATGCAAGTCAAGCTAGTATCAGATTAATTGTATGAATTATAGCACTATGAAATTCATTCACCTTTCCCACACTCTCTAAAAGAGACTGATTTCATTCAACTACTAGGAAAAAGTGACTTTCCCATCTAAAGGTATGTGAACACCTGTATTTTATGGTTTTATATTAAACTTTCAGACACATCAGAGGTGTAGCCTTAGAGGACCTAGATGAGGATTTGTCTGTGTGCGCATGTGCATGTCTCTGAAATTAGGAACTCTAAGCAAGGTTTGCTGTGGTTTCTTAGGTCTTTTGTGAAAGTGTAAAGCCTCAAGCCATCTTTCAGAGCACAGGAGATCACGGAGTTTCCCTAGGCAAAATGTAATCAGACTTTGTCTCAAAACAAAGGTGAATGCTAAGGCATGGCTCTTGAAGAGGGTTTCTAAGCGACGCTCAACAGAAGGAAAAGAGGAGACATGATCTCCCAGCTGGGAAGAGCTGCTCTGGGTGCTACTGACAGACCAATTGCTTCCTAATGCTAAACAGCCTGGAGCTGGAGAAAAAGAAGATTTCTCCTGAAGAGCTAGGGAAAGAAGGGAATGGAAATGGAGGGGAAATCAGTTTATCCTCCTTTTCCCCTGAGAGGACTGGGGGATTCATGTCTTCTGAGGAATGGATAATTGGAGGCATGGTAGAAGACCAAAGAAAAGAGCAGCTGTTGTGAAACTTCTCTTGGTTCACTTTGGCTACGAGTCCTGAGAATGCCTGACATGATTGGGTCTCCAGTGCAGATCTGGGAGAAAAAAAATACCAAAAACCAAACCTCTGTGAACTGAAACCAGAAGATTTCACAGTCTTCCTTCTGAATCTAGTCATGTGTGAGTCACATCCTGCGTTACCTGACATTGCACAAATGATTCAGAGAAAACAGCGTGATGCGACTTCTCTATGGTAATTGAAATGAGAACGATGTTTGTTGGCATGCATTTCTCAACATGCGGTACAGTAAAATACTTTTTTTTGCGGAACTGTCAACAAAGGCCGGCAGAACAAAGGAGGCCCAGGCATTAATCTGGAATAATGGACAAGAGGTGGCAGGAGGAGCTGAGAAGATTGGAGTCTTGTGACAATTTTTACTGGAAAGCCAAGAGTGCAAGTTTGACTAGTTCTCAAATGAGTCTATATTATTTGGCTAGTATTTAAGAAGTAACATGCAGTGGTAATGGCAGCAATACAAAGCAAAAGAGGAAGATCTTTATCAGTCATTTTTACTTTGGTTTTATTTAACCTTTTTATATAAAAATATTTAAATACAACTGTGTGAGCACTCATCGCGTTATGTTGTTAGTATCTGAGTTATTAAGATACTGTTACATGGGAACAGGAACCAGTGGGAGAAAAGAATTTTGATTCCACAATGTCTGAGAATGCCAGCAGAGGTTTGGCTTACCACAGGGTGCAGTGTTGGCTGGAGGGTTCGGACCTGGCACTGTTACCATTGGTGCCCTTCAATGTCTGAGGTGCGAAGCACGCTCTCTCTTTGGGTAACAGCTGTGGGCAGAAAGTTTCCCCCACAAATCAGAGACTGTCCCCTATGGGTATAAAATGAAGTAGCTCCGCTAAAAAGCGTGGATAGTAGCTTAGAGAGGCTGGAGATCTGGCACAAGATCCCTGTTAACATCCACTGTTTTCCTGCCATCGTCTACTACAACTTCGTGTAAGGACAAGCAGAATTACTGCTGATACAAAGCTCTATCTGATTGGGTTTCATGCAGCCTCTTTCTTCCGTATCTGAGATCATGGCAGCCTGTTTCACACCCACAGCTGATTTCTCAATTTACTCTGCTCCATCTTTGAATTCTCCTTGTGCTATATAAAGCATCTGCTAATGTTCAGTAACTTTCTGCACCTGTAGTTCTATTGATTTAGGACATTGCAGTAGGTTTTCCTCACTCTAGCATGTTAAGATACAAACTGTGCTCCTGGGCTGAGTGCCGGAAAGTATTCAGTAGCACCAACTCCACACAGCGTGAAGGAAGCTGGTCTCAAGACATCTTGTCAACATCCAGGTTGAACATTAATGGTCTGAGCTGAAGCAAATTCTTTGACACCCTGATATGAAACCATCCTGTTCTTGTTGCCCATGTGCCAAAGGAAGCTATCTCTTAGTTGGTGAATAAGGTATGAAGTGTAAACTTTGCATTGAGACTGTGCAATTACCCTGCATCTTTTCAGGAGAAAGGGAATTGTGTGTTCCTCATCATCTTGCACCCAGATGTCAGCATATGGGTTGAGTTTTCTTTTTGAAGAATGCCATGCAGGCTTTTTCTCGGTTGAAACTGAAGCTAGTGTTGTGTCTTGCTGAAACTCTTCAGATTATTTTCCTCCTCACCCCAGATTTAATTTCTAAAATGATTTAAAAACAAAAACACTTGAAATTCTCTGCGGGGAGCTAAGACCCCCATATTCTACTAGGACACTTGCAATAAGAGACCAAATTTGAGTGCCAAGCCCCATTTCTCACATCCGTTAGATCCACTGGGGGTCAATCCCACTGCACAGGAAACCCGTGACCCCAGTGTCTGTGCCCAAGTGTCAATGGCTCTGCACGGGACAGCCTATCTCCCATGCCAGCCTGAATGTGTCTCTGTCAGGCAGAGTGCTGTGTCCTTTCTTTCTCTGCCAAAACAGCTTCCCTTTAGTGCTGATCTACCTACTGAACAGCCCTGGTGCAAGAACCCATGCTGCCCACCAATTCCCTATTGCTTTGGACAGTTTGAATTTCAGATTGTGTGATGAAACTTTCTGCTTTTATGTCCCTGCTCCATTCAGTCTCTTATAACCTGGTGTTATTCTTAGAACAGGTCTTGTGTTTTAATTATTCCCTGCATTTTACAGGGTGGGATGGGCGGCTCTGAATTTTTCTCTTCTTCACAGGCTAGCTTGGAGTCTTGACCATGGTTACACAATAAACCTTAAGCAGAGCCAAGAAATGAATCTAATTTTTTGGGGGGTCCAAATAGAATAGTTCTGATTTGAGAATTTTTCTGATTTTTCATCATCCTTCCTGTGATTTTTCTCCTTTTGGAAGACAAAAAAAAAAAAAAAAAGTTATTGCTTTTAACACACTGAACATCTGCATGTGCTTTGTTGTGGGATACGTGGTGTAGTGAATCTGTATCCATCTTTTGTTAAGGTGAACCCATCTTTGAACTCAATATTAAAGAGTACAAAGCTGTTATAACTCTCATAAGAGGACAAAATAACTCTTGGAAAATATTATGCTTATTATTTGTGCAGATGGCATAAATGAGAGGACTCTTGGTTCTCATCTGTCCTGTTGTTTTGGTGTACTGATATTGTAAGCAGCTGATGGAAAAAAAGGAATCAACACAATGAAGCTTTGTTGTTAGCATCACAAAAACACCACCTTAAAGACTCAGCAAACTTCCCTTCCAGCCAAAAGTATGAACTTCAGGATCTCTAGCCTGATACTGGAGACAGTTCTGGTTTATTGGCATTAAATGATGTATTTAAGGCAGGAATAAGGTATTAGGAAGTTTATAGCATGCTACTGAGGGCTAGTACTTGCATGATATTTATTGCCATCTTGGATACATTGGCATGGTGCAGTATAAGGTGAAGAAAAAAGCCCCCCAGATTAAAGGTAAGCTTCATAAAGACTAATCTTATTCATGCAATCTGAACATCCCAAATCTGTTCATCTGATGCAAGTAAGTGGCTGAATGAACTGGATATGATGGGGAAGCTAGAGGACAGACTCTGTTATTCTCAGTCAACAGCCCTGCAGTCATGCAGTGGCAGAGGACCTTAGGGAACTCATGGAGTCCTGCTGGATTTTGTTTGGGGAGTGGCTTGCCCACACACAGCTCACTGTAGCATCAATTCCTGTGATGGGTCATGTTTTGTTTTGGTTTCTTTACTTTCTTAATTAACTCAAGCACCAGACAGTTGCAAGAAAATATTATATGAAAGATTCATTAGCTTCACTGGTTCAACAGAGAGACGAAGATATTTCCTAATCCAGCTCTATAGTGCTCTGGGAACATCTCCAAAAACTCTTGAAAGACCAGAGTTGGCATTTTTAATTCAGATATAAAAATGAGGCTAAACAACAACAACAAAACACCAAGGAAATCTTCTAAGCATACTTTATGCATTTTAGGAAGGCAGAATAGGGCAAATCTCTTTCTTTTTGACCTTAAATATCACCTTTAGGGAAGCATGAAGTCTTTAAAGTAACTAAACAAAAGTTTAAACCTAACCTATAGGCATATTGATAACTTTACACTGAAATGTCATTCCTTTGTCTTTTCAGGAGAGCAAAATGAAAAATGGAGAATTAATCCACCCATTCTGAGACAGCCATTTGCAATACAGTTTCCACTTGCAATACGCTAAGTTTTAGCAAGCAAGAGCACATCAGTGAGCTAGGGCCTGGAAGGTGTATTGTAAGCTATATATACACTGCATTTTGCATTTAACTGCTATTTTCTTTTTGGGAGGGCTCAACCACAGAGAAAAAACATGGGGGTGAGCAGATGGAGCTGAGGTTCACTGAAGGTTGCTTCTAAGTCCTTAGAAAATCAGTCCATTTTTTTTGTGTGTGGGTGAAGAGCTAGGGGTTAGGATTCCAGCCCCTGCCTTCATGATGCTGTGGATGATGCAGGGAAAGATATGGCCTTATACAAATTTTTATTGGTAGTTGTGGTGTTAGCAGTTTAGGAGGTGAATTGACTTTACAGAGAATGAAATAAAACAGAGATGATTGTGTTTTTGTATTGTCAGCCATCATGAGAGGAAAAAAAAACACACAAGAAAATGTCAGCTAAAAATAAGCATGTAATATAAATGATGTTTGTCAATTGCCTGTCCAATCTAAAATGCACACCTGTGTGAGTTTTAGCACTTTATGAAGGTCACTTATGTTGTTTCTACCAGCTTCTCTGGATTTTCCAAGGTTTCCAGTTGTCGCTACATTTTGGAGAGGACTTGTGCAGTATTGACAACATGCTCAAAAATGTTTCAAAACCAATAGTCGTCTTCTCATTCACTTCTGCACAGGACCATTCACGGACTGCAGCAGGATGGCCTGCAGTGGCAAAGTTGATCTGATCTAAGATGTTGTTCATCAGCAGTTGGAAGTTACTGCTGCTCTGTTGAGTTGTTGTAACTAACAGGGTCTAATCTGTGCAACTGTATGGTAAACCAGGCCAGCATAGGTTTCACGGGATATGCAAGAGCAGTATCAAAAGGCCATTGGTAAGAATTTTTAATCTGTCAGTTGTAACTTTTTAATTCAGTTAAATAGCTGTCAATAACACAAATGAATCATGGTAACAAGAAAGGGCGTATGACCTTGTGTTATAGCAACACCTTATTTAAACCTGTGCTGCTGTTAACAACTGCATGAGGAAACTTGTTTTTTTTTTTTTTTTTGTTTTTTGTTTTTTGTTTTTTTTTTTTTTTAGGATAGAAGAGAACCATGTTGAAACTTCAGCTGAAATATCTTGGTATTTGAGCTGTCACTTTAATATTTTTAGTTTTTAAAGCGTGTCTGATCAGCCATAAGTCTCTGAAACTGCTCTCACCTTCAAGAGAGTAAATGAGAAATAATTCTATCAAGCCAGTGAAATTATACCAATCTGAAACTGCTGAAAATAATGTTAGAATGAGATCCTTCAGTCCTTAATTTGGTATAGGGGGGGAGACAGGAACGATAGGGAATCAGAAAAATATGAAGTGTCGTCATGCCTTTTCAGTTCTGCAGAGGTTTTCATGTGTTCCCTTACTATAAATGCCCTCAGTTGGGAGTTTATAAATTAGTCTGCTGCATTCAATGAAGTAATTCATGCAAATAGAAGTGTATGCATAAGTGTTTTGCAGGTTTGGGACCTATAAATTGCAGAGTAGACTAGACTGCTTCCTTTTCAGTTATTCTATCCCTCTTGTGATGTAATATGTTTTTCAAAATAGTAAATAATTGCATAATCATCCAAAACAGATCCTAAAAAGACAATCAGCTGGTAGACTGCAGTATCTAAAATGAGTAACGATATGCTTTGTAGAGCTCTTTTTTAAAAACCCTCTTTTGTAGTAGTGAAAAATGTAGTATTAAAAGCTATTTTTAGAATGAACTATGGGTGTAACCCAAGCTAATAAAAGCCAAGAAGGACAGCAGGACTAGTGAAGTGATTGTCCCCCTGTACTCGGCTCTGGTGAGGCCGCACCTTGAGTCCTGTGTTCAATTTTGGGCCCCTCACTACAGGAAGGACATCGAGGTGCTGGAGCATGACCAGAGAAGGGCAACGAAGCTGGTGAGGGGTCTCGAGAACAAGTCTTACAAGGTACGGCTGAGGGAGCTGGGGTTGTTCAGCCTGGAGAAGAGGAGGCTCAGGGGTGACCTTATCGCTCCCTACAGGTACCTTAAAGGAGGCTGTAGCGAGGTGGGGATTGGTCTCTTCTCCCATGTGCCTGGTGACAGGACGAGGGGGAACGGGCTCAAGTTGCGTCAGGGGAGGTTTAGGTTGAATGTTAGGAAAAACTTCTTTACTGAAAGGGTTGTGAGGCATTGGAACAGGCTGCCCAGGGAAGTGGTTGAGTCACCATCCCTGGAGTTCTTCAAAAGACATTTAGATGTAGAGCTTAGTGATATGGTTTAGTGGAGAACTTGGTAGTGTTAGGGCACAGGTTGGACTAGGTGATCTTGGAGGTCTTTTCTAACCTAAATGATTCTCTGATTCTGTGAAGAAAGCCCAAACTCACTTATACTGCAACAAAACAAGTGATGCTGGGAAAACAGCTTCTTCTGGCTCAGCTTACCTGCTTCTCAAGTGAAACTGGCTCTTTCCAATGAGCCTATCACACTGCTAGTACACCAGTTATAATGCTTAGGCATCAATGAAGTATATCAAGGTTTTGCTTGTTCTTTATCGAAAAGCAAACTTCTTGCCTTTTTACTTCCACACTACCCCAGTCCTGAACTAAGTGACCAGCTGTGGGACAGCAAATGGTACCCAAGTGGGTGAGAAGGAGGCATGGCTGCCCTGCTCCTCCCCAGGCAGCAGACAAGTGAAAAGAGGACGCACTATCCATAGGCATCATCCCATCCAGAGACTGGCGGGTCCACGGACCAGGCTGCTGGGCATGGCAACGTGTCTCCTCTGTTAAGCTGCTTCCACACGCTCTCTTGCTCTCTGGTTTATATCCTAAAGTCACTGCTGCATACTACCTTGGTGAAGTCCTTTCCCCTGACCTTGTGTCCTCCCCCCCCCGCCTTTTTTTAAAATTAGCAATACTTATTACAATGGGGCAGAGTTAGTGAATTCTGTTCTAGCTCTCCCACCATCAGTCAGTATAATTTTCTGCTTTGTTCTGATGGTCGATGAACATAAGTGTTTTCAGATCCTTGGTTTATATGGCTAGCACTGAACTCTGTTATTACAAGGTCTAGTTTCAGGATGTTTTCTCTAATGGATAAGCTTACCTAAGAATCCCTTTTTGCTTGCTGGAGTTCCTTGTGCCTTGGTTGTGGTGGTACAGTCATGGAAGACGAGAGAAGCAGTTCGATGTAAATAAAAATAATAATAAAAATTTAAAAAAAAAAAAGGGTGGCTGGTGAACAGGTATTTTTAAGCTAGTATAGATCTATGGTTATGTCAGGCCAATGAGAGTGTAGTGGGCTGCAGCCCAGGGACAGGAATGAATGACTTGAGGGCAAGGGGGCAGAGAGGAGAAATTTACTAAGCTGCTTTATCACCAAGTAAAATGTGTCATGGGATTGTTGCTGACTCTTCCACTTGATCAGGTGATATGGAAGTTGTGCAGAGGGTGTCTCATTTTTTCAGCTACGCTATTGGTTAGAAGCCAGATTCAGCCCTATTAGACATGCTGTCTACCCCAAAATGCAGGAATTTGGCTGAAGTCATGTTTGACTGCTCTTTGCCTGCTCAAGGTCTCAAGATGTTTTTTTACGTGTAGTAAATGAAATGTCACTAGCACTTATTTCCAATGGAGGGTTGATCCAAGACTTCAAATCTCAGAGTCAGAATTCTGATTGCTAATTTTCTATCTGGAACAAAGAAATGTAGCACCAAGCTACATGATGATGGACACCCACTTAAAAAAAAAAAAAAAGCCAGGCATGACCCGGATTTTTCTTCTGCTCTTGGTTGAGTACTGATGGAAACAGCTACAGACCTAAGGTTGCGTGTGTCTGTGTTTTATCAGCTAAATGAATCTTAAAAAACAAAGTACAACTTGGTTTGCCTATTCATCAAAATATCTTTATATAATGCTATTTCTAGTTAGTAGTATGCAAACAGTGCTGTTAAGTTCCTGTCCATTTTGCCTTCCAGGTTATATACATCATTACCTCAGTTTCCCTTTGTCTGTGCTGAGTAGTTATGTCTTGTTAACAGATACGTGACAGAGGTATGCGCTCACTGGGTTGAATATATTGATACATATGTGTAGTCAGTGTTAAATGGCATACAGAACAACACAAGGAGGAGTAATATGAATGTATAAACAAATAGCCGATGTTGTTTCATGTTGATGTGTATATGACACTAATCCAGAAATTCATGCCAGAGGCAAGTGAGATATGTTTTAAACCACCAGAGGTATTCCTTCTGGGATTGATACAGTATGATTTCTGTCTCTTTGCTTTCAATCAAACTCTACTGATCCATTAACAACAGTATTGACATCTCAGGTGGCATATATGTAAAAGATCTTACTTTTATAAGACGCATTTCCTTGTGTTTTCCAGTGTATCCTTGCTGGTGTTCTTGCTCAGTTCAGAGAGAAGAAGCTGGTCAAAAGCCCCTTTAGCATTGCATTACTGTATACATATTTGAAATTTTGATCTATGACTGGTAAACGGCAATAAAGACATTTTTCCTAGTGTGGATCATATGTGCTGTTTGCAGGGAAACTTTCCTGGAAAATGATGCTCCAGTAATCATAGGTTCATTCCCTGAACAGCAGTGTGTATAAAAGTAATCTCTAAGTGTTTGGCTTTTCTTTGTAGTAGTCGTGGAAACCAGTGAATGAATAGTAGAAGTTCACAAGGAAGTGTTAAAATCTATGGCTAATGCAGACAGTCACAAAATGAACTAATTAATCCTTGAAAATAAGTTAGGAGGGAAACTCTGAAACAGTTTTCAAAAGAGATGGAGCTGTTGGCACTAAAATTGTGTATTGTCAAAATATATTATACTTGCTAGCATGTTCACTAATGGTAAATATTTTTCTATTTGTCTAGATTTTTATTTACATGTTTATATGGCATACCCTTAGATTTTATAGTATTGTTTTTGTACAACCAAAATAATGCACTGGTTCCGTCTCTAAAGCATATGTTTTTTAGGATTTGATGTACAGCTCAGCACTTTTAACTGACATGCAGCTTTAATTTGGAGGCCATGTTATTTAAGAATTACAAGGCACAAAAGCCTTTTGTAGTGAGAAGAACCTCTTTCACTGGGTAATGGTGGACAGGAAGGCAGAAGTCAGGACAGCGGCAGTGCTGAGGTTCCTGGTACCATGACATTGCATCCTAAGGGGTCAGCAGAAATCCACCACAGCTGGTAGGGTCACAGAGATGATGCAGAACATGCGCTAAGTTTGTAAGAGTCACAGTGCAGCTGAGGAGCGTAGTGCCATGAGTAACAGCATGAGGATACAATAACTTAATGGGAGCTGCTGAGAGCGCAGAGCGGTGATGTGGCAAGAATTCAGTACATACCCCTTAGGCACCTCCAGCCTGGGAGCTGGCAGTGGGGTGAATGGGACTTGAGATGGGAGTGCTGAGAGGTCCTGGAGATGACCCGGGTAGCACAACCAGACCAGTCAGGTGGGATGAGCTCCTGCTGACACGCAGTTGCATGGTGCACGTGCAGCAGGCAGTCATTGCGAGGAGAGTAAGCAGCCTCACAGCACAGCCTGTTTGGAGTCATTGTTTTCTTCATCTGTTATTGGTTTTGTTCTGCCTTCGGGTGGTAAGAAGTGGCAGAAAAGGAAGGTCGGGGAGGATGAGCAGGGTAAATGCTAAGCAGCAGCGTGGAAGCAGAAAGAGGCTTGACCATGACCACAAGGAAGGTGGTTGCCTTACTGTTGGCCCCTTGCCTATTCCCCCAGCCCTGCTGACATCTTCATCTGAACTGTTTCTAAGCCTTACAGTGGGCAGCTGTGCCAAAGATAAACCTGGCAAGCAAAACCAGGAGATGGTTATCCTCTTTTGGAAAGCCTTTTGTCCAGGCTAGGTCTGGCTTCGCATTTCCCCCAGTACTGACTGTCTGCTAAGGATGACTAAAATTTTCAGTGCCCTCAGAGATGAGCTTTGGGACTTCATCAGAAGGCATCTGTCCCTGAGCCAGGCTCTGGAGCAGCATGATGAGTGTTTGTTTATGTATATGGCACTTTCCACTCAATGGAAGGTGAGAATATTGCAACAATGGCACAGAAGCCAAAATTTGGTATTTCACACTTCCACAGGAGTTGCTGGTATGATATAGCAGTCGGTACTACTATTTCATTCATTGTATCATAGCTCTATAGATAAAAAAGCCATTTATCTATCTACTTTTTCAAGCATGTAGAAAAAGGCTAGGAACAAAGCAATTGAATGTGAGCGTAATTTCAAATGCATTAATGTTCTTTATAAAAGTATATTTGCAGTAAGATTTTTTTTTTTTTAACTAAAAGAAAAGAAAAAGAGAGAGATAAAGGATCTGAAACTACTTTGGAGGACCTGCTCACAAAATTGGTGATTAAAGAAGGATAATCACACAGCTTGTGGCTTCAAAGGTCAGTTCTGCTGAATTTAAGTGACTGATGGATTCTCTTCACCAGAGGTGCAATTTTCCCCTCAAGAAATACTTCTTAAAGACCAATGCTGGTGAGCTGGTATTTATGAGAGTGTCCAAAGGGAATTGAAAGTAGGTTGTTAGGGTTATCATTTACTCAGTGGTTTCTGCCAATACTATAGCACAGGGATCCCACAACAGTTCTTCTTAGCATGTGATGAATTGCATACCAGGTCAAGGCGAGAAAGAAGCGAGGGCAGCCGCTGTCGTGACAAACTGTTGCTTTATTACTCCTGCTATGAACCTGCTGCTTCTCCACCAGCAATCCCCAGCACCTTAGCTGAGCCCAGCATTGCTCTCCTTGGCCTGCAATTCACTTGTCTGCACATTCAGGAAGACTTTAGGGAGATGCTGGGTAGGCAGCTACACACAGGACAGTTTTTCTGCCGCAGACCAGCATGGCAAGAACACTTTATGGCTACGTTTGCAAGAAGACCCTTATTGCATACAGGCTCTTCATGCAGCCCAGCTATTTCCTGTAGCTAAACACAGCAAAAAGTATGAACTAGTGTGAGGAAGAGGTACCTCAGCCTGTACCAGCAGGAAGGTCTGTTTTTTTTTTTTTTTTTTTGATCTCTGCCAGATCTGTGACTGGTAATAGGAGCCCATTAATACAGTTGCGGTGCTGTAAGTTATTTCTGTTGCATCTGCCTCTAATTCCTCTATTTTTTCAATTAAAAATTAGACTATTTTTATTACAGAAAGTTACTCAGATATGTTGCATGTTGATTTAGCTTCCTTAGTAATTCCTGTTATATATAAAAAAAAAGAATGATTTTCTTCTGTAAGGAAAAATGAGGGCTGAGGAAAAGGGGGGACAAGAGAAATGGAAAGTATCCAGTTTAATAACTTGGGATTGGTTTGCTTTGTCATTTTACTATAAACGTGCTTAAAAGTAACTGAAGTCCCCTAAACCATGCAAAACATTACATCCAAATGACACAAAATAGAATACCTAGTGGGATCTGAAATAAGTATTTTTTTTTCTTTTTGATTGACTGAAAAAGTTATGTACTTTGTTTTTGCTGTACTCTTTCAGAACTACAAGCCAGTTTAATGCTAATGATTCAGCTGTTATCCAGCTAAAGAAAATAAGTTGATGAGGTTAAGGCCTCAGTCAACATCACTTAATGCAGTATTAAAGGTACTGCCTCATTGTTTGCTTTTTTCTTTTTTCTTTTTTTTTTTAAAAAAAAGTCTGTAGCATGTTCATAAAAAAATAAAGTCCTGAACCCAAACAAAAATCTCCCCAGAAAACCCAAATAAAGGGAAGTTCTTGAACTCCAAGAAAATCGTTGTTAAGATACTAATGATATTATTGTCCCCTCTGAACTCATTGTTTATGTATCTTTGCATTTACTTACCTAAGGTGGTCAATCACATTCTTTAAATTAAGATGAGACTCCAAGTCTTCCCACTGATGTTTGGATTTTCAGGACTATTGAAGCTTTGAAACAGTCCTTATTGATGTACCTTTGGCTCCTCTTCAAAGAGCAGATGTTGACCATGGATGAAAACGTTGAATTTACAGCTTGTATCTTTATCAGTTCTTTCTGCTGGCTGCTTCTTGTGATTCTACCTTTAAAAGAAGAGGAACCATTTCAAGCTTTTATTGCTTGTGGTTTATGCAGGTTGTTCTTTTTTTTCTGTTCCTATTTGAACCATAACAACTATTGTGCCATGCCGCTGGACTCAGAAATAGTTACCTGTTGCATCCCGTTGAAGTGTGATTGGGTTGGAACAGCAGCAGGAAAAGTGATGTAGATACTGCCTGGGTTTGGCAACCCATCCAAAATTTTGGAATTGGGACTCCGGGGTTGTCATCTAGCCACTACGTGTCTCAGAAATGTGACCTTAGCCTACCTGTGTGACTTCCGTGGGGGTTTTATTTTCAACATCACAGAATGTTATGGAGCAGGGGATTTTCAGCGTGGTTTCTGCAATAGCCGTGGGCTATGGTGCTGGGGCCACTTGGGCAGGGTTGACCACAGGAGGAGAGGGAGGCACTGGCATTCCAACCCCCTGCATCACAGCAATGGCCTTGGCACCCTGAGGAGGGCACCAAAATCCAGGGGCAATGGCAAAGGTCAGCAGACTCTCAGCATCAGCAAGTCCTGGGCAGGAGCTCAGCCCTTCATTACCGAGCAACCAAAGCCACAATGCAGCCTTTTTCTGTGGAGAATTCGTGGCCCTGTTCACTGTCCATTGTGTTGATTTCAATGAAACCTAAGCACATACTCAGAATTAAGCATTTCTTTGCGTGGTGCCCTCAGGAGAGAGTTTCCTCAAGTGGGGCCAAACATGTACTTTGTACAGGGCATCCTCTGACCCAGAAGGTCGATCGAATTTTCTGAGGGACTCCGAAGGGATATTTTTAATTGTTCAAAGTCTTGTTTTGTTTTCAGGCTCTGCAAAATAATCTGAATGTGTGTTTGTATAAATGCGTAAGGGAAAAGCTGGCAGAGAAAGAAGCTTGCTATTCATTGCGGTTCAGATCCTGCAACTGGGAAGTCAGACTGAGTTTTACCATTGATTGGAGTGAGCACAGGGGCAACCCATCCTTTTATTCCTTTTGAAGGAATAATTTTTTC
Organism: Anseranas semipalmata; assembly: GCA_013399115.1. Lineage (NCBI taxonomy): Eukaryota > Metazoa > Chordata > Aves > Anseriformes > Anseranatidae > Anseranas > Anseranas semipalmata. Next base: position 147,532 of record VXAA01000397.1, read on the forward strand.
CCACATAGAGACAAAAGCAGCTGGTATAAAATTGAGGCGTTTTTGTTGATGTGATATATAAATTGTAAAATTATTGTAGGCTTGCATAATAGTTATAACCTCTCTGTAGAGAATAATTTCCACACTTCTAATTGAAATCCCATCACAGGGAGAGAGGCACAGGTGGGACCCACCTAGATGTGGGATCACAGAAGCACTCCTGAGTCCAACAGGTTTGGTACTGCAATTTTCAGGTTAGGTATATTCCACAACAAACTTCACATAGTGTTAGTGGTTACTGTCTATGGGTAGGAATTACCCACTTCTGGTGGGCTAATTCTGCTCACAAATACTTCCTCGGTGTTGTTGCATTTGAGCTTAAACTACTTTTTTGTTTATATGTGTTTTTTTTTTTTTTTAACATGATCTGATGCAAAGTTGTCAAAAAAGATGAAGTAAAGCACTATGTCCTCACTTTGCTCTTTGGCTAGGGAGACTGCAGCAGCAGAAGACCAACATCCTGGTAGGTTTCTAGGCTGGTGCTCTTGTAAGTCTGTGTTTAAACGTAAGGGTTTTAATGATGATGTGCAGACTGAAAATTCAGATGTATTCCCTCTCTTTTGTTGCAGGAGGAAGTCCTTTTAGCTGTGGGTCTGAGAAAGGACAGGCTGGCATGGAGAAAGAGGTAAGAGAAGAAAAAAAGCTTTTAAAAAAGGGAAAATTAAAAGGCTATTAAAAATCCTATTCCTAGTATTGCTATTTCATAATATTATTTGTGGTGTGATGTGAGGGAAGTCAGCAGACACGTAGGCTCCTTTATATCATTGACAAGTCAAGGGGATGATTAACGAGAATACCAGACAATGTAATGGTAGGAGAAGGCCCACAGAAGTTAAACAAAAGTGCCTTCAGAATTTAGAGAATTCCCATGATCCATAGTAGGACCTCATTGTGCTTGTCTACTGTTTCTATTTTTGATTAGATTTATAAACACAGCACCACATATTTTCATGTGGCTCATAGCCCCGGGGCAGAGCGAGATTGACTGCGCTGAAACTGTGAGGCTTGTGAATTTCGGTCCAGGGATGGAGTGAAATAAGTAGTGTAATTGTTTTTGTGGAGTGACCGTGGGACCTCCTCTGTTCTGAATTACACATGGTTCAACCCTTTGACCTAACCAACCTCGGCAATGCCTGGTAGATCT
>VXAA01000397.1:151214-253798 GCA_013399115.1 Anseranas semipalmata
CAACTGTGGCAGAGCTGACATAATACGAATTGCTATCAGCAGAAGCATCACACTTTTAACTTGACTTTGCAAACACAAGGTACCCCCTTTCTATGTGCCAGTTGAGGATGGACAAGCCTGATGCATAGTCTCTGTGGATATAAGCTGGACTACTTCCACAGCACGTGTAAATCAGCACAGCCTCTGTCGCAGTTGGGGCTCTGGCCTCAAGTCAAGTAACGTTTTTTTATTTTATTTTTATTTTTTTAGAAATGTCTTTAGTGTTTATTTTTGGATAATGTTCTACAATTAGAAGGCGTGATTTCCATATGGCTGTGTATTCATGTGCTTTCTTCTGGGTATGGTCACACAACTGGACATAACCTGCAAGTGTGGCACGTGGTCACTGAAAGGGTTTTCTTTCATCTGCTATTGGAAACCTAAGTTTCGTAGGTACACGTGAAGTGATTAATGAACAATCACTTTAGACATAAATTTGCATAAATACATAAATTAACTAGTAGTGACTAATGATAAAATGAATATAAAATGCCACTGGATAATTTTGTGCTTATTCTCTGATGAGAAGACGAAGTATCATAGGGGGTGGGGGGTGCTGGGAAAGGAAACCTAAAATAAAGGAGGAAAAAAAAAGGATGTAATTTACTCTACTTAAAGGTACCCGTGTGTAAAAGAGAAGGATGGGGAAATTGTCTGGAGGGAGGTGTGAAAGGAGAATGTCTTTTAATTTCCTCTGAACCAAAAAGTGTCAAGAACATGTGTTGATTACACAAAGCCCACTGAAATACTCCATTATTTAGTTACTTCGAGAAGCAACTCTGAAAGAATTTCACTCTGCTGAGGAATATCAGGTATTGCTTTCATTCTAAAAATACGGACTTATGAAAAGACCTTTTCAAAGCCTAATCACATTAAGGGACAAGGGCATCACTTCTTTTGAAGTTTTTGTAAGTAAATAGGAGTCACAAGCATGTTGCATTGAATACTTAAAAATACTAATCTGTGTTTAAGTGAATGAAGTGCCAAAGAACATAGACTACTGTGTCCCTGCAAAACAATATTTGGTGCTAACTGTACTGATTACAAAAGAAAACAAACAAAAATCACACAATGCATGTTTATTAGATCTTGGGGGAAAGACAACTACTTTCTTCTTTTTTTCTTTATTTTATTTTTTTTCTTACTGTGGAAGAAGCATTATGTGTTTTACAAACTATAACAATTGAAAGTTGACTATGGCAAATACAGCCTGCAATTGGTTTTGCTGGGGAAGTGTGACATGCAGAAGGAATATTTGTATACATAAAGTAATGCAGATCATCTTAATTCCATCAGTTAAAGATGTATACTGATTTATACCAGTTGAAAATTTGTCCCAGAATTTTTGTCTAGATGTTGTTTTCTATAGCTATTAGTATAAAGTTTAAAGCTTTGTGTAGTGATTATATACAGTTGAATAAGAATAATTATCATACAACATTGTTACAAATACTTCTGGAATTTTTGAAACTGAATTAAAGTTTTATGGTATGCAAGGATTGCAGCAATACTTTAATATTGCAAAAGTGATACAAATCTAAAGATACTAACAGAGCTAATATGTATTTTTGAAAGATTTTTCAGTTGGGGAAAAAAATCAAAAGCAGTAGGGTGACTTTCTGAACCTATTGAACTCTTGTCAAAATTATCGTTAAATTCAATTGTGCTGCACACAGCTTGTAAAAATTCATTCTGTTGCTTTCCTATTTATTGTAGCTTCCAGAAAATGTCTAGTCCATTTTTTTTTTTCAATCACACTTACCTTTATGGAGGACAGTAGTCATCTTAATTTAGAGGAATTCTACAGTTTTCAGACTAACATATATATGTGTATGCATATATACATATATATCAATATATTAATATCTATATCAATCTGTCAGTACTATGGTTCTGTTGTTTTTGACAGATTTATTGATTGTGTCTGCTGTAAGTATTGTTTTTTACTGGAAATTGACACCCACAATCAAACGGGAAAGATGGATGCTCTAAAAATTGCAATTTTTCAGTGATTCTTGTAATTAATCCTTTTGTATTGACAGTTTCCAGGAGCTATGTTGCTAGGAGTGGTCTTTATCACTGGACAATTAAGCAACTGGCTTAAAAAAAATAATGCTCATTTCAGAAACTGCCATGTGACATTAGAAAATAAATGGGTCTGAACTGTTTTCTTGCTTTGATTTTGGCTTTGATTAATACTCCCAGATGTGCTTTGTTTTAGATAATCTTTGCCTGCTATGAGTGTTAACATCTATTACAGGGGTCTGTAGCTACGCATGAGCCCACATGCAAGTCTTGCTTGTGCTGTGCAAGGTATTTTACCAAGACGGAGTTTAGCACTTGGGCCTTCCTGATGGTACTAATGTGACCGTGTTTCTTCTGGGCTTTGCTTCCCTACGGGAATTGGAACTTGTCAGAGTCGAACTCCTCCAAGATCTCTCACTGTCTGTTTTCACTGTAGCTGTTGTTGGCACGTCTCTAACACTAAATTAACTTTTCATTGTTGTAATGAGTCCCGCTTCCTCTCTCCCCTGGACCGCGATCTCTTTTGTGACATCTTGATGTAAATTATGTGGGGTTGTTTCTATTTTATCCTCTCATACAAAAGGGTAGAGCTCATTCATTTTTAGCTGCCCTGTGATGAACAAATAAACTGGTTATGTAAGTGGACATAGGAAATGCAGAAGGGGGGGATGTCAGAGAATCCTTTCTATAATTATGCTGCATAACCAAACTTTTCTAAATGAAGCGCTGCAGTTCTGCAAGTGAAATAAAGCAGTTGCTGCTGAATGCAAACTGTAAAGACAAGTCTTACAACGTTTTTCATTTGTTGAGGTTTCTTTGCGTTAATTAAAATTGGTAAAAACAAAACAAAAAAACAACAAAGTATTTTAATGCGACCTTCATTTGGCATTTATTTTAACTTTTCTTCTCCTATTTTATTTAATTCTTCCACTTCTGTTGTTCAATTAGTGTTTGACCCCTTTAGCAGAGATGTAAATTAAATGACATTTCAATGCCATCCCATATTTAAAATACTGTGTTAGTTGTGGATCATAAAGGATGATCTTCGTTCTTTAGCTAATTTATTCATTTAACAATTTCCCTCCAGAAGTTCCAGCAGAAGGCTCTGAAGCAAACTAAGCAGAAGAAATCCAAGTCGGCTGAATTTCTGATGGGTGAGCCTTGCTTGATGAGTTATTGCTCATAATTTGTGTAAGGATTAATTAACTAATTACAGACAAATGGCTGTGGGCGAAATTTTGCTCTTGCTTGTCAGGGTGCAATTTGTAATTATTTTAATCATTTATTCTTTTTTTTTTTTTTTAAGAGTTAATTTTAACCTAATTCTGTTTTGGCGACATTTGAGGACGATACACTTGAGTCTTTCAGCAAAGGAATTACTAGAAGGAATTTTCTGCTTGTCATTGAAATACACTTTGCTATAATGTGCTCTTCTGACCTCCTTGTTTTCTGTAGTAGAAGAAGAGAGAGCAGCAACAGAAGGCATTGAAAATCCAGCTTTTAACATCAGCAGCACAGATCTTTCAGCATATCAGACTTCAGAAGAGGAAGTTATTAGACATGACAAGCTGCATAGCACCCTTGCAGCTCACCAACAAAAACTCGGGCTGCAAGCCCGCGCTGAACCAAGAGGTGAGACATCAAACTGGATTACCCTCAAATGGAGTGACAGCGGTTGCGTTCCTCATCTAACCTGCACACTCCGCCGGGCGTTCCTGTCCTGACACGTCCAAGCAGCCGCCCCTGAAAGCCCAAAATACCACTGAAAACATCGGGTGACCACATGTCTAGGGACCCGTGCTCTGTCTTCATGCTCAACCGGCTCCCCTTAACGGGGATGCAGGTTGCATGGTGCTCCCTGCCAGCAGACGGGAGCGTGGGGAGCCAGCTCTTTTTGCAGCATGTCCCATTAATTTGTACCAGGTTGGCTTTCGGAGGCACTGCAGCACACAGATGCTGCTCCCTTGCTGGCTCCCGAGCATTGAGTAGTTTTAAACAGCTTACAGATCCATGATTGATTGTTGTCCTCAGATCTCCCATATGCCCTCAGTCAATCAGCATCTTGCCTCTGCTTCATTATATTTTTTCAGCCACTTGTGCTCAGATACTTACAGCAGAGAGTACTGTTCACTCAGCTTGTCCGGGGGAGCGATCCTGCACAATCTGGCTTTTATGCTCAGCCTTGATAGAGCACCCAAAAGAGATACCGTCTTGCAAAGCAATATGTTTATCTTTTAGGCTAATTCAAACTATGAAGATCTTCACTGATCCCTCACTTTTCCTATTGCAGAGATTTGGTGTTTTTTAACCTATTGTTTAATAACTCCATTTTGAATTATTATTACAGCTGAATGGTATGACAAAAGGTTATTTTTACTTAGTAATATGGTGAGGAAAAGAACTTGAAGGCATCTCAAGAGCTACATGAGGAAAATCTTGGGCCAAGATTTAAAGTAAAAGCAAAAGTGCTTGAAGTCAGACTCAAAATCTTCACTAAATACCAAAATATCACCGTATTGGACTGCATGGTCTCATCAGCTTCAAGTGGACTGTAAGCATCCATGAATATGTAAATGTGCATCTAAAACCCAAATTCTCCAATGATACCAAAGTAAATGGTATGACTTTGAAACATCCTGCTCACCCAGAATTTCCCAGCAAACCCCCAAGCAGCAATGATGCTTGCTGAGTACGCTTGAGTGCCAGCCCAGGTATTTAAATGCATAAGTACAGGCTGGTAAGCCAAACTTTAGGCATTTGCTTTTAAAACTCTGAACCTTGTAGTGTTAATACTTTGTCCTTGCAGGACTGGAGAACCCATGGCTCCTGACGGCCTCTTGCAAAATTAGGTTTGGCTTTCCATTTAGCCTTCATGTGACTGCATAGCGCCACATGGAGCAGGAATTCTCTGTCTTTCCTTTGCAGCCTGTCAGAACAGTGATTAAGCAGACAAAGGGATTGATTGTTTTTTAATGAAATAGTCTATCTGGCAAAAATGAAGTTGGGCTCGCTGGAGACTATCCATGCTTTCAGTCTCATCTTCAGAAATTCATGAATAGTTCCTTCAAGAAAAGAACTTTTTTTTTTTTTTTAAGAGCCTGCAATGTGTTCTTAAACATTTTTGATTTTTTTTATCCACAGTAGCATTTTGTTTAACAAAACAAACAAAAAAACAACCTAACTGAACATAATCTTTGTGAAAGGAATAGAAATCGTTACATTTTTGCCTGAATGTAACACTTTAATACACAGCTAAGTGTTTTCGTAGTGGGAGAGGAAGGCTTGCTGAGAGTTGAAAATTGTTTCCCAACACTGTCTATCCCTTCTCAACCTACTGTTCATCCAGTTATCCAAAAGACTAGTTATTCACATAGCTCTGCCTCTAAGTCACGCAGCTATTAAAAAAAATAATCATCCATTTATACAATCATAAAAAAGTCTAGATTGGAAGAGACCTCTAGAGATCATCTGGTCCAACCTTGCATTAAATTATTCTTAGTCTAACTTATGTCAGGACTTGTTTGGCAGTCACAGGGGCCAGTTCAAACTTATCAAGGGCTGCTAATAAAACAACAGCTTCAAGCCTGTCCAGAAACCTGAGAAAAATTGAGCTAAACCTTCTGGTACCTCCTGAGCTAATTTTCTCCATCCCCAAGTGTAATAATACTTCATTAAAGAGGGAATGGGAAAAACCAACTACACAGATAAGCGCAGTATTGCATGACTATAGTAATAGTAAGTGAGAGTATTTCACAGTCTGCAGTGAAGACTAGGCTCATGAGTAGCTTGGTCCTTCTTGCAGCAGTACCCTTCCTGTGGTTTAGGTCCACCAGAGCCCAGGGGACCAGTGTCTCCATCCTGTCTGCCTTTGCTTTTCTGCATCCCTGTAGCTGCTGCCATTTCAGCTTGCGGTAAAAACGTGTGTGAAAACTACCACTATCCTCTAGTGCGGGGCAGACTCAGACAGCTTGCTTCCTTCTGCCATTAGATCTCAGAAGGCACTGTAAAGATAACAAGAGACATTTAGCATTGCAGTCTCTGCCCACCCATCCCCGCTGCCCCGTAGGAGGCAAGGCTTAACCCTACACTGGAAGCTCCTGCTTAGGGGAGGGTTGCCACATGCACAGGCAAGGCTTGTTACCCCAAACTTTGATATGCCTGTAAAGTGACAGTCTTTTCTCCACTTTGCGCCAGGCTTCCTTATCTTAAGGGAAATGCCTGCCAAACAGGCAGGCTGTGTAAAATAAACATGTTTCAGGCCCTTCCACTGCTTCCATTCATTATTCTCCACTTTTCTTCCCCAGATGCCAATAAAATACGTAACCTTTTGGGGTTTCCTCCCCTCCAAGACCGCCAGGTTCTCCTCTAGCTCTCAGACACCAGGCTGGGGTTAGGTTACTTAGTGGGGAATAGCTTTTGTCAACTCTAACACTTGGTGTTGAACTACACAATGTGAAAGCAGTTATAACCTTAAGCACAATTTTTTAATCACAGCATTTAGCAGATTACAGCTTCAACACACTATATAAACATCAGGCTGGATTTTCAGGCTACGTACTTGGAGGCGGTGCACTGAGATGGCATTGCGTTTCCATTGTCTTTTCACCCATCACCCTTGTCCTCAATGGCAGCAAATAATAGCTACAGGGATGCTATCATTTCCTCCATCTTGCAATAGTATCACAGCCTGTTCCTCTGTCAGCGATTGCTGGAGGGAAATGTTCTCCAGAAAACCTCCACCTACTTTTGAGATGCCTTCTCACACACCTCCATGCTAAGGATACCGGAAAGGAGTGTAAATAGTCAGCTCTGTGTTCGAGGCAGCCTGCAACCTGCTCCTGGAATTTAGCACACTGCAGATTAGATTGATTAGGGATGAAACAGCCAGTGAAGAGGCCCATCGTATTGCATCTTGCTTGCATCTGGCCCCTAAACACTTTAATTTGCAGGTATGTTTGAGCTATATTGACTTTTCCATTTCCTTTCCTCAGATTGCCTGAAAATGAAAGTTTGCGGACTGATTTTTACCTTCAATAACTGATGAAATCTTTCCTGTATTTTTTTTCAGAGGCTTTTTCACCTTTCAAACCAGATTGGTGGGACTGCTCTTGTGACGCAAAGTGTAAGGCTCCTGCATGCTTTGCTTGTAGGGAAACTGAGGCAGGGCACTATGCAGTCACCCTGCAGGCCTTTGATGGAAACAGAAATAAACTCTCTGATCCCTAGTCCATTGCTCAATCTGTCAGGCTGTTCTGTGTCTCACGGAGTCATATTTTCTACGATGGACCGTATTCCAAATTTTATCATCATCAGTAGACCATTATTCAGGAATAGGCTGTTGTGTAACGTTCTGCTGTCTGCTTTCTATCATTACTCTTATGTGATGAAGACTTGGTACTGCTGCTAAATGTTATAGTGACCCAAGTGAACTGGCTATTCACTCAGATTAATCTCCTGATTATCAGCCAGCTAATTGGTTACAGTGGGTCCTACACTATTTTCTCTTCATGATATGCTGACTTTTTCTGATCAGTTTTAACCATCACCTTCATTTCTTTCCCATATCGCTCATGAAATTAAGGTCATCTAGCAGTGGTCTTCTAATCTTTGCCAAATTGTGCAATTTATTTGTTCCTGAAAATACTCAGTTTCCTTGTGACTACATCCAACCAATTCTTCTTTCTTTCTTTCTTTCTGTCTTCATCTCAGCAAATACTGAATTTGCCAGAATTTTTCATGTTGGCCATCCCAGTGGGAGGTCAAATAGGCAAAGTTCCCCGTGCAAAGTGTTTGGGGTCAGATCACCCAAACCTGCAGTGAGAGGTGGGCACAGGCACCTGACATTGAGGTGAGCTCCTATTGGCTTTTCTATTATTTATTTTAAATCCACAACACTTGGCAGAGTTCCTATATATTCAGAGTGGCTTGGTAAAGTCCCTGCCCAGCAAAAGGTTTCCACCAAACTGCTGTGACGGAAACCAAACCTCCAAGAACACGCTGTGTTTGGCTGAAGGCAGAATATGAGGGCAGTTGCTCAACCTCAGATGGATGATGGATGTCACAAGCAATCCTTTAACAAAGGGCTATGTACTTAGCATTTTATCACAGGTCTGTAAAGCAAACGTTAATCTTTTTCAATATTCAGATCCTCAGTTATTGTGATCAGATAATGTGCTAGTGGCTTATAGCAGTTTGTACTACTCGGTGTTCACCACAGCCACAGAACTATACAGATCTGGTCCAGCTAATCCTGAGAAGAGTCCTGTGGGACGATACTGTTCATGTTTCTACAAGACAGGTAAGATTTCCAGCCCAAGCATGCAGAGGGAATATAAGTCAGAACAAATTAGACTGTGTTCTTCCTGGGATGCCAGTTACGCATGCAAGCTGCAGAATCCAGACACTGGGCTACCCAAGCATCCTCCCATTATGCCATCCACCTCGTGCCTGGCCCCTTCAGAGGCTGTTGCATAGAGACCTTCAGAGACTGTAATACTCTGTGGCTTTTGCATATCAGATGAAAGAAAGGCTAATAGTCTTCTCCTGTATCCTGCACAATTGTACAAAGGCTAGAGGCAGTCTGACCCTAAATGTTGATGATTCAAGATGAATTGTCTCCAGATGACAAGAAGTGTTCATTTTTTCTTATCATCCCCAATACACGAATCTTCTTTTCAAAACTAGATTATCTCCTAAAATCAAAAGCCCTAATTAATTCTACCATTTTATATGCAACAGGCGCTGTTAACATCTCATATCATGCTCCAATAAATTTGCCTCCAGAGATTAACAACATTAAAAAAAAAAAAAAGAGGGAAAGAAAGCTTGTCTGAATGAAGACCAAAAACTATTCTTCTAATTAGTGTAGGTACAGCATGGCATTAACATGGCTATACTGCTTCTGGGAGAAAATTCTATACGTGGTGCTCTACTGTACCACCTCCTAGCTGTGGAGCTAGGCTGGACTTATCTAACATGGTGCTGCCTGCATCCTACAGGGAACATCCCACTGCAAAATAGAGCTGTTCTGCTCCTCATCTAAAGCCAAAGTAGAGAGAATCCTTTGTTTAGGGAAGAGTTACTGCTGAAGGTTGTTCAGCTGTGGCAGGGCAAAATAGGCCCTTTTCTGCTCAAGCATGTAACTGGGTGAGAACCTCAATCTAGCAATATGTGGACACAAAGGACTTTGGGAAGGAGCCACATGGGATATCACTTGATAATAAGAATACCAGCAAGTGCATCAAAACCAGTCTGTTCAGAGAACTGGGAGCTCAGGCTTTTTGAACAGAACCTAATTTCGTTCTAAAGAGATGTTAGATACCCACTGGAGAGACAGTAAGCATGGAGGAAAAAAACAAGCAACTGCTAGGAATTTATGTTTATGCTGCATGTAAAGAAGATGGAAGCTTGCGACACTGGCATTTACATTGGATAAAACAATTTGCATAAAGAATGGAACCAGAAATATGAATCAAAAATATACCCTTTTTTCTTAAGCAACAACAAAGTTTATATCTAATAATTCAAGTTGTGTGTATGTGGTTCCATGCTTTCTGATTTCAACAGGGACTTGAAATGGAAATGCCAAACCCAGTATGCAGGGCATGATGGATCACCATGTATGCATAGGAATAAAAAGAGTTGTCATTGGAAGTAATTTTGCGTTGAATTACACAATGTGTAATCCAATTGAAATCAGCAGAACGGCACAAGGTGTAATGTAGTGTGCAAAACGTGATCCATTGCATGCAATTTCAACAACAGGGATACTATACCACTCATCTAAGTAATGTGCTAAAATTGAATTTATGAAAGGTATGAGGAAAAGAATTGTGAAGAACAGATGCATTTTATAATTGGGAAATACTCTTTCAGAAGGTGACTGAATATATATTTTTAAGGCTAATTTATTGCACTTGGGAATAGTTTGCTTCACAGTAGTACTGTAGGACCCTCAAACTTCTCACTGTTTTCTGCAAGTTTCCTTGCTGGAACCAGCTGAGCCTGCCAGCCTGGTAGCACTCTGAATCCATTTTCCCCATTGACATGTGTAACGTTATCTAATAGTGCTCCTAAATGAACTCCATCATCATCACTAAATCTTTTTTCATGTCTTTGAGCAGCAGCATTTCCCCAGGAAAAGCAGCAGGTCTTACGCTGGTGTTCCTTGGCACAGGACCCCCTGTTACCTGTAAAAAAATAAAAAATAAAAATCTGATGCTGTACATCTGCATAAAGATAAATGTGGTAAGCCTTCCAGGAGCAGGGTTGGGGAAACAAAAATGGGTGCAATGACTAAGGTGTTTTCCAAGTGCTGGGCAGGGCGCAGCATGGGCCATGCTGCTCAGGCTCATGAGCAGCCCCTTTGCCAGCATCCTGTCAAAGCTGACAAGTAAGTTTTTTCAAGACTTGCAATATAAATATCAGACATGGTTATGTGGTTTACTCATTACCTATGGTCTCTGCTGAGGATAAGGAAAATGACATATGATACCTTTAAAACTTTTTAAAAATTGAAAAGTTGCCTGCTGATGATAGTATCTTAACAAGCTGTGTTTTCAAGATATAATCTACTGTCCAGGCTCTTGCTTCATGGTCTTGAGTTTGAGGATGCTATTAAAGCCTATTTTTTCATTGAATTCTTCCTGATACTCATTAAAATTTGGAATTCTATGTAAAATCGTCCACCTCCTGATATATTTGGTGATGATCTGGAATAACTTCATGCTTCGCAGGAATCTTATTTTAGATCTGCATCTAGAATAATATACGTAATATTTATCTATACCTATAGATGACTATTTTAGATCTAAATCTGAAATAGTAATTTATCCTATTTAAGCCATTCAGCTTTTATATGTGACCTAGGCCAGCTTATATAAATTTCAGCAAAGGCATTTGTTATGGCCACAAGCTGAGGTAAACATAACTGATACTATGGTTCAGTAACAACAACTAAAACTCCAAACTAAAAATATAATTTCAGGTTAACTCATAATAATTCTCTATCTTTTTCTGGCAAGATATGAACAGAGAGTTACTGTTGTTTTGTGGATTACATATCAATTCACTGTCTTATTCAAAATTAAAATCTCTTTTCTAACATCTTAGTAACGTTTAGATGTCAGTAAATATAACAACACAAAATTTTGGAATAAAACCTCAAAATGTTTCCTTATAAAAGTTTCAAACTTTCTTAAATTATTTTCCAGTTTTAATTCATTTTTAAATCGTTCAAGAGGGAGAGCTGGTACTTATTAAGGCAAGTTGTCTCAGCCATAATCTGTGTCCTGTTTTATAACAGAAGTTGGTTTATGCAGAAACTTTTGCTTTTGTCCCTAATCATCACTCTGAAAACAAGCACCTGTGAATGCTTATTCAAGCTCTTAGTAATCAGCCACTTGGTTATTAGTAATTCCCTCATTTTTTACATAGGTCAGGAGAAGAGATCAACCAATCCAACAGAGTTTTGTTATTAAACTTTCATTAAACTTAAAACCTAGATCAATAGTACAATATGAGGGACAATGGAATAATTGCCTGTCATTAAGTCAAGGGTACAGCAAGAAATTTTGATATTTGTATGGGCTATCTGATCTCTTTGCAGAGTAGAAGACCTTGCAGAAATGCAACTTAGCCATGCCATTTCTGTGGTATTCTCAGGACGTAGACTGTATAATTGACTACAGACATCTTAGCTTAAAATCCATCTTAGAGTTTCATACAGTCCTAGTAAAACGTGTGTAGTCCCATGGGCCGAATCCAAGGATTACGTTAATTTTATTAGCAACTCCTCTTGCTTTAATTAAACTGTATAAATTCCCACCTGGTCACTGTTGTGCCAACACCCTTCCTTCCATTTTTATTTGAATTTATAGATAATTCTTGTTTTTTTTGTTCTTCTGTTCTGATTTCCTGAATTATCTATTGTGTTTTCCACTTGAAGTAACACAGTTTTGAGGGGGTGAATAGGGTTTCAAATTGAGTTATTGGGTTTGAGTGAACCTCTGGTTCAAAACAAAGACCTGTGTATTTGAAGTTGGCTAGCTCTTCACAGGAGCAGATATTCAAAGTAACTTGCTGTCTGAAAGCACTAAGCTGTACACTGTTGTTCAAAATACCTGCAAGCAAGCTCTGTATTAACATTTGCTTTACTGTGTTTATGCCATGAAGCAGAGTAATGTGAATTCCTTAGTGGACTGTTAATTTACATGTTATACACTTTCAAATATTTCCAAAAGCAAACGTGAAATGATTAGTAATCCATTCACATGCTCACAAAATGTTATTAGTAAAATGCCTTGGGCAGTATGTTATGTTGACTAAAATTGATAATTTTGTATTTTAAATCTAAAGTAACTCCCCTTCCCCCCTACAAACCTGAGGACCAGCCTAGAGCCCAGAGCTGCTGGTCCTACCTGGAACTGTGTGGTTCAGTTCTGAGGGTATGTTGAGCTAGAAGGAAAAAAACAAAAGAAAACAAAACAAAAAATGGGACAAGAGCAACAATATAAGGTTTGCAGGGATTTCTTCCCTTCAGAAAGCATCTCTGCAAGTCTTCTGTGGTGTCCTGTATTTTAAAATGTCTCGTTCTCTTTAAAATCACCATAAGGAGGTGATTCTGGCATTTACTATTCATTCTACCTATGTGGGTTTTAAAGTGTGTCTCCATTGCTGTGGAGAAATCAAACCCAGTTGTTCTTTTTACTTTTGCATAACTTAGTGTCTCCAGTTGTGTGTGGTTCTGACAGAGCCACAGCCATGGATGAAATGTCTTATACTCACTTCTCAGAAAAGGGTTAGGATTGTGCTTTTTTTTTTTTTTTTTTTAAAGAGGACCAAAGAGCAAGCTGTTTAATGGTTTTTGTCGATGTATCTCTTTTTTGAATAATGGTTTCCATACCTTGTAGACTCAAATATAACATGACACTTCCTCCTAAATGCCAATTATTCTGTCCAGAAGAGTTCTGCAAAAGTCCGCTCCTCAGAGTTTAATAGCAAACCCAAGGGATAAAGAACATGGGGTATTAAAATTCAGCAAAAACTATTGTGATATTAAGACCATGCAGAAATCCTACATGCTAGTTGGGTATCGCTTGTATGGTTGCAACATATACTTTCCAGCTATTTACATTTATAGCTATGAAGTAACTGAATAAAGAGATGCATCATCATTTTTTTCTTTAGCACATGGGTGAATTATTTTACCAACATGTGAAAAGGTGTTCATATAACATCACGGTGCTTTGTGCTAGAGAAAAACAATTACAGTGAATAAGGTAGAATGGCTCTGTTATTGCAGTACATAAGACTTTGATTACATACTGCCAGGATTCATACCAGCCTAGTAGTTGTTGACAGATAAAGTAACAAAAATGAAACTCATTTATTTTTTCTTTATTGAGACCTCAAGGTAAAGCAAATTTTCAGTTCTTGTACTTACTACATTGAAGGAACAGAGACTGACAGTCAAAATGTGCCAGTCCAGAAATATAAATTAAACCTAGTTTCATATCAAAGTTTCATTTAGTCTCTGAGAAGGAGCTGCTGTTTGGATTATTTTTGATCCTAAAACAAATATACTGTAGACTACTACAGTGTATCTTGGATGAATTAACCCCCTCGCACATTTAGCTCCTATGTATTTTCTGGGGTATAGATTTGTGTCTGCTCAATAACTTTACAATTTGTTATGGACTTAACCATTTTACTGTTTTTCTCTGTTTAATAATAATTTACTGTGTTTGCAAACTCAATGAATGTAAAGGTGGTTTTAATAGAGTAACACTTTTGCTGAAGGAAGGACGTATTTTGAGAAAAAGCTCTCCCTTATCCCTCTTGTGCAAAAAGAATTCTTTGGGCTGATGGTCCTGGGAATTCCTCCAGGCAGCTAGATGCTGCATTATTCCTTGATAAGTGTAACAAATGACTTTTTTTTTTTTTTGTAAACTTGATTAGTTTCTAAAAAGCAGATATATCTAGCTGTTGAAACGGAAAGTGCTAAAATGAGTGTTTTTATCCCATCAAAATCTTGGATTAGCTACCTAGCCCAACTGAATATAATTGCTGTTCAGATTAATGAGGCAGTATTCTAGTATCTCCTCTGTAATTAAACACTTCTCTGGTTGAATACAGTATTAAAGATGCACCAGACGTTGAAACCTCAGTGGTGAAATTTAAAACTGTTGAAATTGGAGGGGTCAGCTGTGAAACACAAATTCATCTGCAGCATGGGTAATTCACTTGTAAAATGTGTTTCAAGAATAATTTGGCTTATGTTGGGGAAGCTGGATTTTTTAAATTTTTTTCTTATCATTCCATCATCTAAATTTGAGAATTTTTCTCATTAGTTCCCAAGTAAAAGTAACATAAAGTGCACTTGTTTCCAGAACTACCTTTTCTGACCTTTCACAAGATGATAATTGCAGTACTAGTAGGCTTAGAAGACTTGTTAAAAAATTAAGCCTATAAAGTAGCAAAAAATGCCCCTTTGCTTGCTGGTGTCGATTTCAAAATTAACATTTTGGTTCATATGCTTCTAATAATCGCTGACCCTTACTTCATGTGCTTTCCACAGGAAATGAATACAGCAGAAATTACTTTGACCCTCTGATGGATGAGGAAATAAACCCAAGGCAGTGTGGGATGGAGGTCAGTGAAGAAGGTGAGGCAGAATTAAGTATGTAATTTTGGTGTCAGAATATACTTTTCCATTCATGAAAATTAGGTGACAAAGATCACATATGCAGTTCCATTTAAATATTGAGGTTTACAATTTAAATTATAAGTCTTACCTGCTCTGAACATGATAGGCAGTATACATAGTCTTTGATCAAGGACAGTGAGTTAATGGATGGGTAAAAGTGAGGCTGTGCTGTTTTCACTCAGCTATTATAGCAATAACAATGAAGCGCACTCCAAGAAAACTGTCTACACTGTTTTGTCTTTAATTAACCTACTTAGTCCACAACTGCGTACCAAGCTGCAGCTTTTTTGAAACACGAAGTCCTTGTTTGAGAACAATTTTGTTATTAAGCTGAATGTCTGTTTGCCTAATAGAAGAGAAACCCCAGGGTCTGTAACAGTTCCCAGCATAACAGGAGGCCTCTTTTGGTTTTCTTTTCACCAGTTTAGCCAAGATATTCAGCTTTGTTGTCTGTGGGTGATAGCAAGGAGTGGGAGGGTGTGACCCTGCAGTGCTGGGAGAACAGAAGTTATGCATAGGTATGAGAGAGATTAACCAAGAGGTATTGTCTTTTGCTTTGAGCAGAGGAAATTCTCCTTCACTTTTAGATAAAAAGGGTGGGAACGGGCCTGCCTGAATTTGCATGGACTTAAGTAAGAACATCATCATGGTAATGAAGTGCTTAGCTGTGTGCTGAATGCTTTGGCCCAGCTCCTGTTAAACACAAACAACTCGATAGCACGCAAGACTGATTTCCACGTTGTTACCTTCCTGGCCATTTGCTTTTCCAAACCTTGTGCTTATTTCTACTGCAGAACCTCTCTAGACAGACAGTTGTAGTCAATTGTAGAAAAAAAAATATGTAGGTATGAAAATTTGTCTACTGCAGTATCTCAAAATAGAACACTTTGGAAATTCATGACAAATTTTTATTTTGAGTAGATATCGAGATTTAAATTTTGAGGCAAAAACACAGGTGACTGAGAAAAAAGCAGTCTTTAGTTCACATCAGTAACTTGATTTCTGTGTACTGGTGAAAAAAAGATGATGATTTTAGGTTTATCAAGGGCAAATCACATCTAACTCTGTAATTTCCCCATCCTTTATGTAGGACAGCAATGACATACCTTGGAAGTCAACTTTTGGCTCAGAGTTTTTAAGTGAAAGATTTTTTTTGTTGATGTTGCCTTTGTTCATCTTATGAATAGGCTTCATGAGTCATGATCTGCTTCATATGCAGAGAAAGAAAAGCTTATTAGATTTCTGTATCTGTGCACATGTGCCTAAAAACATCTATGATAGAGGGACAGAAGAAAGTACAAGTTTTGTGTGGAGAAAACATCTTGCCCAAGAGCACTAATAGTTGTTTTTTATTATTATTATTATTGTTTCTATTTTATTTATTTATTTTTATATCTGGAACAAATGAGAGCTCTAAGAAAGTCTTTCCAATTGTGGGGGGTGGCAGAGGAGAGGTGGGTTTAGGCACTTGCATTATCATGCCAGACTTGAGATCTGTGCATGGCTGACCTTTGGTGCTCTCTCTTTTTCTTCCCTGGCAAAACTCTCACTCAAAGACTAAGGAAAGGGCTGTTTATTACAAGCCTGTTAGTGATGGTACTGGCCTCAGGTTTGTTGTGTTGACATCTGCAGAGCAGTTAGAGTGATTAAAATGCTATATTGGCCAACACCTCTGCCAAGAGCAGTGGTATGTTGCAGATTGGATGGGAGTGTTTCTTTGAGATAAATGATGCAAACCTGCATGTCATGAATGTAAATATTACAGAAATTAATAATTTTATGGGCCTCTTCCTCTTTTCTTAGATTACCTCCCCACCTTTCTCCTACTGTTTGAATCTCTAGTATGCTGTGGAGAAGAGAACTCCATTCTTTCCACTTATTTACATTTTCTTATCTTCAGTTAGCTCTTTTTTCCTAGAGCCTTTTGGACTGCATGTTGAAGACAACATTGCAAGACACCACATTTTTAGGTGAATTTTGCTTTGCTTTCTTTTGTACAGTCCACTGTGGAATCAGATATGCAGAAAAACTGTATGGTTCTTCAGAAAAAAAACAACAACAGAGCTTCACTAGAATTTATCTAAAGCCCTAAAATACCTAACTGTTTGAGGTGTGTGTGTGTGATATCTTTTTCTTGGAATAATGTCATTTACAAAATGTAGAATTCTCTGTGGTTTCCTCCTAAATTCTGTAGTATAAGTAAATCAAAATGGAGCTGGTGAAGTTAGTGTGTGGACATCATAATGTCAGTTTCACAGTCATTCTGAAGTCTGTGAATCTGTCCATCGCTTAATACCAGACATCTCAACTCATTATCACACATACTCACAAACAGTTTCCATGCCTGGTTTCCTTTTTCCCTTGCAGAAGTGTTAAATGAGTGGAACTGCATTGGTATGTAGTAGACAGAGTTAAAAGGACAGTCAGAACTGAAGTCTGGTCCTGGATCATCATTCCCTGACTGGAGACCACACATGATTACCTTGTCTTTCCATCTAGCAGCTGACCACTAACAAGAGACAGAAGCAGAACAAGATGAAGAATTCAGTGCACACTTTAAAGTTACCCTCCTCTTATATGACTTAACCAAGTCAGGACCAAAGAGAATACTAACTATATACCACCAACTATATTGTACAAAGTTAAATATCGTTTCAATCTGTTCATATGGGATTCTTTAATGGGTTGTTCTGTTAAAATGAAGACATTAGCAATTATCTTTTCTATATTTGATAAATTGAATTTGTTCTGGAAATTTATCTGAGTTGACAATGCCCTGAGAAGAAACAACACCCCACTATGGATTTGCCTTTTCCCCCCTACCCCCAAGGGAACATTTCAATGTTATACACTAAAAGAAATGTAAAAGATTCTGTACTTTCAAAAGAGGTTTGCAGAAGCCTCCTTCTTTGAATACTCAAACTAAGTGAAAAATTGTCTCTGAAATTTCATGGTAAAAAAAATTTATTCTTTGAGATTCTGTTAAGCACTTAAAAAGAGCTGCTCAAGCTCATTTGTAGATATACTTCAGTTCACCTACCTTGGGTACATTTCTTTGGTCTCCTACCTTCACTGATGACTTAGAGAGCCTGGGTCTGGGAGACCTCAAGAGAAGACCATCTCAGCTGGTCATTTCTCTCTTAAATATAGACACTTGAAGTGATTTTAGGTCTCATGGAAAAAGGTACATATGTGTGCATGACCCTTGCTCTGTTTAAAAATCTGTAGATGGTATTGGGAATTTAAATGGTGGGCCTGCCCCAGGATTAAAATTCACAGTGTATTTTAACGTCTTCTCACACTAGATGACGTGTTGTTATTATGGACAGCAAGGTAAAAATTTTAATAAAGATCCAAAATCATATTAGAGAAGAAAAGAGGTACTTTGATTTTTTTTTTTTTTGAGTCAAATAGAATTAATCTGGCAATTTAAATATAAATAATCATTTCAACAAGTCTATTAGCAGAATTAGAAAACCAGTTTCAGTACAGACCAAGATATAATATTGATCACCCTTGAAAAGTGTGCAATTAAATATTTTTTATTTTAAACTGCCTGTCATAATTCAGAAGAAAATGACAGCTCTGCTATGAAGCTAGCACTACGAAAACTAATATTTGTGCATCAAAGGGTTTCTTTTGTATTTGTCTATCTTTATTTATAGTTCAAAATAATATTGCATGAAATACTACTGGAAGAAACAAAGAAACAATAGATCTCGCTTTTTTTTTTTTTAAAGATCTTGTGAAATTTGAGGAGCAAATCCTATTTGGTAAACTGATGAAGCTTCTAGAAGAAGATAGCGAGATGGTGGACTCCCAAGGTAAATAACAAAATCATTTGCATAAAGAAAAACAAAACCCTCTGTGGGGAGGAGAATGGGTAATCCATCCCCTTGAACTCAGAAGCAAAAAGGACATTGATTTTAATGTAAGCCTGTAAGATCTTTTCCCCAAAATGCTTTTGTTTTGAGTCACATTTGTGTGGTTTTAAGTGTAACTTAAGTGGTATGCTTTCTCTAGCCTGCTTCACTGCATGTTGAATTCCACCCAAAAGTGAATGAAGACTGCAAAAGTCCTTGCTTAGATGCTTAATGCTAGAAATCTAAGTCCTTATTTAAGCTCATAAATGGGTGGTCTATTTGTCAGATGTATGATCACGTCATACAGTATTTGAGGTTATCTACGTAAAGATTTACACTAACAGACAAGTTAGAAAATGTTCTCTGTGGTTTTGTGAAAAATGCCAAATGGATGTTCCATTTACAGTAGAAACAACAAAGTGTAGGAGAATAGATTTCTTTACCTCTAGCCAAGATCCCTACTTTGGCTGTACTTATTTTTGCAGCCATTTTTTAACATCCACTTGATTCACAAAAGCGTTACCGCCGCAGCCTTTACAGCCTTTACAGAAGGTACATGCCTGCTGCTCTCCTCAGCTTCATCCTAGAAGAAGTGACGTGTGAACAAGCCTCAGCTCAGGGCTGCTCTTGTGTTTTTGGGTATTCCCCTCACCGTGCCTCTTTCTGCAGAGGTCTTTTATGCAAAAAAATATATATATATTTCCTGTTCTTTGTACTGTATGGGGCTTCTTGTTATATTTCTGTTATACTCAGTGCCTTCTCTCTCAGAAGGACAGAGCAGGCTGTTGGCTACAGCACTGGTGCTCCAGGAGCTGCAATGTATTTCACGACTATTTAGTTTGTAAGCAACTTTGTTCTAGAAGACTAAATATTTTCATTGGCCTGGGGTTGTGAAATCCCTTGAGCTGACACTGGTCATATCAGTAACATCTTTGAAACCTATTTTGTCTTATTTTAAATGCAAGGAGAAGAAAGTACAACCAGCATAACTAAATTCATGTAGATAGTTTAAGCAAAAACCTTTAACAAATTATTAGCAAGTCCTGCACTGGTGCATGTTGATATGGAGCTCCACATTGCTGAGAAAGCTTATAGCAGTGCTGCAGGTTGATTGTCGCTTTTATCACACAACATAGATTAAATAAAAACATAGTTAGCTGTGGTGAAGTCAATGTTAATTCTATAGGAAAGGTGGACACATGGTCTCCATCTGTAGTACTTATGCTGTTCCCCCCTACAAATATTTAGAGCATTTCATGGTCTTCAATAGCTTTAACATGTATGGATAAAATATCCCTGTGTGGTCAAGGAAAATGTCTTGATGTAATGCACAGGCTGCCCCCAGGTAGGGTCCAGGACCCTTTCCATTAGTGTTCTGAAAGTTAGATGCTGGGGCTCCCCGTGAAGCCATGAGAGAGGGGGAGAGAAGGTCTTTTGGACAGTGGTTCAGCCCACCTCATACAAGCATCTCTTGATTGCACTAATTACACCCTAGAAGCAGTTCTTCCTTTTCATTTGGTTCTAGAAGGATCTTGGACAACTGACTTAGACTTGACCAAAACTATTTGAATGTAAGTGGTGTGCTTTGAGAATCGTGATCTCACTTAGAAGCTGCTGAGCAGGTGGGCATCATGCACAGACTTGTCCGTGGAGCCCTGACCTTGCTGCCAGCTCACTGATTTAATTCAAAGGCAAGCAAATATACCGACAGATGTGTCTTGCACTCCACAAGCACGCTAGAGCCCCTGTGCATACGCAAGAATGCAGTGAATGAGGGAACTGCAGCAGCCCGCTGCTGTCTTCTGTCTCAGCACTTCTATTTCTTAAAAGAACTGCAATGGATATCAGAGGTAGCGCTGTGGATGAATGTTGCACCCCATCCTGGCTGAATTTATTACTGAGGTTCTTTTGGGCTTTGGCAAATAAAACCCTGAAAGAGCAGGATTTTCTTGAGGAAACAAGGTTTGCACAGTCTCCACCTCTGTGTGCATGAATGGGGCTGTATTTATGCCTGCCTGTCTGTGTTTCTCCCCACAAATTTTTGAACCTGTTTTCCACTTCAACCTCCTGCTTCCCCCCCCCCCCCCCCCGCCCCCCCCCCCCCCCATTTCTTTTTCCACAGAGAGCAATTCTCACAGGTCTGACTTCCCTACCAGTTTTATGGAAGTGGGCAGCTGAGCAGAGCAGACAAGCATTATTAATGTCTCCACTGAGGGAAAAGCTAATATGGGAGCTTGACCCTTATTAGACATCAGAAAATCCATAGAAAACTAGGATTCATTTGGTTCCACTCTTACAGAATGGTTTCTTTTTTTTTCATTTGACCACTGAACTGAAAAATCACAGTCATACAGTCCTAATTAATAGATGATCCCCAAAGGGAAAGAAAGAATGTGGCTCTCAGAACTTATATCATTGCATACTTAAAGCATTTTTCTGCTGAGTAACCTGTTGGTCGCTTTTGTGGTATGTGTTAGATCATATTATAAACAATCTACAAGGCAATATTGGTTGTCTGTTTTTTTTTTTTTTTTTTTTTTTTTTTTTTCCAGAAAGATGTAGACTGTATATTTTTTACCTAGGGATAAAATCTGGCAAACAATGTAAGATTGTGATCCATGCATGTCTAAAATGATGCCAGGTGCTATACAATAGAAAACAGGGTTTTTATATTATGCTTTGGCAACAAGAGAAAAATTAAAGCAAAATGTTTGCAGGACTTTAGTTGTTTGATAAATGAGCCTTTGGTGATGTTCTCTTTTAGCTACAATTTATACACAGAGTCTTCTAGAGCCAAGCAGCCAAAATGGGTTTTCCTTGTGAAGTTATAGGTACTTTATACATTCAAACCTGTGTTGAGGTATAATGTGCTAGTTAACCTATCCTTTAAATTCTCATCTCAGTATACAAAGCACTGCTACCCGATGGACAATTGCAGGAGTAAATGAAGTTACAAGCAGCCAAGCTAATACTGGATAGCTTGTTGTAATTACAGCACAACATCTGCAAATATAACATAGGCTAGAGAGAAGAAATTATTTAAATTCCATGGAAAGTATGACTTGCACTGTTAAGTACAGTCAAGGTGATGAGAAGTTGGACACAGATGATAAGACCTTGAAGAATTCAGTTTTTAATTAATTTATCAACGTATCAATTAATTTCCCTGAAAATTTTCAGCCATTTCCTCCTGTGCATATAAAGCAGTAACATTTTTATCACACTGTTTAGTTCTGTGCAGCAATGAGGTGGAGACTTTCTTTTGGTCAAGCTTTGCGCACAGGTGGCAGCTGAAGCCTCTAACCCATGGTGGGTCTGTTCAGATCAGGAGCAACCTGTTGGTGATCAAGTTTCAAAGGTTTCTTACTAACATCACTGTGGAAGGAGCTACCAGCTGAACAACCACATTGTCTCCCTGTCTCCACCTCAGTTTTTCCAGCTGTGCTTAAATGAGCATATGTATCTTCATCAGATACTTTTCAAATCTGAACCATAATTTGTTTGTATTTTTAGCAGTTACTTCCCTTGAAAAGGCTTTAGAAAATGCTATCTCTTCTTTTCTTCTTTTTCCACAAAATACTTGCTAGTGAGCCCAATGTCTTCCACCCAAATTGAATTCACTTGATAGAATTCCTCACAAGAATAATAAACACCCAAAGAAAAAGGCTATTGTAATGATCACTGCATGGTTGCCTTTGCAGACTGAATGTTTTTATTCCTCTTTTGATTTATAAAGACTATCTATCTACACCCAGAAGATCTGAGATAGGAATGTACTGTCCTTCCAGGATGTAAACTTGCACTGCCTCTGTGAAAGCAGTAAGGCAACTGATTTACACCAGCTGAGCATATGGCCTGTTGTGTCAACACAGTATGGAAGGGAACAGGCAATGCTGCATCCTCTGCTGTTGGCAATGTTTTCTTTTCCAGCACTTCCTGGATTTTTTCTGTGCTAGCCAAACCCTTAATGTTACAGTAAATTTAAATGTAAATATCATTTTGTTTTTGCTGTTAATAGTTGTAGGTCAAATCACTTTTCATTAGGCTTGTAAGATGCTACATGAAGAGATTTTATGTACCCTAAGGTAATGGTTTGGGTTGTTTATATCTACTGTACACTTCCCCCAACATGATTTTGAATTTGTATCCTGTTGTAATTAAATAAAAAAAACTACTTCCTGTGTGTTGGTGGCACCGAGGTGATTTAAGTACTCAGGAGGCTTAACAATTAAAGTCATTAAACAATGAGTAGTAAGCAAAACTGAAAATTTTAATAGCCTAAGTTTTATCTTTCATTTTCTGGTCTTCATTAGAGAATGAGAGACTTCAAAGGGGAGGGAGAAAAAAAATCTTTTAACTGCTTTCATGTCTTGGAATGGACAAAGAGGAAGGCAAATAACTAGATATGCCTTTTTTTTTTTTTTTTTTTTTTCAGAGAAAGGCTCAGAGAACTATAGAAACATGCACTTATACACAGAAATATAAAGTCAGATGTGGACAACCTGATATCTGTCACATCTTAGTGATCATAATATTGAGAAATGAGCAAAAATTATTGTCTTTAGTATGCATACTCTAGCAGATATCAATGAGAAGATCTGTTTTTAAGTGGCATGTTGAGTTGGAGTGAAGAAAGGAAACAGTTTCTCTGTAAAGTCAGCTTTCTGAATGGGATTTACTTTTATGTATCTGCAGCACGTACCCTTTGGTTCTGCATACGTCACGGCATTGAAATCAATGGAATGATGTGGGTGAGAGCAGAACCGGACCCAATTAATTAGGCTGGAGCTGCATGCACACACCTGGGGGAGGAATCCGATCCTCTGGGGTGAGTGGGAGGAAGATGAAATGCTCGTGTGGCTCCGCCTAAGCCTCCCTCCCAGTTGCAGTTATTCCTAATCCTCCCCAGGAATGAAAGCCTAAGTCATTCCAAACCAAAATTCCTTTAAGATTTATGGGGAATGAAGTGACCATGGACATGCAGAGCACCCGTTTTTGAACCTTTTAAGGAGCAAGCTGCCTATGCTACATTTGTTCCTGTATGCTGACATTGCTCTTGAGGATAGTTTTCCTGGTAATAGTACTTGGAATCTGCCAGTTGTTTCATGGTTGTTATTTATTTCTATTAATTTTATGGCATGAATCATTGTCTTTAAATTTTGTTGGGCCAAATATCGCAACTGAGAGGTACTAATCAATGAATGAATTTTCATTTGCTAAGTGAGAATCTGCCATTTTTGTTTCAAGCAGCCCCTGTCACCAGTGAAGATTTTTCAGACTCTGTGATGCCTGTCAGCTTCAGTAAGACATGTGACCTTCACAGGGAGCTTGAAGATGAAGTGATTCCTTCCTATATTGAACAGTTTGAGAGAGATGTTCGGGATGACATAATTCTGCTTGGCAGCTTCTCGCTGGAACAGGTCAGAGTTAAGAACTATAAGACAATTTTATCACTGGCTTCATAACATGATGCTGGCTTGTTAACCTTGTACACCCCAATTCTATTTCACTGCCCAGTGATACATATATTTAAAAGAAAAAAGATAACCCATTTCATTGGCTTGCTTTATATCACTGGAACTTTGCTAAGCTAATAGCAGAACCTTTATCTTTGTCTCCATTTCAATATGAATAAAAATAGATTGCCTTTGTTGCTTCTTTCCTAAATAGTGGGGTGTCTTCGTTCTGCAATAAATATTGCAATTGAGTTTCAGTTAAGAGTCTAAGCTTAGGACATCTCTCTCTGACAAATTTAACAGAGGCTTATTCATCTATCAACAAGGAAGTTCAGACTGGAATCCAGGAAGGATTTATGTAAAAATATTTATTGTAGAGAGGCTACGGTTATTCCCAATTTATAAATCTGTTGTGTTTTTCAGAGTGCCAAGGCTCCCTATGGTTTTCTTTCTGTCATTTCATAGTCTAAAGAGACAAGGTTGGGTTCCTGTTGACAAAGGCACAAGTTTCCAGGGCTAAAATGATACTTGTGGACACCTAACTACCATTTTTCCCTTTGAAAAATCTCATACCAAGACTAGGGGACAGGAAAAGAGATTAATTGATGAATCTATCATTTTTAATTAGCAACATGAGAACAGTGCACTGGCTCTGATGGGCTTAAAATAGGTTATCCAGTGACTAATGGTGATCTAAGCTTTTTTATTTTCAGAGGAAGTTTTTTTGAAATTTTTCATTGCAAGACTAAGCCTCATCCTTGCTTTGCTCATGTTGGTGGGGGACACAATTTCCGTCCTTGCTGCTTCCCTCTAAATCCTGGTGTGGCTGTATTTCCTTCCTGCTGACTTTTTCATTGCTGTATGCATCACGCGTAGGAGGTGGTTTGGGCAACGTTGTTCAGAGAACATGAACTGGGAGGGAATCAAGAGCGAAAAGGGCTCAATACCAAGAAAGTCACCTGCTTCATGGCACTGATGGAGTGGAAACCTGGAAACAGTTGAACTCAGGGTACTGCACCTTTCCAGAAGATGTTATAGTGCGTTGAGAGCCTGCACTTTAAGTCTGGGCTATTTTAATACCCCCAAAGATTCGCAAGGCTCTGTGGCACCTTAAGGAACACAACAGATTTGTCAGTTCTGTGTTTATGCTCCTTCTGAACACAGTCATTGGGAGGCTGATAGTCTCACTTAGACTCACGTATTGCATTTCTACCTTATTTTCTTCCAAAAGAAAGTCCTTATTTAACGTGATTGAGCTAGTCTATCATCAGCTTGCAGATAGGGACTCAGTGCTTTATATTGCACAGAAAAGGTTTTGAATGCTTGTGTTTTCTGTCCCTTTCTCCCACACATCTCTGACTTCAGCTGTCCAAGTCCTGTTCAGGAATCCAGTCATACTGATGTGGTATTAGCTGTCACATCTGCATCGCACAATGGTGAGCTTAACAGGAGGATCACTATAAAATCTATATTGGCTTCTAAATCAGTGGTGCATACATCCATCCTTACCTTGGAAACACATAGAAATGGACTATTCGGCTGCTTTCAACAGAAAACAGGTG
Organism: Anseranas semipalmata; assembly: GCA_013399115.1. NCBI lineage: Eukaryota > Metazoa > Chordata > Aves > Anseriformes > Anseranatidae > Anseranas > Anseranas semipalmata. The sequence continues at coordinate 176,866 of VXAA01000397.1, forward strand.
ACATTGGAAATCGGGGCTGCAGACATGCACCCTTTATGTCATACTAGTATTCCAATACATCTAACAAAAATTTGAGCACTCTCTGCTCTTCTTTATTGGACTTTGTCTGTACACTTTGATCTGTGCATATACACCTGTAACACTGCAGTATTGAGGCCTTTCTGCTGCAGTTGCACGTTTGGTGTTAGAGTGCTGTCCTATTCTTCAGAATCTGCCACTGCCATCTTTTGGGATGCTTCCAGCTTTTGTTGCTTGGAAGTATGTTTATTGGTTTGAAAAAATCTTTAATTTACTGCATGGCATTTACTTTGGATTGTGAAAAAATCCTACCCTTCTTTCTGCAGGTTTAGTAAGTAACAGATGTACTTTAGCCAACATAATTTATGATTAGTTAATTTAATCTGCCATAATGACATAAAGTGAGCCTGAAACAAGCTTCTATCAATTTTGCCGTTAGAGGTAACATAATATTTTCAAATGTCTACCAAACTGAGTAATTAACCCTCAGGCTGAGTGAAAGAGTCTAATAGACATCTCTCTCACATTCCTTTGCTTTGACAAAATGAAAGCAAAACATGGAAGCCCAAGGGTTAAAAATAACCAGTGAGAGTTTACGGTGCATGAGAATGGTTTTATAACTGAGGTTCAGAAACACACTTGAGTTGTTGCTGCTTCTTTTTAGGCTGCCAAAAATTCCCTCCAGTGAGGCATCTGATTTGCACTAGAGCTTTGCTGGCAGCGTTGGCACAAAGAGGACATCCGTGCACTATCTATCTATCCCATAGTTCATCACTTTTCTTCTCTGCTTTGTAGCTTCATGGTAAACGGTTGGCTTTTGTTTAAACAGCAGCTCAGTGCATGACATCAACATGATTAAAAGTTTTGAAAGAGCTGATGTATTTTTAATAGTAAAAAAAAAAAAGTTTTTGCAAGATTTTAGCTCTGGAACTTTAAGCTGCAGCTTTGCTTCATGTTCTGTTTCATAAATGCAAAAGCTGATAGTTGAGGTTGGCAAGAAAAACACAAGGGGAGATCTGATAGGCTGTTGTAAAGAAAGCATTAAGCAGATGTCAATGTTCTCTTAACAAGCGCATTGAAGAATACTAAATTCTGAATGCAGTACTGTTTCCTGTGGCCTACCATGTAGCCTTATAGATTTCAAAAGCCCCAATGACATTTGCTTGTAATAAAGAAAAATGAACTATATTGAGAGAAAATCATAATTTTGGCACTGTGTTGCAGTAAAAGCTAAGCAGGTACAACCAAAGCAAGGTATGCAGAATGCTGCAGAAAACCATTTGTAATGAGAATCCAGGGACACATGCTTATGGGCAGAACTTGATCTTACATAGCAGAGAAATGTGCAGAGGAGAGACCTGACATAATCCTGGCTTAAAGTGTTTGATTAAAATCAAGATGCTTTCAAAACATGAGAGACTGCTGAGGATGAAGCAAACACTGGTGACTGGGGTGGGTTTGCACTTGATGGGCTTTTGGCAATATAATCTTGCCAATCCTTGATTCAAGTGCCATGGAAAAGTACCAGCTCTAAGATTTTCATCTGTTTCTGAACTGAGACAATAAAAGCAACTCCTTAAGCTAATGTTGATTCTCTCAGAAGAAGGTAATAGTGGGGCAGTTATAAGGATCAATACCGCCCCAGAAGTCAATAATATCTTTCCTGCTTGGCCATCCTCTTCCTGCAGCTTGGCCGTGTTCTTGACTAAGTATAATTTGTTATCAAATTCTGTCTTTCTCTAAAGGACTCAGCAGCTGCATTTAGCCCCCTGTGCTGGGCATAACACCTTGCAGGACTTTTTCATTATGACCATATAGTCAGTTTTGATACATGACCTCAATGTAAATTAATCAGGAGTCTCTGAAAGTAAAGTGCAAGTTTTGCACTTTAGTACCAGCAGCTGAATTATAGTAGTAAGAAATGAGATATTTGTTGCAGGTGGATAGTAATAAAATGTTGCCTTTCATCAAGAGTTTTACCTTTTGGTTAAACAAAGGTTAATGCCTCTGGGCATTAGACCTAATATTCTTACAGGGTCAATATCATCATTGCTCTGACTCCTTGCCATGTCACAGAGAGATCAATTTATATGATGGTAGAGTAATCAGTTTTCCTTTGGTTAATGGTGGATAACATGGGTAAAATTTGGTACTGTGTAGGGCAATGATGAATTTTCCCTCTAACCAGGATTTAATCAGTGGGATCAGGCTTCAGTCATATAAAATACAAATGTGCATTTGCTTGCATGTTTTACACCACTGGATAACACTGTCATTTATATGCTGATGGTACCTGAAGACCTGCCCTCAACAAAGCTGTAGCCTACTAAACATTGTACCATCATGTGTGATTATTCCATGTTAATAACTGTGTGAATAAGTGCACCTAAGAGCAATGCAGAATCAGAAGGTGACTTTTGTTCACCCGAAACCTGGTTACTCCTTTTTGACATTTGCCAAGATTTTACATGGCTGTGATGTTCAAATGAGTAATTTTTTTGTTGTTGTTTTACTGAGAATTGCAGGTCAAGAATACAAAAGCTGACAATGTTTCTCTTACACCCGGCCTTAAAGGTGGGTTACTTTGTTTTAGCAAAGCTACCTATACACTACCCTCATTATTCGAGTGTCAAAGCATCTCCACGGTCTGTTAGAATAATGATTTCCATTCCATTTACATGAAATAGTAAGAATTATGGGTATCTCCATTTTACTGAGGAAGAGGAAGGGCACGGAGAGACTGAAATCTACAACCATCAGAAGTGCTTAGCACCTTATTCTGGAATATGTCATTAGGACAAGCTCATCAAATTCATCATAATCCTGCTAGGTAGACTGCTCTGGAACTGCAGAAGAAAGGTTTAATGGAGGACTTGGTAGTGTTAGGTTATAGGTTGGACTGGATGATCTTGGAGGTCTTTTCCAACCTAAATGGTTCTGTGACTCTGTGAAGAAGCACTTCACTGAAATCTAAGCTTGAGGGGAAAAACACAAGGCAAACTTCTCAAAGCTTGGGATATTGGGCTTCTGGCCCTTGTACTTCTGACATCCTGTCTTGTGAGAGTCCATGACCCTCAGCTGTGGGTCAGCACCCATCAGGCAGACTCAAGGCCAGACCAGTATGTATAGCTATGGGACCTCTCCACTCTGGCCACCTGACATTTCTAAATAGCTTTATTCTATCAGGCTTGCTCCTGCTTCCTCAGCAGGAAGCCTGGGAACCCTCCAAACTTCTAAGGCTCCTCTCCATTGCTTCTGGACTCTCAGATTTATAGACTTCTTTTGGTGGCAGAGGAGATAGAAGGGGAAGAGTAGAAATTAATGTCAACATAAGCAGAACTGTGGAAAAGATGTTTTACATGTTTGAAAAGGACCTGTCACTGTGCTGTCAGGAAACACATAACATTGATATAGCTGCTCTTTTTAATTGCAATTCTCTTTTGATTGCTTTGTTCAGGAGTTATGTGGCTTTTAAGTCAAGTAAATATTTAGATGGCAGTAATGAAAATCATGTGAAAAATATTCTTTTATTTTTCACTGAAAAAGAGTTCACGTTTTACTGTGTTCTTTCGTTCTTTAAGATCAGAAGGGCAACTAAACTAAAGCAATTCTTGGTATTCTATTGAGCTGGAACAATGAATCCTACAGCTACTGTAAATGATGATACTGCATTTGCTACTGCTTAAGGTAATCTGACTGGTCAGCTCTCTGGCTCATTATCCTAATACAAACTCAAGTAAGGAAGTCTATTTCTATGGTTCAATAAACAGAGGCAATTGGAAAGATTCTTCAAAGAGAATCAGTGATTGCCAAGTCCTGTTGAAGTTTAAGTGCCTTCATCAAATACTGACCACCTGTTAAAAGAAGCAGAACTCATATGAACATTGTAAGGGAAAGAAGGAACACTGCTGATACACAAAGGCATGAATCTGCAAATATAAATACAATGAAAACATTTTTTTTTGTTGCTTATATATTCTCCAGATTTTTTTTTTTTTTTCCCCAGGGAGGCTTTATGTGTATTTTTAATACACGTGGAGAAAAACTGTAGCCCCAGCTGTAGCTAAGGATACTGTTGGCTAGCTTTTATGATAGGAGACTCCTTAGGAAGGTTAATAGGCTACACAGGTTTTACTGAGTTACAAATAAATTAGTTGCTCTAAATGTTGTACCTTTTTTCTTCTGTGGTCTTACAGTAGAGCTGAATTTGTTGAGAGGAATCTGTGCTGGATGGTACTTTTGAGCTTTGCTTCATGGAACAGAAAAATTCAGGTGTGAAAAGACCTCTGGGGGCTTTCTAGTCCAACCTCCTGCTCAGAGCAGAGCTGACATTGAGGTATATCGGGCTTTCCACATGTAATCTAAGTTTAAGGGCTTTGGAGTTGTTCACACCAGTTTCTTAATGTGAAACATAACCAGGTCATCTGTAAGTTGAGGGGCGTAGAAATGTTGGGAAAGACAATTCAGTTGCATTACATGCATATTCATTTGCTTACCTGTACAAAGGTGGGAAATCATCACTGTTGCTTAACCTGTTGGCAATCTGTTAACACAGTTGGTTTCTCTCACTACTGTAGCAGACCCTTAGACAAGACACAGGTTTCAGGACTAGCTGGTTACAATGAGAACATATACCAAAGTGTATACATTCAATGATGTGTCATCATAGCATGGTGCTATGTCTGAACAAATCAGACAAGGAGGGCCTACATTTCAGCTGAAAATGTGAACCGATTGTGCATTTCAGTTAAAACAGAAGAGAGGTGAAGCAGGATGGGGGCCTGCAAGAAGAGATCTGTTCTCTATAGAGAAAGATCATTAGACATAACTTGTCATTTTCACTCTCGTGTTTAAGTCACTTATACAGGGAACTGTACCTAAAGCGTTGTATCCCTTGCTGTAATTTTCATATACTAATGGTAAACCAGCGAATGCCTCTTAATTACAAAGTGTTCAAGTGTGTCTGCACACTTGAAATAGAAGATGACGTGAAAGCCAAAGCAAATGGAAGTTATTGAGTAAAGCTAAAGCCTATGCTTTTATATTACAATTATGTGGGCAAATTTGTAAGGCAATGCTGTGTTGTCAGTTGAAAAAAGGAATGGGGACTCAGAAAGATGTGGACTGTAACCTCAGACCTAAACATCAGTTTTTATGGGGCTTTAACAAGCAGATTATTTACTATGACTCAGTTTTCCCTATCTGCAAAACAGACCTAAAAATAGATACCTGCTTTAGGGAAGAATAAGAGAATTAAAGGAGTAAAGTTTCATGAGGGACTTTGAAAAGTCTATAGAAATAATAAAAACATTCTGTGCTGAAATTAACGAACATTTTTAATTTAAGGAAGAATGGGGGAAAAACCACAAAAAAGTCTCAGTATTTCCGATCAGTATTTCCTTTCAGTTTCTCTTCAGTTGTTCATGCCATGGTTTGCTGCCAGCATCCAGAAAGCAGAAAAGACTGTAAAACCCTGGTCTGTTACATAGCTTGTGAACAATTTTTCTTTTATATTTTTAATATAAACTATTCATTTTAGATCCATGGATTGACTTAGTTCACTTGGTTTCCACTGGCATTGCTTGTACTATACAAGTTTATACTGGAGAGAATATGTTCCCTAATAAACTGTAGTCAGCATCTGTCCTAGTTTCAGCTGGAATAAAGTTAATTCTCCTCCTAGTAGCTGGTATGGTTTTGTGTTTTGAATTCAGGATGAGAACAAGGCTGATAACACACCGATGTTTTAGTAGTTGCAGAGCAGTGCTTACACAGAGCCAAGGACTTTTTCAGCTTCTCGTGCTGCCCTTCCTTTATGTCTTGGTATTTAGGCTAAGCTTACCTGGATCTTCTTAGTAGCTGGTGATTTCTAGGCTCATATGAAGACATCTGAATTTGCAGAGCTTTGACAGGCTAGCACATTTATGCTTAAAGTCTCTTCATCAATGGCAAACACCATTGCAGCATTGTACATTTTCAGTGCTCTGCTATGGTTGTCAGACACTCTGATAAATGGCCTTGCATACACTTACGACACACTGTAGATTTTGATGAGGACATCAAAGCTTTATGACCTTGATGCTGCATCTTCTCAACTGTGAAATGAGAAGCATTTGAAGTAGTACCTAGCGGTCCTGAAGAAACTACAGGTGGCCTCACTGCATATGGCATGACAGAAATAAGAAGGGCAAGTCCTCTGTTGTGAATCTGGAGAGGCAAAATAAAGATTTTGTGTAGCTCTGCAGCAGAGATCCCTTCAGAATTTTCTCAGTGCCTCTTCAGAAAAGTGATTCAAGTTCTTTAAATTGTTTGTACTATCCCCTTGGATCAAAACCCTGCATGAAAATATCTGAGTTTGGGGAAAATTCAGGTCTTTGTTTAGCACATTTACTTTACAGCCAGGGTTTAAGTTTCAGTACTTGTTCAAAATTAGTGTCTTGAATTTAATATATATGTTTTATAAAAGTGTCCACCTCTGCAGCAGGATACTGTCTTCCAGTGTTGATTGGTAGCTCAGTCTTCACTGCAGAGAGGTAATGCAATACTTCACAAATTTATCAAAATGATCAGCCTATAATGTCGTCGCTAAATGTATCTGTATTACTCAGTGTAATAAGGCTGTAGCATGACTAAAGTAAATCTCACTTTGTGTTCTGCAGTATCAATTTTGAAAGAGCATGAGTTCTTTTTTTTCTAGCCGTTACAAATAGCTCAATTGTTTAAGTTTTTAATTTTATGCTCATGAACAGTAAATTAGTTTAATTTTCTCTTTGGAAGGAAAGTCATGGCAGGCGGATTGCTTTTTCTCTTTCCCTTTTAAAAACATATCTGAGAGTTTGTGGCACATTTTTGGCAGAGTGTACCATGAATAATATTACCATGTGTCCAGGATTTTGACACAACTTTAACCCCAGTTTGTAGCCATCTCCAAGCCAAGATCAACTAAATTATAAAAAGCAAAGCAAGGCAAGAGCAGTGCAGCTTTCAAAGCAGGCACTATCCAGCTACTTAAACTCTCTGCTTTCAATGAGGGACACTCATCCCACTTACCTCTCAATGTCTAATTTCCTCGTGATCTCTCTGTAGTTAACATAGAGGGGATAAGACTCTCAAAATCTCACTTTGCTCAAAAGGAAAGTTAACATATCTTGTAATATTTTTTTTCTTTATCTCAAATGGTTCTTTATTTTTTGCTTATTTTGTACTATGCAGTGCACTAGACCTTGAAAGTCACTGGAAGTGAACCTCTACGCAGCAGCCAGAGTGTGGAGCGGGAGGGCTGGGTGGCATTGGTGGGACTAGAGGCATGGGTTTTGTTTCTAGTTCTGCTGACTTTTGCTAGGTGAGCTCAGGCAAGTCATTTGCACCTCATTCTCCCACATGTAAAAATGGGGTGGACAGGATTTCACTGCAAAATGTTCTGGGATGAGTGGATGGAAATCCTAGGTAAAAGCTTTTAATTTGGGTGTTTGTTTATGGCTGGAAAGACAGCCCTTTGTGCATGTTTCCACCTGCACTGCAACGTACTCAACAAGGCCAAGTGCCGGGTCCTGCACCTGGGGCACAACAACCCCAGGCAGAGCTACAGGCTGGGGGATGAGTGGCTGGAAAGCTGCCTGGCAGAGAAGGACCTGGGTGTGCTGATTGACAGTCGGCTGAATATGAGCCAGCAGTGTGCTCAGGTGGCCAAGAAGGCCAACGGCATCCTGGCTTGTATCAGGAACAGTGTGGCCAGCAGGACTAGGGAGGTGATTGTCCCCCTGTACTCGGCTCTGGTGAGGCCGCACCTCGAGTACTGTGTTCAGTTTTGGGCCCCTCACTACAAGAAGGACATGGAGGTGCTCGAGAGAGTCCAGAGAAGGGCAACAAAGCTGGTGAGGGGTCTGGAGAACAAGTCTTACGAGGTACGGCTGAGGGAGCTGGGGTTGTTCAGCCTGGAGAAGAGGAGGCTCAGGGGTGACCTTATCGCTCTCTACAGGTACCTTAAAGGAGGCTGTAGTGAGGTAGGGATTGGTCTCTTCTCCCACGTGCCTGGTGACAGGACGAGGGGGAATGGGCTCAAGTTGCGTCAGGGGAGGTTTAGGTTGAATATTAGGAAAAACTTCTTTACCGAAAGGGTAGTTAGGCATTGGAATGGGCTGCCCAGGGAAGTGGTTGAGTCACCATCCCTGGAGGTCTTTAAAAGACGTTTAGATGTTGAGCTTAGAGATATGGTTTAGTGTGGGCCTTGTTAGAGTTAGGTCAGAGGTTGGACTAGGTGATCTTGGAGGTCTCTTCCAACCTGAACAATTCTGTGATTCTGTGATTCTGTACTTTCATCAGGGCCAAGGCTCAGCTGGCTGTTTCAAATCATAACAGGGCGAATAACTTAGTAGAAGGTTGTAATACCAGTACTAGGGCTGGACAAAAAGGGAAGGGTAAATATTTTACCGCAGGACTTTGTTAAATGGTAGAAAACCCATTCCATTTTACTTAAAAGCTTTGCTGAATTTTGTGGGCTTTGTCCTAAATGGAAAGGATGTGTTTGGGTGTGTTTTTTTTTTTTTTTAATTTTTTCCAAATTGGAAATTGCTACAGGAATCAAAACCTATCCTTTGTGAAGTAGTTTCACGATGAAAATACTCAGTTAACACTGATTAATAGTATTGAGTCAGGTTCTTGTTTTTGCCTCTGCCTTAGAAACAATACTTACCATTGTGTGTCTTGAGGCTTAGCCCAGACTGAAGGACCTTGTTCAAATACTTGATCATGCTCTCTGAAATCAGTAGATGGGACATTTGTATAATTAGACCTTAAGATAGCAGATGAAGAAACCAAGATGTATGAAGAAGGGGGCTCCACAGCTAAAGCGCTGCCTGGTATCAGGACTAGAAACAGGACAAAGCAGTGCTGTGATTGAGCCCTTCTGTCTTCAAGCAAAGGCCCTGATTTGCCAGTGCACCCCATGTGAGCTCTGAAGGATATCCAGTGGTTCCCAGATTTTAGTCTCTTTTTCTGAAGGGGCCCTCAATGTCTACTGACATGAAGAGAAACCACATTTCATGCCTTCTTGTTGGGAACGCCCATTGTCAACAATGGGTCATTTTTACAGTCTAGACAATGCTGGCGTCATGATGAGAAATGGGAGTTTAGTTATGTGTGTGATGGTATATGCCATTGAGTAAAAGAACTTGGGTTTACTCCAGAAAATCTCTGATTCAAGGGATATTGCAGCAATGATTATTCCACATTTAAATATATATATATATATATATATATATATATATGCTGCTCTGGTTTTGAAAACTTACACATTTTTTCCTTTATTAAATTGCTTCCTGGTGATGGAAATGTCTAGGATTTTTTTTTCTGCTGCATCTACTTTCCTTTAGCTTGCACACCCCTGAGGTAATTAGTGTAGGTTAGAATTTGCATAACTGACTTTGGGGTTTTGCAAATAGGAAAGATGGAAATTTATTCAAGGTGGTGAATAATTCATTTTAAAGCGAGTTTCTTGCTTTTTTTTAATCATGTAGAAGATGTATTACAGACTCATAGAGGTTTTCTGAATAGGACCCTAAGCATTGAATTTTTGATATATTTTATTTCTTAGTGTAGGTAAAGAAATATTAACCATGACTCATTGCACTTTTTCTGTTCAATAAGATTTGAATAAACTTAACAAATTTATTAGGTAGATGATAGAGCTTTTTAAAAATTATCATGACACACTGTGACAAATATTTTACTAGGATCCAGAAGAAATAGTTTTAACTCATATTCCCATTGCCACTTCAGAGGCAGAGAGATGGAAAACAGCGCAGTTCATACAGAGAACCCAAATTCATATTTTCTTTTGAATATTCATTATTTAATTAAGATTAGAAAGATAAACAAGGGGATTGGATAGCTATGGGAGTCTGGTAATATAATCCTTTTTTTTATTTTTTTTTAAATCTTCTCCTTTTTTGGCTCAATGTAAGTCTAGATTGGCAATGTCTGAAAGTTGTTGTAATCTTATAGCTACTTGATATTTTATATGAAATGAGTTTTCTATGTTATCTTATTTCTTAATCTAAATGCCCACATCATAAAAATTGCTATACCAGGCATACTAAGAGCTGGATCCAGGAGATAAATCATGAACTAAAGCCTTCCTCTTGCCTTCTTACCTTTAGCTTTAACTACCTCAGTCCAAAACTTTAAAGCTTCTTCCCATCTGCCACCAAACTCTGGTTGGCAGCTTTTGTCATTAAAGTTTCTTGGGGACGTTGAACATTGTTGCTTGGCACACTTTGAAATGCCCCAGCCGTGGCAGCCTGGTGCCTGTGCCTTCTGGGAGCTATAAATGTTGCTGCTTTGTCCTTGCTGTCACTGGATGGGTCTGCTACTCTGGCAAGAGCACGTCTCTGTGGTACAGCCGGGGAGGAACAACCTGCACTTTCTCTTGGCGTGTTCCTCTGTGGCTGCAGCTCCCAGCAGACTGTGGGGCTCAGATTGCCCTGACCTGAAAGCTCCCAGCTCTGCTGGAGCAAGAGATGGGACTGGAGCCAGCTCCCAGCCCTTCCTGGGGAAGTGGTGTAGGTGGTGATTCACCCGGATGGAGAAACAAAGTCAGTGCCAGCATATGTGGGGGCGGGAGAAAACATGGGTCCTAGTCCCCCTTCTGGAGACTCCTAGTGAACTTAAGCCAAAAGCAGCGCAGGAGTATGAGGGCTTAGGTTCCACTAAGAGAGGAGCAGTGGTGGAGGGAGCATTGCCTGTGATACAATTGCCACGTGGAGAGCTGGAAGGTCTCACTGTGAGCCAGTTTGGTCATGCCACCTTTGCAATCCAGGTATGTGCAGTGCCTGACAGGGGCCTGCTGGATTTATTGTATCCATCCGAGGCTCTCTGCTGAGAGGATCAGCAAGTCAGACTATGTTTTAAAGCAGCCATGTTGTCTCTGCTTTACTTTTAAAGAATTTAAACAAGTTGCATTAAAAGCTACTTACATAGACTTTTGTAATATGTTTTTTTTTTTTTTTTGTCTGCTTTCATACTCTGATAACATTCATTTTGGAAATATACAAGATTCTTTGCAAATAATTTTCCCAGTGCCTTATTTTGCCAGAGAGAGATTCCTGTGCTTCCTGTTTCTTGATAGAATGGCATTTCTAGCTTGCTGTGCAAGAGCAAAATAATTTCAGACCCTCCAACTTCATGCTGGAGAGCTACAGAACTGCAGGGGGAGAGGATAGCTTATCTAAGTTAGCCTCCTACATGTTGTAACATCCATAAATACCAGTCCATCTTACCAAATAGTTTAAAAACACCTGTGGAGATATAGGAGCAAAGTTTTGGAGCAAATTTAAAGCAGGGCAAGTTGTGGGCTCTCCAGTAGTCTGTGACTAACTGTTTTGTATGTTGCATCTTGTTGTGCATGCACAAACAAACATGTGTATACATATATGTATGTATACATGTATATGACTGTGTTAGGTGTTGTAAAAAATAAGGATTGTGTGGCACTACCATGCGCAAATGAACATTGTACAGATGAAGCTTTTCAGGCAAGATTAGAACATGGTTTCCTTCAGAAATACTGTAGTAAACATATGGAAAAAGATATGGAAAAAAAATGGAGAAAATAATGGAACAAAGTAATGATAGCTAAAACTCCTAACTGCTTCTGAAAACCTTAAAGCAGAAGACTTAAGGCAAACCTTTGGAAAATTGCATATTTATGGCTTTTATTTCCATGCTTTTTCTGTACATTTGGAAAAAAAAAGTTTTTTATTTTTTTTTTTTTTTTTAATGTAGGGCTCAAAGAACCGCAAGGAAGTCTCTCACCAGAACAAACAAAAGTTGCAAGCCAGTATTCATGAGCTCTTTCAAAGGTATGTCAGATAAGGGCTACTTTGTACTTCCATCTAATGTGCTTTCCCTCCAAAGGCCTTTCAGTGCTTTACAGATATTAATGAATGGAACTTCTCCCAAACAAAGGACCTCAGGCCTAGAAAAATTAAGCCTGTGCTTCTGAAAGAGGCCTCTGTTTTGGTTACCTCCATTTTCAGATACCCAGCATGGGCTGCAATTTTTAAGCGCTACACACAGTGCACTTCAGAAGGTGACCAAATGGCTTCTCCCAGTGCCCTTCATCTCTGCCTCTGAGTTACCCTTAGAGAGTGAAGGAAATATGAATTGGAGCAATGTTTTCATGATCAAGCTATGCGTGACCTTCAGATAAAATGCATCAAATTACCTGTAAAGAAATGAATGGAGGAAATAAATAACTCTCATAGATACAGCTGAGGAAGCTCTGTTCTACTGTGACAGCTGATGAGCATGCTGGTGAGCACAAAAGAGGCCTAACTTCACTGACTAAATTATTCTCTTGAATCTAATACCCAACAAAAGGGGAGAAAGAAGGAAAATGGTGCAACCCGAAAAGAGATCAAATGCGGTTATTTAAATGTTTGATGTTCAGTAATGAAAACTGTTTACCTTCATAATTGTGTATTAGCAGCTAATAAAGGCAATAGATACAGTAGTTTAAAAGTAATAAAATCAACAACAAAGTGTATTTAATTTTAAATTGAATTGCAAGCAAATGGGTGTCCTAATGAACCCCTGTGTCAATGCAGCTCTAACCAAATTAAGTGAAATAATTTCCATCATGAGAAACTAAATAAGTACAAAGTTCCAAACAGACCATTCTTCTTGAGGAGAAAAGTTAACTTCTCAGATGTTTCAGCTCTAGGAGTTACTAGTGACTTTCAAGGAGCATCTTCTGCTCCTTCCATTTAGGGAAATTGGACCCAAGTTTACTTGAATGCAGCTCAAGAATAAAACTTTTGGAGATGGTTAACCATGCGTTTCTTGTGTTCAGTCCTTAACACTGTAGATTCTTGTCATTAGTTTTGATCAGTCGCGACTTGGGCAAAATTCCCAGTTATGTCATTGGCACTAATGTCTACACAGACCTTCCAGCTAATTCAGCTGTTGCTTGTGCTTTTACACAATTCAATTCTACTTCAATTCTACTGGTAGAAGAATCTGGAAAACAATTTACCTAAGTGCCAGTGGTAATTTTGCTGATGCAAATCTCTATATATTTTTCTAAAATAATATTCTAAAAAAAGGGATAGGCAAGGTCTGAGTAGAAACTGGTTTGTAGCAATGTGTCAAGAACTTGAAGACAGGACTATCTGTTTCAGAAGAGGGGAATATGAACTATATGCTATCTAGCTAGCACGTGTGCACAAGACTGGGATGTTTAGCATGATTGTAGAGTCTGCAAATAGATTTGTTGATAAAGAACAGTGTTAATTTTACTTCTTACATTATCATCTAGCATGCAAAGAAGGAAACAAGAATGAAGACATTGGAATTGAATTTTCCAAAAGCTAGTCAGAAAATATGGAAGGAATGCTCCAGAAGTGCAGTCTGGGGAAACTTTGTTGTTTGTGACTTTTTTTTTTTTTTAAATGAACACCAGATTTTAGCTTTTTCTTTTGGTGGTGACTAAAAACTTAGCTGATACTTTGTCTGACAGCATAAAAGGACTTGTCCTTTGGTTATCTATGTTGTATATGTCCAAGCTAATCCTGAACTGCAGTTGTGATGCAGTTGATGCAGTGATTTCTCCCTAGCTTTGCAAGACTCCGCTTGGCACATTGCAGGCAGCTCCTATGGCTGGCCCTGGCCCACAAATGGCTTGCTCAGCCTCCAGCTCCTGAGAGCTGTTGTGCAGCCACCACTCCTCCTTTCTCCATGCTCTGCTGCCTGCCCTGCTCCACCTGCAATTGTGGCTGGAGCATCACCAGTGCCAGCATGGCTAACAGACCCTCCCCAGGCTTTTAAAAAGGGTTGTGGAACTAAGAGCTCTGAAGTGTTTTGAAACCAGCAGAAGATATGCAGAGTTTTTTGCTTAGGGCCATTCCTGTTTAGATACCGGTGCAGAGTAGGGACAGAGGACTTGTTCATAGTTCTGTGTCTGTTGAGAGGTGGGATGGGATTGCCAAAGCATGCAGCTTTGTAGAGCTTACTGTAAATGACTTAGTTCTGCATTTGCTCCTGCTGTGCACTAGAAGTGGGGCTTTTCCCATAGGTTACAATGCCTTTCATGCATCCTGTGCATTAAGTAAGGTACTGTTGGGGTATCCAGTGAAGGTCTGTACTTACACCATTTCCTGGAGCTCTGTGTTGGTCTGGGGACCTCTCTTAAACAAAAAATTCCTCATGATGGTGTAATTACCCCAAAAGCTACTTTAACAAAAAGTTAACATATGAATGCCAAGGAAGGTTTAATGATTTATATGCAGCTGAAAAGCTGTGTGTGTATATATACATATATAATTTATCTATATAATACTATTTTAAATTAGATTTATAAAAAAAATGCAAGACATATCTAACAGGTATCAGATTGTTTTGAAAAAAAAATTGTATAAAAAAATTAATAAAAGCAACCTAATCCCCAGGGAACCAATGATTCCCCAAAACCTGTTCCAAAGCTGTCAGTCAGTCCCAAAAGTGTCAACAGAGGCAATGGCTTCCTACTTTAATTTTGTTAATCTAGAATCTGAGCCCGAAAGTTCCTTTATATCAACCTGTGGCACAGACTGACAAATAATGGTCGTACGACTGGAGCTGTGACTGCATTTTTCCTATGCTACTTTTTGAAGCCTAGCCATTTCTCTGCATTGCACACAGTTGTTTCCCCTGGGTGCCCTGCAAGGCTTATGATGTATTTAAGGAAAACATCAAACCGAGATGTAGTTCCAGTGGCAAGTGTTTCTCGTGTCTGCATTGTAGTTGATTTCTTTCCAGTTCTTCTTCCCTCTTCCCTTTGTAACCGCTGCAGAGCAAGAAGTCAGCCGTTGACAGCAGAGGTGAATGGATGTGAAGAAGAAGTTGTAGCCAGCTTTGGTAACCTTGCAGGCATGAATACTGGATTAAATGGAGCAGCAAGACTTTGTGGGAAGGTGAGGTTCTCCATGAATGCTCTTTTTACTGATGCAAACTGCTAAATTACTAGATCAATTGTATTGCATTATTCTATATTTTGTTTCCTTTCATAGTTTAAGAGGATAGAATTTAGCAGGTTTGAAAATATTCTTTCCAGCAGTAGTAACCATACGCTTAAAGAGAATGTCTAAAGCTATTAATGATGAATCATTTGGGCATGGCAAGAGTTCTTCAAAACAGTTTGTCAGCGCTGGCCAAGCAAAGTCTTTCAGCAGGAGATGAGACAGCTATGCCACCATGCAAATGAGACAGGCTTGAAATATGATGAATCTTCTATCTCCTTTTCCTACTCAACTGACACTCGCTTTCAGGAAGGTTGTAAATGCAAGAGAGATTGTGGTATAATTCCTCAGACTGGCGTTTCTGCCCCCCAGTCACTATTCGATTATCTTCCAAATTGCTGTGTTTCAGAGAGATAAAGATTTTTTATGGCTTGCTGACTTGAAACAACCAGAAGAGCCAGAAAAGAGATGGCTAACCGGCCATGCATAGTAATTCCATTGGTAAATGACAAAATCTTTGTTTGTATGACATTTCCAAAATTACTACAGAAGATGAATCTAAAATACAAAATGTCACATTTGGCATGCAAAACTATCACAATATATTTCAGTATAAAATTCATAGAGGCGTTTAATTTAGAATGTGTTTAATAACGAAGTCTGCCTGCATCAGTAATCCTGCCTTGAGGTTTAAAAAGATTGTCTTATTTATTCACATAATGTTAATTTTTTATATATATATGATTTAGAAACCAAAAATATTAAGGTTAAATCTTCATTGTTAATTAAGATTTTCTAATTAAGCTGAAAATAATTGTCATTCAGATTAGTTGTTAAGTATGGTTTGTGTTGAAAAACAAAAGAAGTTTAACAAATTCAACTGTTTATTTAACTGCTTAATTTAATTCCAGAAGCTTTCTATCTATATGGAAATATGCTATCTATTCCAAAATAAATCCAAGGCAGGATTAAAGAAGAGATTATTAGCTACTGTAGGCTCAAATTGCAAGACTACTAAACCTAGTAGTCAAGGTAGCCATTTGATTCTGAAGCGTGGCATGGGTTCATGTATCACATTGCGTTAGAAGAAGACTATTCTTGCACTAGTATTTTCTCAAAATAATGGAAGAAATAGATTCCTTGTTGGGGGGAAAAAAAAAATTCATTGGAAGCACTAAATAACCAGTTATTGGAGAAGCCATTTTATCCATTAAAGTCAACACTGGAGCCAAACTGGGACTCCCTGTTATATGCCTGATCCTGCAGAATGTATCTGGGCTGCACTGATATGGCTGCTGTTGTAGTGGGACAGACCCTACACCTTCACACAGATGAGACTTGCAAGCATCATACCACTGTGCCTGTTCTCCTCTGCCAACCTCCACGCTACAAGCTGAGTGTACTAGAAAAGCACCGAAAAGGCATTTCAGATACGCAAAACAGCATTTATTCCATACTAAACATTCTGTAACTCAGACAACGTCTTGTCAACAGCAAGCAGCAGATGTTTCCCTTTGCCTGGACTTGGAATAAAGGTGCCTGTAGGGAGTTGTTATTAAACTCTACACGTGTTGCACTTTGATTACTATTTTTAAGAGAATCTGATTATATGATAATCAGAAGGTGAAAGGATACTCTGCATATTACACAGCGTTAGTAGCCTTGCCAAGGCTAATAATTAGTGCAAAAACATGGTGTGCCCTGTCTTTCTGTGCCTGCAGCCTGCTCATCATGTCACTTATTGTGCCTGTCTTACAAAGCATGCTATATTTTTGAAGGTGTTGCTTTCCAATGAATTCTGCCTTACTATTGCAGAGTAATGGTTTCTGGTGTCATACTTCAATAGCTCCACCTTCCCCTCAAGGATTGAATTGAAGGATTTTATTAACAGTATTCCTATTATTTTTTTATCTGTCATCTCTATGACTTTGGACCTCCCTAACTGCAGATCCTCAGTTAGCAATAGGTAATTGCAAGCTGAACAAGAAGCATACTTCTTGGTAGCTGTTTTCTTGAAGAAATTTGTTCTGGCTAATTGTATGGTTAAAGTCAGCTCAACCCAGGTCAGTAACTCAGAGCTTTCTCCCTAGGTTGACTGCTCAAAAACATCACAGCCAATAGAAATTCTCATCAAATGCCTGAGGGGAGTCAAAGATAAGGTCCCAAAAGGCCATTATACCCTGAAAGTTTCTGTTCTCAGCCGCTTAGGTGGTGGCTCACTGCAGTGGCCCAAACTGAAGGAGCAGCCTTGGGCCAGGACCACTCTACCTGTTAGTCACGATGGAAACTTCTACAACACTGAAATCTACTTCGGACAAAGTATCCAGACGGTAAGCAACACTTCTTAAATATGCTGTCTTTGCTTTGAAAGTTAAAACACATCCGCTTATTCTCCTTCAGGCTTATATATTTAATGCATTCCATCATGTTCATAATTTATTTAATAATTTAAGGTGCAATTTAGGAAGGTGCAATTTTTTTTCCCCTAGGTTAACCCTCATCACTCACTCTAAAAGTGCCAAATATACACTACATCATGTAGTGTTGTCAGCTAATTTTAAATTTTACTTTTATTCTCTCTTATCTATGCAGCTTGTCAGCTATGTAATTTGATTTCAGTAAAGTAGCTTTAGAATAATAAATGAACGAGTGGGTGTATATAAACACATGAATGCCCAAATCCTTCTGTGAGTTTTTAGCTCCATTGACCCCCATTTGCCAAAAAAGCAGCATTTGGATTATTTTGGAAGGAACCCAAACACTTGAGGCTCTATTCTGTCTTTTGCGACTGAGGCACACATATTTTCCTGCCTAAGCATGCTGCGCATGGCAGGATTGTTGTGTGTCAGTTGCTCACTCTTGTAGCTAATGCCTAGTGCTGGTTGAAGCATTGGTCTCAGCTAAACTCTCTGGCACACAAAAGCTTCTTTACAGTTTGGAAAACAACCCTGATTTCTCTCAATGTCTTTTTTTGTTATGAGGCATTGATAGAACGAGAAGGACAGCTTTTCTGTTTTCAGTTACTATTTATTTTACAGTACGACTTGAATGGCAGATTTCTTTTCTCCATCCCTTCCATCGTGCTAAGCATTGTGTAGTTACAGAACAGAAAGATAGTCCCTATCCCTTTCAGATAAAGCAATTTTCATGTCATTGCATGATGCTTTGAATTACTTGTGGATAGGTCATTTCATCTATTGGGTTTGTGATATGTAAACTGCTGCTAAGTCACATATTCTGCTGCTTAATTGTTTATCATTTGTAATAGATAATGAACAGTGTGTCTGTAAATACAGCTGTTGGCATGAAAAGAATCATGCATATAAGGAGGGAAATTGTGAATGTGACTCTCAAATGATGTTAAAACAAATACATATACCTGTCAGAGAAATCGGTGATGCCAAGTTGAGATTCCTCCCTAATTGGGATATCCATAACCTAGAAGACAAAGTATTGTCTTCTCAGATTTCACTGAAAGAAGAAGATTAAGGGCAGTACTACTGAATGACTCCAGCATGCCCCACCTCTTGCTTTCAGCATTGTGTTTCTCCTGGGTCTTGCCTGCTGCTTTGCTCCCACTGGGGAATGTCCCCCGTTCAAAACTACATGGCTCTGTTCTCACTACTAAGCAAGAGCTAGTTCAGAATGACCAATCTTTTGTCCAGCTGCTCCTCAATGCAAAGGAATGTCTCACATGGATTTTTGAGGAGTGTGTGCAAAGTACACATACTTTCTGTGAGTCTCTGCCGAGTTATGCAGATGCCTCAAAAACTGCTTAGAGGTGGCTAGCTATGCTTCATCCAAAGATCTGAGAGAAATGTTTGGTAGTTCTACCATTTTTCCACGGTTTGATATCAAGTGCTCTTTCAATCTCACAGAGGACATTTAACTAATGTTCGCCAAACTTCATTTTTAGTTTAGTTAACCAGGGTGCAGGTCTCAGAGAAGTCCAATTAAAATGCAGGACCAGGAGGAGAAGTTGAACTAAATGACCCCCTGTAGATTCTCTGTCTTTATTACTGTATAATGGATAGGAAAATCTTAATGTCGTAATTTTAGAGAACCTCCTTCATCAGCTCATTCTAAAGACATAGGTGTTGTATCCTGAACATTTCTACTTTTCTGTTCTCCCACCTTGGTATTGCCACAAAATCTTAAGGTGTTTCAAAAGAAACCCCTAACGTCTGTGCTGAGATGATGTAAATTTCAGACTTACTTAGCCTAAGTAGTGAGGCCTTATTGGTGAGATCCAGATGAGTATCTGGGGTTGAACACAATCATATATGCAGCACTGCTGCCCTGGGATATATTACAGGGGGGAAATGCAAGTGCTCATATATGAAGAATAAGCTTTTGTTTTCATTGGCCAGAATAATGATAGGAGTTCAGTGTAAACATGGTGAAAGGGAAGACACGCATGCTTGATATTGAAGGAAAGCTTAGTTTTACCTAATACATTAGAGAAATTGTTCCAGAACACTACATCCTTCCAAAAATAATAACCCTGTCATGTCGGCAAAGTTGGTGTCAGCATGGGTTACCTGCTGCATACAGAAAGTGCTGGTCATGTAAGTTAGATCTGCCTCAGGGCTAGTCTGACTTGCGCACCCGACCTTTCAAAAATGTTTTTTGTTCATTAATCAATGTTCTTTGCTCCAGCTTGCCAGCTCCCCTTCCTTCCCCTCCTTCACTGTCCTCCTTTCTAGTTTGTCAACCTACCTCCCCCAGTAACCTCTGACTACATACTAGACAGTGGCTCCTAATAGCTCCAGTTGAATTTTATTTGGTTTTCAGTAAGGCCAGACGGTCACACGAGTTGTTTTTTATCTTAAATTATGCTGGACAAAACATGTATGAATGCTTTGGATAGGGATAAAATGTAACTGCTGTTTCAAATGACTCTACCATTTCAGGAACAGCATCTAACAGCATGATCTGAAGGGGACTTGTTTTAGACCCAGCATTTCAAGGACATTTTCATATATTGAATTTTTGCGAAGGGACTGTAGACTTTCAGTGAGTTAATGCTGTCTGGTTTAGATGAAGCAGGGGCTATTTTGAAGCTTCACCCACCTTCTAACACAAATTGAACTCAAACTCAATCTGAGATTCAAAAAATAAAAATGTAGTAGGTTAACACTGGAGGTAAAGAAGCTTTGTTCTTAAACTTTCAGTATGCTCTTGCACTGCCTGATTTTTGCCAAGTTTGCAATCAAAGTTAAGTAAGGAGAGGATAGGAAAGGAGAAATGTTTACTTTGCATCTAGTAGGGCAGTTATTGCAATTAGATTGTCCTTGACAGTGCCTGCAAAGGTGTAACTTCATTATTATACCAGACTAAGGATTTTGCTGGTATAATTTCCTTGTCACTGTCTCATAGTGACTAAAATCCTGCTATAGCTAAGTCCTAGGTAGTCAACGAATATTTTTTGTTCATAGTGTATTTATAACAGTATCTCATTGCTCCATGGGATCCATGTCCCATTACTGGAGCAGTATTAGCAAGTCTAGATTACATTTTTCAGCTTAATTATGACTTGAAGAGCAGAAACAAAAAGTTGCGGTGCATGAAAGTTTGATTTTGCTCAGAAAAAGAAGATCAGTCAGCTTTTCTTAAACATTAAAATAGCTGTATGAAACAATTATAACAGTAAGAAATCCTGCAATTTTCAGAATCAACATATTCATTGGCTGCAATGGAATAAAAATGAAGTGTTGCTAAAATGACACACTTTCTTTAAAAAAAAAAAAAGAAACAACACAACTGTGTTCAGCTACAATTTCAGTTATCAGGACAAAAATAATTTCATCTATACATTGAAAGTTTCTCCTACTATGAGAAGTGATTTTTAAGGAAGATGTTCCTATTTCAAGTATTTGCAAATTTTTAAACTAAATTATAAACATTTCTGGAAACCTTTCCCGGAAAAATATTGCCTGTTAGGAAGTGAGGTTTTGCTCAGAAAGGGAAGTTCAGGTAGGAAATTTTCCACTGTTATGGATAACACTGTAAGCCAATGAGACTGCCAGCAAGTGACATTTAGAAAACATTAATTAAACCACTGAGTCAACTGGGATGTCAGTTCAGCTCTGATGAAGGGAATCACAGAATCGCAAACTGTTTGAGGTGGAAAGGGACCTTTGGAGGTCATCTGGTCCGACACCCTGCTTAAGCAGGGACATGTAGAAGCACCTGTGTGAAGCATCAAGGCCAATTGCATTGGTGCTGGACCCCCCAAGCTGCCTTTTGACCCCAGTCCCACTGCACCGATTTGGCAGTGGCTCTTCTTCTGTGCCTGCCTCCCCAAACTGGTACTTCAGCAAAAAAAAATGTGAGCTCTGGGAGTATGTCATCACTGGAGTGACACATTTTCCCCAATGTACCTGGAACTGGAGATGGCACTAAATCAGTTCATATGCATATTGAGCCAGAGCTGGTGACAGAACAATTCACAGATCTGTAGATTTTAAAGAGTGTATCAGCCGGTTAATATTTATGTATCAGTGTGGCAAGGCACTAGCAATATTGTAACAGTAGCTGGGTACCATTTTGTTTTACTTGAGGGAAATTCAGTATGAATAAAACAGCAACTTTTCAAACATGACATTTAATCCACGCATGTAAATCATACCAGGAGATCTATTATTCATTATTAAAAGGGCACCATATTTTTATTACACTGAAAATGAAACACAAATGCTGTGAAAAATTTAGTGCCTTTTCCTGAAGTTTCAGGACACTTATCATGCAGTCATCTAGCAGGGGCTGACACTCATTTTAAAATATAGCTACAAAATTAATAAATTTGAACTCTTTTGCTTGGAAAAATAGGATGTTCTATTTCACTGAATGAGGTGGATTTATTTTTTATTTAAGGCTTCCTAAATACTTAAGATGGCAAAGTACTTTGGCAATGTTCAGATTCAGATTTAGATATATAACAAGTAAAGTTCATATCTTTGTTGTTATTAGTCATTTCCAGCATTTTCTTCCCTGAAGTGCATTTTGAAAACTACATATATCAGAAACTGATTAACATGTCCTAAGGTATTAATTCATAAAATATGATGAAGCAAACAGTTTCAAGGATCTTACTTTCTGTATGTCAGCAGCTGTCTAAGGACTGTGATGCTTTTAATAATTAGAAAACAAGGTATCATTAGGAAAAGTAGAGCACAAACTTTTTTTCCTCTCTTATTTTGTTCTTGAGCTAAATGCTGGCACAGATGCAGAACATTTAGCTGTAGGACACTTTATAGGACATAAGAGTCTGATACACTATGAAAAAAGATAGGAAGTAATAACGCATAGCAGTGCCAGAGGACTTTTAAAACGAGAACCACTTAAATTTTCCCTGGATACAATTATTTGCAGTTGGGATGATAAGGTGCTACGTGAATCTTTTGGTAAACGCAAAAACTAAGCTTAGATGGATGCTTGTATGTATTTGAAGACTGCAGTTCTGATGTTTTTTCACACAGCAGGAACACATACTTATTACTGCTTCTATTTTGTTTATCAGAGATTGTTTGGGATTTCAGTCTTTGGATGCTATTTGCTAAATATCTTTTTGTAACAGCTCCTAAAGACGTGTTTTTGGAGCAATTCTGCCCTGGCAGCATCACGCCCCTGGGGACAGACCTCCATGGTGTGCTGCGAGCACTCTTCAGACTAGGTGCTGCTTATACCACAGGAACACCACCCCATGCTGCTCAGGCTGGTGCTAGACTTTCAGTAGTGCTCCTCTCCCAGATGGTTGTGAGCTTTTCTTCTCACTCTGGGCCCAGCAGACAGTGTCACGAGGACCTTCTTTGCCCCAGTGCTGAGCAGTGCACAGATCTTGTACCAGCCACAAGCTGCAGCCAGCCTAATTCCCAGCATGGTTCTGGGGCTTTTTGCTGCCCATTGATGGACTTTCCCAAAATGGCAAACTCCATTTCCAGCACTGTGTGAAGACTTGAAGGGATTCATTAAGTCTGGTGTGCTGGCATTATAAAGCCATTGCGTAATAGAAGCTATTGCATCTACTGTATTTAGTGTTATGCAATTGATTTACATATGGAAAAGGTTACTGCTTATCCCAGTTTTTGTTTTCAATAATTAATTGGTCTTATGTTGTATGTTGTTGTCTAGTCATTGTGCTCATGTGGGGTTCTTGGATTGTACTGCATGTGCTCTTACAGTTTAGCATACTGCCCAAACACCTCAGAAATGTGGCCTACATTATGGTGCATCATATCTAATTTAGGATTAAATACGTGGTCTGTGCCGGAAATAGCTAGCAGACATATGTTAAAAATCAGGAGTGTCTTGGGACGGGCTTTTACTTTGGACCACTCTGTGTCCTCTTCCTTGGGAAATTATATTTGTAAGAAAGGTTGACATGAGCCAATGGATGCAATAGTTGGGTGCAATATATTATCTGAGGCAGATCAGCTGAAACACAGAATACAGCGTCCTCTGCCTGTATCCTTAGCTCCAAGTAAACTGCAAACAACAGAAGACACCAAGAGCAAAATAAATATCTGCCACAATAAAAAAATGCTGTGAGTGGAAAAATGCTGTGAGTGGAGCAACTCCATGACTCACCAGAGCTGACAGTCTGGACCTGTGAAAAAAGGCTTAAACTGCGTGTTGGTCCATATCTGCAAGTTGTGGGAGCCAGAAAAACACCCTCAGAAGACACTTTGTTTCTTAAAATATCTGGTTTTGAAGCATTTCATCTTTTAAATAGTTATCTACCTACCCTGTGAGGAAAGACTGAAGTAGTTAGGTCTTTTCACCCTGAAAAAGAGAACGCTCAAGAGGGGCTTCATTACAATGTTACAGTACTTAAAGGGTGGCTACAAAGAGGATAGAGGCTCTCTCTCCACCAGGAGCCACTTGGAGAAGACAAGGGGCAAGGGG
This sequence comes from Anseranas semipalmata, assembly GCA_013399115.1. Taxonomy (NCBI): domain Eukaryota; kingdom Metazoa; phylum Chordata; class Aves; order Anseriformes; family Anseranatidae; genus Anseranas; species Anseranas semipalmata. The sequence goes on from VXAA01000397.1 coordinate 200,784, forward strand.
TACAAGCTGCACCCGGGAAAGGTTTCATCTTCATAGAAGAAAGAAATTTTTCACAGTGAGAACAATCCATCACTGTAATATTCACCCCAGGGACGTGGTGCAGTCCCTGCCACTGGACGCTTTCAAGATGCGATTGGACAGGGTGATGGATAATATCATCCAGGCTTCTTCTTCCCACAAAAGGTTGGACCTGATGATCTTTTGAGGTCCCTTCCAACCTGGGCTGCTCTATGATCTGTGAATTAAAGATGAACAGGTTACTTGCAAAGCTGTACAACAGAAATGCAGAGAGTTGTCATTAAAAAAAAAAAAAAAAAAAAAAAAGAAAAAAAAAAGAGGGAGAGTGAGAGAAAGAGGACCTGATTAAATATGCAATTTTTAAGCAGAGCACAGAAAGAAAAGGGGATTTGTTTTCAGGAGCCAGTATTCCTGTGTTTTCACTGGAGGAGCTGTTAGCTGAGCCCTGGAGAAGGAAACAAATCCCAAGTAGGGTCTGGACCATCCAGGAGCATGAGCTCTGCTGTTACTCAGCTTTTCTGGTCAGGGGATTGTCATTGTGTCCCAGTCCTTATTGAAACTTAAGAAGGCACCAGGTGCTTCATGAGGTGTGTTGGAGAATCCAGAACAGCATCAGGAAAGAGAACTGAAAGGGAAGAGCAGTGGAACTAAAAGGGGAGGAAAGCTGCCCATTACTGCACCAGGGACATGGGAAGACCCAGGCGGGGATTGCGTGGTGAGTGGCTCAGCACTGCATGCCAAATGTACCGCGTCCTTGTTCAAGGGAGTCCAAGGAACTCCTTGGCTCCCAGTGGTTTCTGAGCAAAGTACGTGTCTTCTTGACACAGAAGAAATAAACTCTGTTATTTCGTGTTGGTGGACTACAGTATCACGGAAAACTGATGCTCTGACCATGCTGGAATAAATCTCAGGAATAAATAACTGATGCAGGAGTGGCAAGAGAAGGAACCTGAGTTCCTGTGTTCAGCTTACGAAGGCAATTTCTCCTCTTGCATGACGAGGTCAGAATTTACCCAAGCCAGCGGTATATCACCCAAAGCTCTCAGGGAGGCTAGTGCTGGCTGTACCATACATTACCACTCCCTGCTGGTCAAAGAACAGAGAAGAATTAGTAGCAGATGTGCCAGGACAATTAGCAACAGATGCAGAGGCTAAAGCTCACAGAATGCAAACATTATTTCCTGGTATTTGGAAAAATAAAAGGCCAGATTCTGGTCCTCTGGTGTAAGGCTGTCAAGCTGCAAGTGACAGAACTGGTGTTAGCTATGCCATGAGTTATCTCCTGGAGAAACGAGAGGCTGCAGGAAATCGTCACTGTTAAATGGCACAGAGAGGGCAGGAGGTGTTTCCATCCAGGCAGTCAGCACAGCTCTGGGAAGGCATCGGAGTGCCTTGGTCAGGGAATGCACTTCTCCTGGGTGTGCAGGGCTTGGTGAGCAATGATAAGCTTGCAGGCACTGCGCCATGACCACTTCTCACCCATACTACCCCGTAATCAGGGAATTTCGGGTGCTGGATCACAGAGAAGGTGGTGGTACTGCAGCAGCATTTAAGGAAACCCGCAAACGGCGGGGAGAGGAACCATTTGGTTGACCTATGTCAGCCTTGAAAGGTCTCATCTCTTTTTCAGAAAATATATATATATGGGAAAATGAATGATGGTACATCTGCACAGCCTTTGATTTGTGTGCTATTCTGTATTCAGATACCTGTTCACAGGCAGGCAAAAAATGGAAAGCCAGGGAAGTAAGTTTCCAGTTACTCCAGGACATTCTGATGATAGATAGGACTTTTGGAAAACCCTAATAACCTGATATTTTATTTTTACCTCAATCCGTGTTTCTATTCCCTCCCCTCTGGCCTTTTATAAATTTCAAACTTACATAAACACTTCCCAAGAATGCCCTTCCATCTGTCTGTGTGCTAGCCTTGCATGTAAACAGGGAGGGCTTGAAATCTGGTCATAAAAGCTCCGCCTTATTTTGGCAGTAACAACCTAATCTCCAGCACTTTTCATTTTACATAGTGAAATAATTTATTTATTTGTTAATGAAACGGTTTGATGGGAACCATCTCCTATTTAAAAGGTTTTCTACACATGTTTTACACCAGTAAGGTTCATTTACCACAGTTTTCATAATCAGAAATGATAAGCCATTAATTTATATGTTGTTTTGCAAGATTCTTCTATGTAATAAGTAAACATTGAGTTGCCTTTGCATTTCCTAATTTAGTTTAATCCATTTGAGTGCTAGATGCTTAGTGGTCAAATTTTTGTGTTTTGTGAATTGGGTAATGGCATTTTTGTCCTTTTTCTTCTAAATTGAAAGCATTTGAAGGTGCAGAGGAAAGAGGCAAAGGTTTATTTCTTCTCTGACAAGGTTAAAGCCCAAGAGAAAGTCAGACAAAAGCCCCAAATCCTCACCCTGGATCTGTTTATTGAAATATTCAAATAGAATCCATTCTCTCTCTAGAGTAAATGATTTCTTTGCTGAAATTATTGTGGCATATGGAGAAGTAAGATATATTACAATAAAACTGATATAAAACAGTTGAATTCAGAAATAGTGTCAAGAGATAATTTTAGTTCACTATGATTTAATTCAATTAAATGCAACACTGTTAACTGCAGACTAAGAAGAATTACTTGTGCGTGTGCAGGCGCACACAAGCATTATTTATTCTCTACTGCATCTCTCTCTGCAGAAGAAATTACACCATGGAAAAGTGGGCATAGGATGCTTTCATACCACTGGAAGAGGCTACATATCTCACAGACCTCAGTGGAAATTTTACCTGAGCAAGGAGAAACTCTGAGCTAACATGTCAGAGGTCAGACCCATTAAAGCCCAGGAAGCTGAACATCAACAGTGGTGGTGCAAGCTTGTGGGCTAACTTGCCAAATGGTGCCTCAAAAGGGGTTGCTACCAGCAGCAAAAACGTAGCTGCTCACTCTTTTCTTCAGGAACAACAGTCCATACAGATGTGGATGCCCATCCCAAACACTGCCCTGAGCCAGGCAGTGGTCTCTGCACATGCAACTTCTCCCACAGCTCCAGAAAGCACCCCCACTTATTTCCTCCCAGGGCCTTGGGTCTCACAGGAGAGAAAGCTATTTGCTGATTCCCCTTCTCTTACTATTAGTGTTGTGCCCCGCCCTCACCTGTGAACAAGGACAGCGAGTGGCATGCAGGCACTCAAGGACTGTGGATTTTCATAGGAGCTATGTTCTGAAATGCCTTTGTGTATGCATGCCTGTGGATCTTGCTGACCATGCCCCAAATCCCTGCTCTTGGACGCACTGACTAGGAGGAGGCTACTGAAGGGCAGGTGGCACAAGCCCGAGCTCCCTCCTGGGGCTGCCTGGCCCTGCGACTGTGGGACAGCAGGCTGTGTCGGAGATGCACATTCGCCGTGGTGATGGGAGTGGGTTCAGCACGGGACTGTCAAGGGGACCCTCCTCCTTTTCAAAACTCTCCCGTTTCAGTCTGGCTGTCCCTTCCTCCCCAGCAGTTCCCCTGTATAAATCATGCTTCCGGCAGCTGTCAGGATGGAAATGAAAGCCCACAGGCACCTGCATGAGCTCTTGGCACACCGGCATAGAGTAACAGGCAGAGACTTGGCAGGGATTTTTGTATGGATTCAGCAGAAAGAAATTGCTTATTTGGTAGATATGTTTTATTAGACCACGCAAGCCAAGATGTGTGACACTGTCCTGCCTTGGTCAGACACCTGATGTTCAGGTGTGAGGAGTCCCAGAATGAATCTTTCAACCTCAGGTTTTGTAGCATACCGGTGTGTGATCAAATTCCTATTTTTGTCATTAGATGTTTGGATCATGGAATGACATAAACATCCAGCTCCTATAACTCCAAGAAAAAGGATGCCTTCAGTCCCAAGGAGTGAGTTTGCAATCTAAGACTAGGATGAGAGCTTACAGCGCATGAAGAATAACAGTGAGCAGAAAACAAAGAAATGAATTTTTAATAGTCAGTCTGATTACCCTTACACCAGTTGCTTGACCACTGTCTGTTTATAGACAGGCTGGTAGTAGAGAGTGTATTCTTAAGTCAATCTTAGAAAAAGAATAAGTCTGGGAAACAAGGGAGAAACTGGAAGGGATGTTGTGATACGGCAGTGATTGCAGCTGCTTATGTTTTGGGATTGTTCAATAACGCAGGTAATTTTCTTTGATTGTAGCCTTGTAACCACCACCTTCAATTTGTAGCACAGAGGTTACTATCTAGCACCCAGCTAGCCAAATGAAATGTATGGCTTGATTAAGGATCTCTTTTGTCAGTAATTTGTGCCTAATGTTTTTAGCTTTCCCACGGGCTGTTATAGAAAATGGTAAATCTGGTTTAAATGAAACCTGATACTGTTAATGGTTTAATAGCAGCTGCCACAGGGTTATGGCATTTTTCAACAGATGCTTCTGTTTCATTTTAAGCCTACACTAAGTCTTAGAATATATTTACATAATTAATATAAAGTACACCTACATAATAATGACAATATTTATAGTTTTAAAAGATCTCTTTATATGACTTCCTCTCTCTTGCCATTATCTAATAACAAAATATAACTTGAAATATGAACACATACTGTTATAAATAATAATTTATATTCACCTCATCAAAAAATACATACAACACAGCACAACTATAAAAGCATAGCGTCTCCTGACATAGCAGTTATTGGTGTAGGTGAATCCCTTAACTGCTTCAGAAAAAGACAGAAGAAACCTTGGTTGCATCTGAGTTGTGACTACTATCTTGCTCATCAGGTGTTGAAAAAAAATGATGCTTGTATTTAAAGATATCAGTCAAGAAAGAGTTTTGTGAGAAGTGTACTTACCTACAGAAATATTTGAAGCAGTAAAGATTTGTGGCTGGTTTTCAGCTGCAGAATATCATCTAATTGAGGAATTTCCTGCTAGTTTAAGAAGACTTTGGCATTTTAGATTTTAAAAGTGGATGATGAGTTTGGATGGATGTTTCTATTTGGAGGTCTTGCTCTGAGTTTCAAAAAGTGCTGAGGATACATACTACAAGACACTCAGAAGTTCAGGTACCCAAGTCAGAGGATACCCTTGAACATCATGGCCTACTACCAATACATGCCAATTCACAGGGAGGAGAGAGAAGGAACAAAGATTCCTCTTTCCCTGCCTTCACTGTAAGACAAGGTAAGGTTGAGTGGGAGTCTCTGCAAGTCAAATGTACTGAGGCAGATACTGCTAAGAACTTTGAGGACTGAAATGGGAACAATAAAAGTTGGGAAAAGTTAAAATAGTACAACAATGTCTCTATTAGACAAACATCCAAGACAGTTTATTTAAGAGATTAGGCACAATCCTAGTTCTCGATAATCCAGAATAATGTGTAGAAGCAGTGGAAAAGTAGATGTTTTGCTGAGTGAGTGGTGTAGCTAACCTATTGCTCCCATTGTCTCCAGGTGACTGCCTTTCAGAGCTGCTAGCCAGGGTGTGATGGCAGTCACCTTCCACGTTCCAGATTTTGTATATTTTTTGTTTTATTTGTACTTTAGAATCAATTAGAACTTTTCAACAGGACTTGGATCGACCTCCATGTTAATTAAAGAGCACAGTTGGAATCGTGGCATAGGATCAGATTCCTTTGTCTTTGTCCTGCTTCCTCCTCTACTTCTTCTCCATGACTGTCAACTTTACGACCATTTGCTTCACACAGAAAATTTTACAGAGGGATTTACATAACTTCATTACTTCAGGGTTCTTCATCCCTGATTTTCAAGTCTTTGTCATGGGAGTGCAATTACTCCAGGGCCTTAAGGCATTGGTAACACTCTTCCACAGCTCCAACCTGCTGAGAAGAGTAGCTCTGGCTATCTTATGAAAAGTGTAAAGAGTATTTGCCAGTCTTTGGTATGTAGGGAGTTTTCCACTTCAAATTCCTTTTTGATTCTACCCTGAGGTTCACATACTTTGTAAGAAGGGGTTCCCCGCTTTAATTTGAAGGAGACTGCTATTGTGTACCAACATCATTCCCAGAACTGGGGAGAGAAGAACTTATGACTCTAAGAGGAGCAAGCATGTGTTCTTATTAGGTATAAGAGAAAAGACCAAGTAGGTAAACTCTCCAAAGTTGCTGTAGGAAGAACCCAGTGGTGAATCTGAATAAGATCTCACAGGGACAATACATATTCTATAGTCAACGTATGATGTTGATTTGTTATTTTGTCTCAAAATTTTCTAGCAGCAATGGTTTTCTACTACTGGTAAATAAAGACAGAACATTTTCAGAAAGGCAGGGGAAAAAGGAAATCACAAAATTAGAATGAATAAAATGCACAGCATTTTCTGTCAGAATGGAAAATTTTTCAAATACATGATTTGGTGGAAAGAGAAGAGTTGTTCATTGTTTTAGTGTGTAAAATTAGTTCAAAGGTATGAAGTTTGTAGAGTGCTATATGATAAAAGAAAGCTGGTTCCTTGTGATGTTTTTAAAACAAATAATTCTTTTATTTTCCTCCTGTGCTAGGTTCTACCACCTAGAAAGTCTGTGAAGCCAGGCATGGTTCTACTCTTTGAACTCTTCCTTCTCGGTGGAACCTGTACTTGGATTGATCGAGAAGTAGGATGGGGAGTTTTTCCCTTATGTGACAACAATTTTAATGCTTTGGAGGGAAAGTTTAAATGTCCTTTCCTCAGAGGCCATTATGATTCTAAAGTTGACCGATTCAAAAAAATTGAAAATTTAATTTCTCAAGACTTGGACCATTGGTTGTGCAATCTCTACTTTCAGGTTTGTACATAAAAATTGCTGTCCTGTTTGTTTAATCACTGTTCCTCAGAACTGTTTCCACATTTTTCTGTCATCCTTAATACTGTCTTTCTAAAAAGCAGTTTATCAAACTACCTACTAGACACGTAAAGAACATGAAAATGGCAAGCATCTCCAACTCTCATCTGAAATTAGTGATTTTTTAAAGCCAGATTGTAGGATTATTTGAAATACTGTTTATAGTCCTGAGTAACTAGATCAAAAAATAGGACCAAAGTTGAAATTCTGAGTTTGAGCCTGTCACCAGTACATGTGAATTGCTGCCACAGTTTTAGTGAATCTCGGAGGTGCTTTTGCGGTTATACATGGCTACAAAATAAAAGAGTGTTGTTTATGATATCATTGTATTTGTATGCCTGGGATCCCTAGCTAGCAAGCAAGGCTCTGTTTTAGTAGAAACCTTACATTTGGGTAGGTTTTGGACATACCTCAGATGTGACACTTTTTTGTACATCTTTGGTTAAAATGGGCCTGAATTAAGGACTCCTTTTCAGTGGAAGCTTGTTTTCTGGAATCACAAATTAAGGGTGTTATTTGTAATTGAAATATGTTTCCTCATTCGGAATCTTAATGAGACCTCAAACTTATACCTCTTTTGTAGTTGTGTCTGGATCAGGAAAAAACAGTTACCAAAAGAGATGAATTTTGAAAGCATCTTAATTATAACATGTGGACTACTTAAAATAAAGTGCAGTTATTCATTCTGAGTTTCTTGTAATGGTGTTTTTTTAGGAAATCTTCATTTTTAGGTCTACCAAGAGTAAAAGAAGTGAAATAACTTCAGAATCACGTAGAGAAATAAGAATTTATACCAAAAGTATACCTCAGACAAACTAGGAAAATGCAAGACAAGAGTCAAAGTAGTTGAAACAGGGGAGAAAAGACCCAACAGCTGTGAAAATTAGTCTTTCAACCCAATGCATAAACCTCATGGCTGGGATGATTTAATGATCCAGGGAAACTGTACTTTTCCAGATGATTCAGAGTTTGGATTTTGAGTCACCCGTATTTATTGGGGTGTCCACTTTAGTCTGTGAGCATGGGGAAGTTGCATATAGGAATCTGATATGGGAGAAAAGTGTAGTAAATGGAGTATGGAGAAGCAAGAACATCCTAAAATGCTCATACCAGTGGACTTCTAGAGTTCACAAATTGTGTATGATTGTATGTTTTGGCTTTGTGGAATACTGAACTGCTTATGCGTGTGTATTTTTTTTCTTAATAGATAATTAAACTACCACAGGATTCAGATAAGCAAAATAAGCATGATGTGCATCTTCATCTCCCACCTGAACTTCTCATATATTCCAGTATTGCTGAAAAGAATGGTGCTTCAGAGAACGTTAAACAGGCTGGACCACAAGGTGATGATTTCAAACTTTCACTTTTATGTTCAGGCTTTTATTGGAGCAACCCATCATTTCATCTCAATATTAGCTACTCATTAATGTTCTTGTTAAGCTAGATTTTCCTCATTCAGATATTGGTCCAACATGTGTTATAGTAGGAATACAGTGATTATTTTTATTAAGATTGCTTAAGTTTGTTTTCAGTTGTGAGCAATTTAAACCACCCTCATTGCTGAAGATGAAACTTTCCATGCTGGCCTCTGCTTGAGGCTGAATAATGCTTGGAAAGTCACAGCAATAACAGTTCAGCTGGTTTTAACACCAAGCTTAGAGGAATTTAAAAAAAAAAATACTTTTTGTCTAATTATTTTTGGAAGAACTGTAGCACCTCCCTGGGCTAGAACAGGGACTTCAAATTTGGCAGGGAGATAGCTCTGGCAATAGAGTCATGCCTTATGCTACTCCTATGAAATTCCATTAAGATTCAATGAAGTGGTAACCCATAGGAAGGACAAATTATCATTTGCTTATGTGCAGCAGACCTCCCTGGAAGCTTTTTTACAAAACTGCTGAATGTTCCCTTTAGACTGAGTGTCCTCCCTGGCCTCGGTGAGTCTTCTGAGGTAGCTAAGTTGAAGACATAATTGACCATATTGTGATGGCCCCTCTCAGATGAGTTATCCCCTTTCCTTAGAAATGCAGGACTGGGAGGAATGGCAGGACACTGCCATTGAGTTTTTTCTTTCAGTGCATGGGATCTGACTGCGAGGGCAATAATAAGCATTATTTTCTGGCATACAGACCTGCCTATGTTCCCTCTTGTTTTATGAACTGAAGGATGCAGCCAACCCACAGGTTGTAGTGTCTGTGTGAATATTATGTGCAGATCTGAAACAGAGATTTAGTTCTTAAGGACAGAGGTTCCTTAGGCATTTGAGAACAACAGTGATGCATGGTAGAAAACATGGAGGAAGAGGAGGATGTTGGAAGGAAAGGAGGAAAGCAGATAAGCAGTAATCATTTACTACGGTAAATGAGCGGCTCAAGTTGGAAGTATAACATGAAAATAGGCCAGTAGAAGTATTTTTCAGACTGTGAGTGATGGTTTAGGAGATAAAGTAAATGAGGTTTGCCCTGCATCACTTTTAGGCTAAGCAGCAACTGCACTGTGATCAAAGGGGTCAAAATGTAACCCTGATACCAGAACCACAGAGGTATAAGCATATATTGTTCTGAGGAGTAAGGTCCTTTTTGTTGCCATGCGTCTTCTACATGTCTGCTAAGGAGCTTCTTTCTCTAGATTCAGAACAAACCCATGAACAGTAGATCTAAAAGGTGGAGTTGCAGCCAACTTGTCTCAACAGTGAAAAGAGTTATAGACAAGCTTTTAATAAATTAAACTCTTCCTTACCATTATTTTGTCCTACCGTCGGTTTCTCCATGTGCACAGACACACACATGCACATAGATACTGCAACTAAATAGATCACAGTTTTGGAAATAAAGAAAAACTTGGAATTCCCAGGTTGAGAAGTCCAGAAAGATGCATCTCTAAGACCTGAGGAAGAGCATTAGTGTATGTCCTATTTGGCACACAGACCTCTGAAATATGCTGATAAGCTGATCATGGAAGATCTGCAATTTCCATGCCACACAGATTTACATTAACAAAATTTCTACAAGTAATTTCTGATATTGTTTATATTTATTTATTTTTCTTGGAACCTTCTTTAAAGATATTATTAGCTGCTAATATCCCCCACGGGTTTGTTTTTTAATGTATCTATGCGGTGCTACAGTATGCTGTTTCTGCTGGTGATATGTTGCTAAGAGATTTAATAATGGGTAAACAAACACAACATGTGGTAATCCATTTCAAATTAAAAGTTTATTAAACGCTAGCTTGATGACTTTCTGGCTATTTACAATTAAAGGAATGAACCTTAGGGAACTGGAGATCACGTGGTGAAAAATCACGACTTCAACATTTCCAACAGAAAAATGTGTTTATGATCTGTGGCAAGCTGTCGCACATTGATATGCTCTATAAATACTGTATTATATCTGTTAAACCACCAAAAGCAGGGGAAAAAAAAAAAAAGAGCTCTGTTAAAGTGACATTAAGGTTGAGACACAAACCAGAAAAAGCAAGAACAGTCTAAATGAAGACTGGTGCTTTGTAACTCACTCTACTGCAGTAGTCTAAATAGTGAGTGATCTTACATATCGATACCATATGTGGTGCTGCAACATAAAAGCAAAATAGAGCAGGTTAGAAGATGGTGTTTTAGCCTTCACTTCAAATTTGTCTTGGTTTTAGAAGTTTAAGACAGAACCTTCTTATTATTTCCATTAACTCCAGGCTACATTATTCTTTTAAACCATAGATCTGTAGTGAGCTAGGTATGGCTCTTCCCTACTGCACAGGATCTCTCTTCCAGAGTACACCACAGGGGAATGCTACCTAATGCTCTCTACAGCCCTCATTCTACCTTCTTTGTAGGTTAAAAATGTGCATTACCAGATCCAGTGTGTCTTTAGTCCAAACCATATCTTCTCTCCATTCTTTTGAAGTGTTATTCCATGTGAGGTTCATGGAAGAGGACAGCTTCTGCTTCCATGGCCACAATCCTCTGCTCTTTTTAAGAAAAGTTTGTGGTGGTGTTGGTCTATTGCCTATTACAGGATCAACAGGCTCTGTCAATAAATAAATAAATGACAATTTCTCCCTGGAATTCATTAGCCGTTATGTGGTTGGAAGGTGGCAACAACTCTAATAACATAGGTAGGAAAATTTAATGCAACTACCAGAAACATTGCCTTGATAGGTTTGGATCTAAATAACCAAGTTTTCGAAAGGCATGAAAACTTCTTTAGAAATGTCAGTCTCCATATGAAACATTAAGCATGCAAATTCTTCAAGAAACCACTCTTTATCAAAGCGAAATCCACAGCAAGATCCCTATTGACTTTAGTATCCATAGAAGAGGGGATTCACATGTGCAAAAAGCCAGTGTAACTCAGCCACGTTTGGAAGAGTGGTAGCTCTTTCAACCTCAGCAAAGGAACATTGCTGTTGGGAACATTCTTCCAGATGTTTGCTTTGCTGTCTGGTTTGGCATGAAAACACCTATTTGTGCCCATCAGAAATGGTGAAAGAAAATAGGCAAATAGAAAACCTGGGATGATTTTCTCTGTAGTTCGTAGAACTAAAGGAAAACCCTTTTTGTTCTAGTCAGTTACCCACACCTCTTTAAAACTGGCCACTTTGAAGTCCTGAAGTTATGCCCAGCACTATACTAACATATAATGATTTGCACTCAACACCTCAAAAGGGTGCTTAGAAGGGAGAAGGTGGAAGAGTGGCTGAGGAGGATTAAGATACCAGAACTAGCTTTTTTAGTGCAAAGTTGTGTGTGGTTTTTGGCCAAGTTACAGCAAAAATCACTACCTGGACCTAAATACTCATGACCAATAGTACAACTTTTTAAGCAGAAGTTAGCCACAGCACAACTGTGTGAAACCAAGAGGGGAATTTTGCCCATCGTGCTCCTAAGCCACTGCTGCCATTGTGGCTGCTGTTGTTCTGAAACCTGGTAGGACTGCAGACTGGGAGGCTGCCTTTGCTGAGGGCTAAGGGAAATAAATACTATGTGAATGTTTGCTTAGCCTGTCAGCATTAGAGGAGAGGCATTACCAGCCAAAGTTTTCAAGGAAAGTTTCTGAAGGTAGACAAGCTGGTTTAGTCCCAGCCACAGGATGATCTTGCTGTACTAGAGCTGTGATACAGGCTATATTAGCCTGGGTACAGTGTTGTGTTAGCATGACTGCACTGCTCTCAGTATCTGGGCTAGCAGAGATGTTTGTTGCTGCTACCTTGCAGGATGGATGTATCACATGGAAAGACTCCCAGTGCCTCAGCATTCTTTGGACTAAATCCTTATGAAGGCAACATGCAGATTTTCCAGGCATCTGTAGCATTTTCTTTCCAAGAAGTCTGCTTGTCCCTCATTCCCCCTGTTCTACTCCACTTTGGGAGAGTAAAGAAAAAAAAACAACTCAGTTCTTCAAGAACGGTTCTAAGGACATTTATTTTCTTTAGCATATAATGAACAAATAGCTCATTTTTTTTCCCTAAATTTTATGTTTCCCTCACCCTACAAGGTTTGCTGTCTTATGGCTGGCTTGTGCCACATGAATCAACCAGAAGAAGAAGCAGCGGATTTTTTTTTTTCAGTTCCCAAACAATGAGCTTATAATGGAAATAAATATTATACAGAAGAATCATTTTCATGTATACAATTTATCCATTTAAAATACAATTTAGAGCATTTTTCAGTATTTCTTCCTTTTGTCAGCCTGCCTGGCTGTTAAAAACAGTGCTGCTTTGTACCACTTGGCTTTGGCAGTCCCTGAAACACATTGGAGTTGTAAAGCTTTAAGCAGTTGCGCAGGTCTTTAATTGTAAATTAGGTTTGACAGAGCTGCTAGGCAAAGGCCTGGCCCATCCCATCGCGATGCTAGCCGACAACCCCTTACTGCTCCTGGAGCAAGGAAACATGTGGAAGGAATTGTTCTTCTACATTTCGCAGCTTGTCATTTCCTCTGCAGGGCAACCTCTGACCTCCCCAAAAGATCCTGACACCCATAAGGGAAGTATTCCCACTGTTGTAAAGGAAGTGGAAAAGCAGTTCAATGCTGCAAAAGGAGGAGAAGCGTGTGTGCCAGAAGAAGCTGGGAGGAAAAGAGAAGAGCTTAAAACGCTTCCAGCAGGTTAGGACTTTTATTGCATCATTTAATTTACTCAAAGTTTGCAAATAGATCTGTTTGGCATGTGTGTAAATACCCTTGTCTCCCTTCCCCCTCGCTCTGTGATATCATCTCGTAATTATTTCACTAGGCAAAGGAAGAGATGGAAGAGTTTAAATCAATTGTGAGGGATCAAAAGCAGCTTAGGCGAGAAGGTACAGAAGTGGTGGGCTCCTCTGTCTAAAATGTATTAGTAGGCCAAATGTGTTAGCAATTACAAGGTGTGTGTGGAGTGCACTGACAACTTTAGATTATGGCTGGTGTTTCCGTGACGTTTTTACATCCTTTCATTTTATTTGTTCATTTATATCCATGGATCACAACGTGTAGTTAGATGCTTGGGAAGTATTTCTTCTTACTGCAACATTTTAATAGCAATATCCTTTATTAATTGTGCTGAACTAAAATAAGAGTGCTTATTAGTTACAGTTACTTATTACTTCTTAGTTACTTATTAATTAGCTCAGAGTGCTCTGTATTAACGTCAGGTAGCATTTGTTTCTGGGACATGGCATTTCTTTTGAAAGCAAAGGCCTTGCAAGTTACACTGCCTTTTTTTTTTTTTTTTTTTAATCCCAGGCAAAATGTGTTTCTGAGAATTGGGTAGCACAACCCCTAGGTCCTATGCTAAACTCAGACACCAGCATGATGGCCAGAGGCCACCATTCACCCTGGGACAGGGATCTGGTGGTACCCAGGTTATAAATGGTGCTCCCACAACTGGGCTCTGTAATTGTACCCAGCACTCATGGCTCTCGTACCCACCACAAACAGGGCAAGGGGAAGCTTTCATTTTAAGGAAAGGATGATCCTCACTCCCTTGAAGTGTAGAGAGAGCTGAAAGTGCAAGTGACAATAAATGAATCCTTACTCTTGAAAGGAAAGAGCAATTCTCCTTTTGTACCATGAGGTTATAGTAGGTTGCTTTTAGACATTGAACTGAAAAATTTTTGGTAAGAGATAGCTACCCAAGGGTTCTTGTGTAAGCAGTAGTTTTTAGTATTTTTCAAATCTGTGGTCTCCCTAGAATTACACAGTAGAAGTTTGGATGCTGGTTTTAAGCCAGCTGATATGGTAGGTTTCCTTTTAGAGCAACCTACAAAACAGTTCAAAAAACATTTCTTTGGAGGTGTTTGTTGACTGCCTAAGAAGACTAGGACTATGTGTCTGCTATTATGGGTATGTAAGTTGAATAGCTCATGTTGAGTGGGTACGAGCAGAGGTAGGAGCTAATATGGCATTGCTTAGTAGGGATTTGTAAACACTGACTATTGATGTTGAACATTATAGATGCATAAGAAGGAGAATACAGAGCTGATGACAATTTTTGCTAAATGGTGTTGGTGACAAAAGGTTAACCAGGTTATGGAAAAAAAAGTAACCTCCTAATAAGACCAGCAATTCGTTAACATGTCTTTTCTAGATGTTGGTCCTTCCAAGAATATATTCACAGCCCTAGCTTAGAATTTTTTTCCATTTTTTATTTTAGAAGAATTTACTTGGAGGTTCATTCAGTTCATTTGCACATTAGTTGTGCAAAGCAGCTTAGAATACTCACAGTATTTTAAATATGAGTAACCTGTATGAACAGAATTCTATTAAATAATAGCTAATGGTATTTTGACATTTGTTTGGGTTTTTTTTGGCTGCTTTTTATTTTTATTTTTTGCAGATTTCTTCTCCTTTGCCAACATTTGGATGGTTCCAAATTTAGAATGTATGCCTCGAAAAGCAATTATTGGTTGTGCAAGTAGACAGCTATTCCTTCTGCTCTCTTCCTCCTATCCCCATCACCGGTGTTTACCTAGGTCTAAAACTACCATGTTGAAATTTTATTCAACTTAGTTATGTGGAATTCAGTAGAGGCTCGATGATAAATAAAGCATTTTAGGGCCCACATTTTCAATTCAAGGTCTCTTACAAATACTCTGAAACCATGTAGTTAAAGAAGTGGTCTGATTTTGAAAGGTACTAAATTACGATGATTTTCATTGAAGCAAGGTTAGATACAGAAGAAATTGTTTTGCATAATCAGACAAACTTACTCAGTATACTCTATAAGAAGAGATAATTCTATCACCTACTGAGAATTTTAAAAACAGATCTGGCATAATAGGGAGTCTACCTGAACTACCAGCAGACCTCCAAAAGCATCCCAGGATTTGAAATAGGCAAAAAATATTTTTGCTCATCTTTATTCACATGTCAACAGAAATTTTTCTTGAAGACCTCGATTTCTGGTGCTTGCTAAGTCTATTACATATTAATTTAATTCAAAACTTTCATTTCAAAAGTTTCATTTGGTTTATGATGGAGGACTCTCAGTAATGTAACCACTAAACTCAATATCTGCACTCAGAACTAGAGAGGGGAAAATGCTTCATTTTGAAATTCCCGGATAATTTCTGCAGAACCATGTAAAACTAGGATTTATACTCTAACTGATGTTTAATTTCAACAGCATTTTCCTGCCCACCAATGCTCATCCCAGCAGGCAGTGACTCCCCAGACTTCCTCTCATATGAAGCCTGATTTCTTTTTTCAAAGCCCCCAGTTAGGCATGTACCACAATAAAAACCCTGGAAACATGTAATATATATATCATAAGTATTGTTAGTCAAGCTGTTGCAAAAAGCTCACATTCTGTTCATTTCTGGAGAATGACATCAATTCAGTTGTTTCTTCATCCCACTGCTCTATCACCTTTCTATAGTACACCCAGAACAAATGTTTGGTCCCTGATTTTCAAACCTACCAGTTCAGAAGGATTCTTTTGCTTAGTCTGTCTTCAAAAATAAACGAAATATTGTCTGAGCATATTTAAGAGCTTCAATTTGAAACTCTCTCGAGGTGCTGGAGCGTGTCCAAAGAAGGGCAACGAAGCTGGTGAGGGGTCTGGAGAACAAGTCCTACGAGGAGCGGCTGAGGGAGCTGGGGTTGTTTAGCCTGGAGAAGAGGAGGCTCAGGGGCGACCTTATCGCTCTCTACAGGTACCTTAAAGGAGGCTGTAGCGAGGTGGGGATTGGTCTCTTCTCCCATGCGCCCGGTGGTAGGACGAGGGGGAATGGGCTAAAGTTGCACCAGGGGAGGTTTAAGTTAGACATTAGGAAAAACTTCTTTACTGAAAGGGTTGTTAGGCATTGGAACAGGCTGCCCAGGGAAGTGGTTGAGTCACCATCCCTGGAGGTATTCAAATGACATTTAGATGTAGAGCTTAGTGATATGGTTAGTGGAGGACTTGGTACTGTTAGGTCACAGGTTGGACTAGGTGATCTTGGAGGTCTTTTTCCAACCTAAATGATTCTGTGATTCTGTGACTTGTGTAGGTGAGAGATGGTTCTGTTGAGAGGATCGTATTTATGCTCACAGCCACTTCTGAAACAATTTCGTGAAAACCATTAAGTCTTCCTTGTAATATTTTTCATTATGCTGCAACGTGGTTCTCTTCCTTTTGACATGCTGTTTGCTTCTACATAACTGTTTTACGCAATGCAAAAGTAATTACCTAAAACAAAAGCCCCCAAAGCTGTTCTCATTGGTAGTTCCTCATGGGTGCCACTTTAAAGGGAACAGAGTGACGTTTTAAAATGAAGGTTACTTGCCATTCATATTTTGTACAGGCAGACTCAGGTGGCTGAACCTTCTCTTTCTCTGCTGTTTTTTTACTCTGAGCAGGACTATGTAAAGGACGGGGGTGATTCTTGCAGATAGGATTAAATTCAGCCCCCGCTTACAGTTGTGCAATCCATGTAATCCACATTCCAACTCTTTTTCCAACTCTTACCATGTTGCTTGATTCCCAAAGGGCAGGGTGTAACTGGGAAGAGAGTCCAGACTGGATTTTCATGTTATTTTCTATTTTCCTGCTGTAATTTAACCAAGTTGGAGATTTCTGTGTCTGCTGCCCCACTCCTGGATGGCACCATTGTAAAATTCTTTCCCCCTGACTAAAAGATTAGTTGTAGCCATGAAAAATGAGTGTGCTTTATCCTTCTATGCTCTGCCTCAATATGTGAGAACTATTTCCCATCAAACCAGCATAAGGTAATTTCCTAGCTTGTGACTGTCCTGTTTCTTTTTGTTCACCTTTTTAAAAATGGAGATGTGTCATTTCATGGTGATAACAATTTCAGTAGACAGAACAACTGAATGTCTAAACTTCTGGTCAGATATTCAAACAGAATAGAGGAGACTTAGATACAAATTCCTTTCTTGTTCACTTCAATGTTGACTTCTGCAGGTCTCTCCCCACCCCCTGAATATCTCAGAATTTTACATTAGCTTCTCTATATGCAGACTCTAAAACATTCATAGCACAGAGAATCTGTTTCCCATTCCACTCCAATCCCAGTTCACAAAGGGTGTATCTACACTAGCATTTAGTTTTTTTAGGGCACTTTTGAAGCAAATGCCCTGCTCCACTTGCTGCTTTCTGGTTCACTTTGCAGAGTGTTCTCAAGATCACAAGAACTGGACTCCGTTAGGGCGAAGCTAAGCAACAGGGTGCACTTTGGGCATGTGCGTCAGGTAGGACCATTAGGTCCAGCAATTCCCAGGACCAGACCAGAGCAAGTCTGAAAGAAACACTTCAACACACTGTGGGGTCCTCAATGTTCGCTGGGGTCCTCTGAATTGCCAGTTTCACTCCACAAAACCACTCTTATTGCGCCACAGTACTTGTTATGGAAGGCATAACCAAAGAGGGTAAATTCCAAACTTAATGTAGATGATTAAAAAAAAAAAAAGAAAAGGATACTTTATACTCTACAAGGGCTGAGAAGCAGTAAGGCACCCTCCATTATTAACAGTCACATTCCTGTTCTCAGCTATTGCCCCTAGAAGGCTGATACTGAGAAAAGTAACTGCATAACACTAACATTTTAGTTTCCAACCTCTTTCCATCCTGTTCATAAAATGTAGATCCCAGCTGAACTCAGGGACTCGTCACAGCTGACACATTCCTCTTTTTTGGGGGACTTTATATCACCAAGAAATAAGATTGCCCTCAGCATTGTCAAAGTTTGGAAACAAAGTTAATCTCACCAGTCTTTCTGAAAACCAGGTGTTATGTTATGCCCATTCCACAGTGGTGGGTAAATGCATAGCATTTAAACCATTCTGCTAGAGTTCCTATTAATACCTGATCACAGATTGAAAGCATTGTGGTTTTATTAAGGTTTTTATTGTTTTTGACAGGCCCTGGTATAATTGCACTTTCCCATTCTTATATGTATGTTTGTTGACTTCCAAACGAATCTATTAATACAAGGTTAATACCTGCTGGTGTACCTTTATCGTAGTTATGATACCTACCTTTGATCATTCTTGGTGCTATTTTCTCCTCTTCAAATTGTCCATTTTTATCATGAATGGTGTTATGTTCCACTGTCAAGGAACAAAATGTATTTTGAGTCAATTTACTAAAATAGTCACTGCTAAGTGCTATATCTGGACAAAGCTGACACCTTTGACATTTTCTAAAATGGCACAAATAACTGTATTTAAGGTATGATTTATGGGTACTGTATGTCAAAGGAATTTCTGTGTTACTACAGTTTCTGATGCAGCCATCCCAACTCCTTCAATGAACAAATTGCTGATAGCACAGCTAATTAATGCTTTATTAGTTTTCTGTGGTCAATTATAAAAAGTTATAAAAAAGTAAAATGCAATTTAATAATGAAGAACTGTGTGAATCTTGTTTCTTTCTCAGAACTGCTTTGTTTTGTGCATGTGGAAGAAACAATTTTTACACAGCTGAGTTTTATAAGACACATTTCCCCCCACTAACTAACAGCAACTCCTATGATTAAAAAGTAGACTGGAGTCTTTAGATGTCTTTCTGATTGCTGGCCTCTATTAAAATCTTCTTAAAATAATAGATAGGTTTAATTCCTCAAGCCAAAGAAAAATTATATCATCTTAAGTATTTTCCATATTTATTATATTGATGAGACTTGGCTGCAGAGAAAAAAAGGAAGCAAAATCTCTTGTATTGCAAGTTTTAAATGTACCAGGCTAAGGTTTACTTAATTAGAACCTCCAGGCAATAAAGGAGCCCTTTTTTAAATTCTGTGAATCTTAATATGCTAAATAATGCAAAGCTTCAACTCTTCAAGCATGAGACACACATCTGGCAGCTTAACATTTAAATTACAGAAAAAAAAAAACCACTTCAGTAGTAATTTTCATGAAGAAAAGAATGGGAAATGTATTACAACTAAATTTAATTTCTTTTTAGATTTTTCATCCTGTCTAATTGTAAGCATTTGCCATCTTCTCCTTTATTTATTTATTTTCATACAGATTTTTTTCTGTACTTTTTATTGATCTTTAATTTGAGCAGCATCTTACTGTTACAGCCATTGAAGTATTACATTGTGTTTTTACTTAGCAAAAATTGTTCAGAGAAATCTATGAGGAATTAAAATAATGAGCTCACTGGTACAGAAAAAGAAGAGCATTCAGAGCCTTACAAATAAAATATAAAAAGAGCATGTCATGATTAAATAACAAACTACAGTTCCCATTTCTTACATTTGGAATATTATTGTTTTATTTATTCTTTTTATTGTGCTATTTTTTTGACCAAGGTAATTATTGCTTTGTTCATTTGTCTGCAAAAACATTGTCAAAGTCTTCATTATTTCAGCAAAGCTATTTAGAAACGATTTCAGTGAGCCAAAATAAAAAATTGCACAACAAAGAAAACCACAGTAACCATCTTTTCAAAGGTATGCTTATGTTTTAATATGTTTGTGGGTTCATACATGTATCACATATATGGAATATGTGGAAAGGATTCAAATTATTTATACCGCATATATGCACAAGTATGACATACCCAGTAACTGTAATTTGTGCAGCATCACTGATTTCAGTAGACCTCTTCTTTCACCCCAGATGATGTAAATACCTGTAAATATCTCATCTACTATGAATGCTCAGCATATATACACCTGTATGTATATTCATAAGTGTGTACACAAACTGTGACATTGTATATGTTTATACTGTATATCTACAGCTATAATAGCTAAGAGCAGATCCTTGCTTTTGTGTTTTTAAATACACTTGACTGTCTTTTATTTAGGAGGAAGTGGAACTAACTGGAAAAAAAAAAGTAAAAGAATCGATTAAGTATATTTTTTGGCTTATCCTTCATGTGCCATACATTAAGAAATATAGTGCAGACCTTTATTTCCTTCTCACCACTGCTTGCCATGATGCAGGAGTACATTTGTGTTCACACTGCAGGTCACTGCTTTTCCGAATTTCAACGGACACACTATCTGAGTAAACACTGCTTAGAAAACATGAATACTTTGGATTGCTGTGCCTCATTTGGTGATATTCTCGATCCACAATTATGGCCATGCAAGAAAACAAACTTCCTTCTCTTTTTAGTTGAACATATTCTGGAGTGTTTAAAATATCCTTCACTGTTGTTCTTCTCGAGTCTGTTATTTCTTTTTTTACTTATTTCCCCCTGCATTGTATTTATACAGTCATTATTTTCAGCACCACAGTATCTGAAATCTTCTCTGCATCTATCATCCTAACGCTTCTGGAAGGTAAGAGAGAACAAACAACCTATTTATAACTAGCACAGAGTGGGAAAAATGACCTGCCTGGAGTCATGCAGGATTGTGGTGGGAGAGGGAACAAAACCCAGTTCCTTCCTTTTCAGAGCTTTGTCTTATGTACCAACATAAAAATGCATCTTTTCTCTTATAGAGAATGAGTTTTACCAAGATTGCTGTGGCTATACAGATGATCACGGTGGCGTGCTTCAGCTGAAGGAAGACCAAGGAGTACAGCACAAGGTACCAGCTTTGTTCTGAGCATCATCATCTCCCCGCAGGTGCACAGTGAAGTCGTTGGAGCTTCCACCTATGACATTTAGGAGTAATTTGTGGGCATTTTTGTTGCTGGGTTTCTGTGGATTTGATTACAGCTACCATAAGGTTTTACATAGCCAGCAGTATTTCTGTCTTCTGTGTTGATCTAGAGAGAGCTAATTTATCTCAGCAAAAAAAAACTTCAGAAGAGGAGTAGGAAAGACCATCCAACAATCCGACAATAGCAGCTTGATCAAGGCTACACTGCAAGGTGATATTATTTCAGCAATATTTAAATGCAAGATAGATTTCCCATTTTCCTCATTTCCTTGTGCAGAAGAAACCTACCATCAGATTCTTTTTAGTATTCTTATTCCTAGTAACTTGGTCAAGAACATAATTAATTTGTGAACAAATATTGTGTCAATACAAGGTACCATGAAATCACATTTGTATTGCAACAACACTTTCTGGGTGAGATATACCACTGGAATGATAATATAAAGCCTGAGAACTGAGACCCAAAGTAAACACTGTGTTCCTGAAAATTTGTCCATTACTTCTACCTGCATTACCTGATGTAAATCAGATATTTTCCAAGGAAAGATGTCAGTTTTCTCTGTAACTGTTGCTCCACTTCTCTCCTTAGCTCCACCTGAACTGTGACTGCAAATGTGAATATTCAAATTAATAGTTCTGGCAATTCATCTCACCGTGTTCTAGGTCTACTCTGAAACATTCCTAATGCTTTTAATTGCCCATGAAAAAAAGTCATCATGGTTAAACAGTACTCAGAGTACTCACACACTTGTATACTATGTGTGTATAGCTGTACATGTACTGTGGTATGAATACCTGGTAGCTGGCAATTATTATTTCACCTTTGACATTAGTAGGGTCTTTTCATACCATGTGATGATCTGCATATAAATATCCATGAGCAAAACCAGACTGGGCAATGGGAAATTCCCTGCATTTTAAATGACTGTTTTCAAGTCACTTATTTCTTTGGGGAGGTAGCTTAGAGAAATCAGAGTTATATATAAACCTAACTGCAGACTGATGCGTGTGTATGTGTGTAGTCTTATATCTATAGGAAGACCAATCTAAGGACTGATGGAGTGGGTGTAATGGGCAAAGCAACCCAACCCATGGGAGTGGCAGAGTGAAATTCATTTCCTACAATCCCATAATAGCACATTGCCTTTGAACAAAATGCCACGCTCTTACAGGAACCTCAGATGTGGCTAGTTCTCAAAGACACATTAAAGTGACCTGGTTTCAGCAAGGTGCGTAAGCTCAGGGGTAATTCAATACTGTCTAGCCCTTTTGGACTTAGTGAAATGACTCACTAGCTTACAGTTATTGACATGTTTAAATAGATTTCTGAACTGAGCGTCTTACAAGAATAGTTCTCCTCAAAAGAAATATGAGCATGTGAAATCTCATTTCAAAGGTTGTAAGAGCCCCTCTTCTTTAATAGGATGAATGAACCCTAATGTTCAAAGAGATCCCTGTTTTAGCATATTCAGGATTTAGACACTTGATCTGAACCATGTCATTTGGGCCTACTTGTAACTCTGGAACTGAAACTGTGTTCTAAAATAATTTTACTCAGCAATCATAAATTGGACACAATTCAAAACTAACATAAAGAACAGACTTAAGGGGGAAGACAGCAGTTCATGTAGTGAATTATTCCCCTCAGCTGTCCCTTTTCCTTCTGTAAATATATATATATATTTATATTTAAACACAAACAGACTTTAGGGCCTCGACCCACCTTTTTGGGAAAAGTAGAATACATCAGCAAAAACAAAGGTGTGCCGCCTGCCTTCCAATTCATCTATGCTACAGAACTACATTTTCCCCCATTGAGTATCTTCTGAACGATGGGCAAGTAACACCTTAGTTTTTGTTGCAATAAGCATGCACATGCATGTGTTCAGGATATTAAATGGTGGCTATGAAGGACACAGTGCTCCTGGTCAGTGACTTCCATGAGAAGTAAAATACATTCTGTGGCCATAGTCCCATCCTCATGTATGAGAGTGAGCTCCTGCTTTCATACTTCAGACAAGACAAAACACAATCTCAGAGAAATTCATTCATAATACTTTTCAAAGCCTTTGGGATTTAAGTCTTAAATAATTTTTTTATATGTATTTTTTCATAGGGACTAGTTTCATGGAGACCATGTCAATGCAAGCAAGGTGCTTTGGACACACTATCAACTATGTAGCCTTGAGTTTTTCTAGGGAATTAGGTCAAACGTGTACTAAGTAAAGTGCAATGCTATCTGTAACTGCCTGGTGTTAGTATTTAAAAACAGCTTTGAGCGTGCTACCCTCTTCTAGTCTGCTTTAACTATTCATATTTACATAGAATCACTTTCTGACAATATATTCCATTGCTTGTGGCAGCTTTTCCAATGACTGCTGAAAATATGATGATTGTATCATGTTTACTGATAACCATGTTTAGCATTATGTAGGTATGGATATGAACCTCTGTCTGTTATGTCCATAAGCCTTAAATTAAAATTCAAAATGTAGCTGCAGTCTATGTAATCCAAGCTTCAGAATACAAATTTGCCTTTTAGAGCAAAATGGTTTACTGA
The DNA here is from genome assembly GCA_013399115.1 of Anseranas semipalmata. Classification (NCBI taxonomy): domain Eukaryota; kingdom Metazoa; phylum Chordata; class Aves; order Anseriformes; family Anseranatidae; genus Anseranas; species Anseranas semipalmata. The sequence goes on from VXAA01000397.1 coordinate 224,245, forward strand.
GTAAAAAAAGAAAAAGTAAATCTTTGTAGTTTTCATAATCAGCAAAGTATATAGTTATGTGACTACATCTAATGCTAAAGCTGTGTTCCCTGGAAACTCTTTGAATTTTTGAGACCTAGAGAGTAAACTTGGATATTTTTTTTCATTACAATTTGCATAATTGCGAAGGCCAGAAGGGACCTTAAATCATTTATGTTGTCTTCTAGGATAGGCTAGAAAATTTCAACCACTTCCTCGGTAGGATCAGTAATGTCTTTAACTGAACTCCTATAGTTTCCAGAGATTTGTCTAGTCTTGATCTTGAAGGCATCAAACACCTAGCAAGCCCTTCACAGAGTTTGCTGTTGTGCCTAGGAAGATATTAATAGATAGCTTTGTTAAGTCCCCTGTGGACATCTGTTTGGCAAGTTAGTGACCTCATTGCATCTCTTGGTGGAAGTGATGTTCGGCCCTCTGACCAGAGTCAATTAATGCCAAGCACGCGAGAAACGTGCCAATCACTCCAGAGAAAGGCAACACCAGAGCTGAATAATAATAATAAAAAAAATTGTATTCCAGAGGTAAGTACGGATTAGGATTCCGTAATTTGTGTTGCACTGAAAGATGCAGTACTGTCCCATGTCCTCCTCTGTGTTGGCACCAAAGCAGGGTGGCCTGGATCAGAGTGGATCCAGCTGAGAGCTAACCCAGTTTAAAAAAGGAAAAGAAAGGAAAGAGGCCAAATAGTGTTAATTCCCCTCCTAGATCAGTTTCCTCTATATGCTTTACTGTGTGGATGTCCAAATTTTTGTGCTGACTGAGTGTGGTGTGCAACACAGGGAAAAAATGAGAAGGTAGAGGAAGGCTGGACGACTTCTTCTGGTGTCAGCACAAGCTAAGAGGATATCTCAAACTACAGCCTTATAACAACATAAATCAATTCACTGAATAATATTCTTAACCATGTCGAGCCATATTTGCTACTGCTGTCTTACAGTTTTGTTACAGAGTGAGGAGTAAAACAGAGCTAGAAGTTCAAAACAGGGTGAAATCGGCAGCTTTTACTTTGCTATCTGTGCCCAGCTAATAACCTTATCATTCTAATTCTATTTTTCTTTTCATTTAAAGATCAACTGGAATAACCCACCTGAACAATATTATCAAGAAAAATCAGGTCCTGTGAACAATGCAAGCCTGGAAGAAGGTAAAGCATCTTCAGAGAGCAATTTTTACTTGGAGGAGTTAGAGAAATATACTTTTTCTGTGTGGTAAGTAATCTCAGAACCAAACATCTTTACAACCAAAACGTATGCTTTGTTATTCTTGTACTATAGAGGTATCTACATTCAGATGAACATTATTAAACTGCAAATCCAACACATAAAGTTTGACAATTACCTAAGCAATGTCAGTTTGTCCACTTTGTGCATGCTTGTTATGATTATAACATCATAAGCTATTTTTTTCCACAGAGCTCATTTTTTTGTATATGTACTGTTTATTCAGGTAAATATTAAGTATTTTATTTTCTGTTCTTTGTTCACTGTAGCACCTGGCCTTGTTTACAACAAATATCTTGTCTGGAATGAGGATTACTGATTTCCTTGTACATTTCTTCCCAATAGAACTTTACAAACAATAATTAATTTGTATTCACAAGATCATTGTAAAGTAAAGAAAGGGTGTTATTTCCCCTTCACATATAGAGTTATGAAGTAATATATTTCTTGCATTTATAAGCAACCAATGATTATTATTTTTTGACTCTTTACTATTGTGTATGAGTGAAGTTGATCAGAAAAAATTTGGAAAAAATTTATGTCTGAGAATGCCATTTTGAGATTGCTGCATGGCTTTGAGAAACTGAGTTTTGACAAAATATTTTTTAGGAGAAGAAATGAAAGATTTATAGCAAAATCTCATTTCAGTGTTTTGGGAACAATAAGCTACCTTTCTTGGATGTTACTTTAAATACTACTTTATTATAAAATACATATATGGGGAATGATATAAAATGAAAAGATAAATTAAAATGAAGTTAAAAGACTGAATTAAAATGAAATATTTTCATTTACTTATAATTATTTTTCCTGGGGTTTCATCGTCTAGGTAATTGCAAAAGTTGGACAGTTATTTGTAATTAGCAGAAAACAATGAATCCTTCATGAAATGACAGTCTTTCACATAGCTTTGTATAGTGTTTTGAATGTTTGAAACACAGCCATGCCGTACATCTCTGGCACCTATTGTCTTCTCAGAATCAGCTCCTGGAATCTCAAAGAGAGCATCCAGAAAATGAGCATCAGAATAGGGAGGATGTTTCTGAGAATAGCCTGTCATTCCATGCTCTCGCTTGCCATGTTCACTTCATGCTTTCAAGTTTGGTAGGAAGGCAGGTGAAGATCCTACAGACACAAGGTGCATTTTCACTATATAAACCTGAACTAATCCCTCGAGGTGGTCAGCCCTGAGTATTGCATGAGACAACAATCAAGTGGAAAAACAGCACACAATCATATAATTAGACTGACATAACTCTGCTGAACTAATCATTGTTATTTTGGGCTATTAAGGACACCCACATCCTGGCCATAATTTAAGAATAGATTTTAGAGTAGCAGTGTTCATTCAAATATCTTTGCCAACTCTGACTGTTTTATTTTACCTGTCTTAATTTTCAAATTAGATTAACCAAATTACCATCAATGCTTTCAAGGTGCTCAATTTATGTGTCAGTGAACTTCAGTGTCTCTCTTCTGTGTCTTTCTGAGTTTCAGTGATCCAATTAATGTATAAAGTCAGCAACTGGACAGCATTGATCTTTCTTTTCAAAGTCATTCAGCTTGCAAGTGTTGGGAAAGGGGCCCAAATCTACCCTTCCTTAGCAGTGAAGCACTCCTGGAGCACATACTGGTTTCTGGTCACTGTCCCTGCGGCAGCCCAGCCCCGGGCTTTGAAGCTCATGGTCTATGTGACGGCACAAGGTGCCCCAGAGGGAACAGCCATTTGTCTCAGTTGGCATGCACCTCGTGGTCCGATTTGAGAACCAAGAAAAAATAATGGTTCTCTCTTCCTTTTGCTTTTTCTTTTCCTCTCTTTGTCATTTCTGGGGAAGCCTGGTTGATTTTGGAACCCCATGCCAGTGTGGACATTGGCTTTGCTGAGGTTCCCTGAGGGGTCAGAGCTACGTCTGAGCACTGTGAGTTACAGGGTGTGAACCATATATTCCTGGCACAAAACAAAGGCTACCAGGCATGCTTCATGGTGACTGTACTGTCCGTCCTTCAGTGAAGACAGCTGAGGCTAGTATTTTATTATTTCTGTATGCCATCCTATTTACCGCCTCTGTCATCCTGTTTGAAATAAGCACTGATGCTTGCTTTATTTACTTTTTGTTTATTACGTGAAGGTCCCATGAGGTTAGAACAAAACAGAATTTAGAGAATGTTTCTTTGCTTTCTGCTTTGCTACTAGTAAAACGTCATCTTTATCAGAAAGAAAAAGAAGGGGAAAACAAATCACTCTGTTCTTAGCAAAGTAATATAGATATTAGACTTAGCATGCTATGTAAAGAACATGTCCTTAATCATCTTTTTTTTTTTTTTTTTCGCTGAGAGTTAATTCAGTTTTTCTCTTTAATTGATGGAGTATCAGATACCATACAAGTTGTTAGTTGCATTTGCTAACATGCTAGTATGAGGTTTCAGTTGTTACTCACTTCTGTCCGTCTTTTCTCCTTTGCTTCTCTTCTACTTTCTCCATCAAAGGGCATCAAATCCTCTTTGTCTGTTTCCAGACCTTCCTCTCTGCTAGGATTGCTACCTTTTAAAAAGTGCAATGCAAGATAATTAGCTACTACAAAAATTTTTAAGAGGACTGTAGATCTGGGGGCAGCTTAGATCTCCATAAACTTCAGAGTTTTAGATGCTCCAAGATGCAATCTGAGCAATTTCCTTGATCTTTTATTGCAGCTGGTAAATCATTTATTGGGGCAGGTTATTTTACCAAATCCTCTTTAGAAACAAAATCCCATAAAATGTATTTATCATAAAATACTGCATGACCAACAGTCTTCAAAGTTGTACATACACTGTATTAATTAAAAGCTAGTGTTGTACTGTGACAAGTTAAAAGTATGCACTCTGTCTCAGTCTCTCTTTTTCTTTCTCTCCCGCTGCCTCTCCCTGTATTTTTTTTTTCTCTTCTTTCTTCTCTCATCATCTCTTTTCTTGCAGGGCTTGCCAAGAGGGAGACTGGAGAGCACAAGCAAAATTTTCTTTTGTGATCAAAATATTTTTGTGATAATTGTGATTTTTTTTCATTGCTATAGCGTTCTTGTCCTTTTCCATTCAAATTAATCTGACAGTGGTGTCTCACGTCCGTAGGCCATAGTCAACCCTCCTTATAGTGGGCATTACACGCATGTGTAACAAAAAGATCATTCTGGCTCCAGAAACCCACAGCCTTCAGCTTCAATCTTGCATCCTGCTCCAGTGACTCTTCCACTGCACCCAGATGCATCCTTGCTGAAAGCAGTTGGCTTTTTCTTAGGTCCAGTGAATGGAGGGGGAGATGAGTCCAAAACATATGATGAAAGAGAGCATGTCACTTATTAAAGGGAGGTTGATGTGATCAGGCCCAGGAGAGCTTTGCAGGTGCTGCTGACTCCAGGACCTTGCCTTGTGCCACAGCTTGACTGAACCTCCTTTCTCTCAGTGGTTTGCCTTTCTAAAAACAAGAGCCTGTGCAACCTGCAGCGGAACATGAATATTTTTAGTGGCTATTTTCTAAATTAAGTGAGATCTATAACCATGAGAGAGAAAATGTTTGGAAGAATTTTGACCCTTGCAGCCAAAAACCTGTTGCCAGGAGGTTTTTTCTAGCCTTGTTCTTCAGTCCCCTGAAATAAGCAGAATTTGAGGAAAAAAGTTCTTCATGGCTATTTGTCACTATGATGACAGATTTTCTGAAAGTGGATAATAAGTACAGATGTGAGAAATAATTTCAGCATTTCCGCATTTTAACACTGCTTTTTATGTGCAGTTGTATTGGAGTTAGGAAAAACATCCCAGATTGCAAAACATTTTATCTGTTTCAATACCCAAAATAATGTCATAAACACTTTCTGTGACTCTAGGAATCTTCAAGTTTGACTTCAAATACAAATAATGAACTAGCAATTTCAATTGCCACCAACTCATCATCAAACACAGCTCTTAAGGGTTAATATTTCACAGTAATATAAAAGTAACGATCATCCTTTGTCTCCATGCAATTAGCTTTTTAACAACGCGCCTGTAGCTCATACTGAGGCTAAATGCTGCTTTGAAATGTTTTCTCCCGAGCTCCAAACGTGTTAAGCTGACTCTGGCCAGCTTCTGTAAAAACAATTTATTGCAGGGCACTGCCATTATGGGGCAGAGCTGTGTATTGCCCCGGGTAGCTCAGGGGCATGCTGGACCGTGCATTTCCAAAGGAACATCCAACAGCACCTTGAGACAGGAGATAAGCCAGTGTCTCACTGCATGCAGGCATCAGTAAGAAATGAATCCTACCTTGACTTACATGCTCACACCTCTAAAATCTGTGGGCTTGGGCCAGGCTTTGGTTCTGACTTGTAGCCATCAGGAGCAGCCTTGGTCTGAGAGGGGTAGGAAGGGGAGAAAAAACAGGCTCTTGGCAGCACACACCAACCCAGACAAGGTGATGGGGTAGATGAGCCCTTTGCAACAATGCACCTGTAGCCTTTATGGTTTTACCTGCTGATTTTTTTTAGCCAAATCGATAAGCACACTGAGGGACAGGAAGAGTTAACTGTAAGCAGCTCAATATAGTAAAGATGTTTTTTAATAAAAACAATAAACTTCCCCTTTATAACACACATGCGATTTGACATTGAAATAAATGCAGATGCTTCTTTGCTTGGTGTATTCCCTGTTGTGCTTTCTAAAACACCTTCACATATGGTTTGCCTCATTTCTGTGAAACTGCTTGTTGTTTATGTCATACAAACAGAACAGATTGAATTTATACTGAGTAAGGAGGACGATGAATTAGACATTGGAAAATACTTGTCTGGGTGTTTAAAATTTGTTCAAAATTAGTGTTGCCTATTTAAAAATTTTCCCTGGATACTCCCTTGAGGTCTTCTAAAGATTTCATTAAAATGAAGAAAAGGATTGTGTGGCTGCCTATAAATGCAACCTTTTATTCAAATATGTAACATTTACCTAAAATCAAAGGTCAAATTTTACCAGTTTTTTATAGCTGTCTTAGTACAATCTGCTTCATGCACTATATATAAAATATTGTCATTACGAGTGGGCATTCAACTTTCTTTTTGAAAAAGAGACTGGCTCTTTATTGTTTGCTTTAAAAAGCTGTAGTCATGTAAAAATTACTTTAAGAAAGAGTTTCTCAATAACTTCTGAGAAACCTATTTCATTGTTTCTTCTTCCATTTTGAAGCATAATTTAGTTAATATTTTTTGAGATGGAGATTTAAAGGTAAGCCAAGCTTTGCATGTTAAGAGAAATTTGAAGCCCCACTGTTTTCTTTGATTACCTTCAAATATTTGATATGTCCTTCCTAAAAATGCTTAAGCTTTGGTTATGTGAGCATGGAGTGTCACCAGGACTGGTCCTGATTCTGTACTCTCCAGAGAAGTTTTGTTTTGCTGGCAAGTCACAGCAGGACACAAGTCATGGATTTTTTTTTTCCATGTGTTCAGATGTCAGATTAGTGTTTACACTGGTGCATGTCCTTACAATTTACAAGGTTGAGTTTTTGTAGCAGACTGGTACATATTTCTATGCAGTTTTAGCTTTAGTCTTAGCCTTGTGGGGGATTTTCCTGTTGCAGTAAAGGTTTGGAGACTTCTACTTGTATGGACAAATCATTAAATATAGCTATGGTGTCTTTCATATTCCCTGTGATTTTCTGAAGCTGTCTGTTGCTTCTTTTCATTTAATTCAGTACAATTCATAAATGGGCAAAGTCTAATGAACTGCATGCACTCAGGGAGACTGTACTCCTTTGCAGTCTGATGTAAATGAAGAGCTATATCCCTGTACCAATGCATTATGGTAAACTGGTGCAAATGAAGGGTAAATGAGAAATAAGGTGCATCTCTTGCTGATACAGATGTAGAGACAGAGGGAGACCAAGCTGTTTGGAAACAAATTTGAAATCAAAAAAAGGTCCAGGCATCTGGAGTTTGCTAATTCTCTGTCCAAATTCAAGTAATTTAAGTGGCAGAAGAACATAGATTTGGATATTCAAATGTAATAAGGAGTTTGTAAATCCTGGAAGGTGACCAGCAGATTAAACAATCAAAAACATAGTTGCCCCAGCAGTGTCAGAGAGATAGGTGGGTGTCTGTATTTATATGCTATAAATTCTGTCTTTGGTTCCTCCTATCATAACCTGCTTAAATATTTTTAGCCATAACCTTCAGCAGGTTAAGAACATTAGGGACCCCTTCTAGCTACAACCCACTCATTTTCATGGATTACACGATATTCACTGTTGCCAAAAATATGTGTTAGGGAAACATGAGTCTATTCAGAGCCATCTTTCACAGAGCACTTTTGCAAAGCCTTCCAATATTTATGCACATAGTTCATTTTGCCCGAATTTGATGTTACTACTGTAATGGGAACATTTAGTATTGGAAGTACCTATTTACTTCAGTGGAATTATGCTTGACAATAATTTTATTTATTTGTTCAGGATGTTGAAATAAGTTGGCAACTGCTACCCTTCCTCCTGCAGGTTCCAGATCTGTAGAACTTTACTAGTTAAGAGCTCGCCTCTGAGCAATGGAGAGGATAAACTGGTGATACAAATCCCTCAGTAGGGAGTGAGAATTGAGAGTGATCAACGAGTGATCACTTACTGACAGTGCCAGTGAGATTTTTTTTTTCTACTTGCACTAATGTTCTCAAGCAGAAAGGAGCAGTGGGCTCAGTCCTTTAGCAACTTCATTAAGAGTATCAAGTTTTCATAGAGATATTGGCAAGGGACTTGTGTGGTTGCTATGTGATTATATGTAATGGAGCAGGAAGAATAGGCAAATGCTCCTCGATGCTGGAACAGACAAGTCACAGTTCGCCTTTGCCCTCTCCAGGAAAGCAGCTTTATAATTCCTTGCCAAAATGCTTGTTTTTCCCTCTCCTCCTCCCCCTTAGAGAATTCCTGTTTGGTGAAAGTGAAAGAAGACGGCAATAGGCAGGGGAAAGCTGGTTATGATTACAGAATATGGTTTTCATGCGTGAAATTGATAATTTCTTTTCTTCTTAAGTACTGGGAACATTGAGCCAAGCAACCTGGGCTCCCAAAGTTGTTGGAGCCTTTGCCAGAAGGGCGGTCAAAGTGCCTCTCATTGAGTATTGCTGGCATTTCTCCCTCGCAGACGTTTCAGACTGTTTAGCCTTGATTCCTTCTCAGCACAAAAGCACTTTTCGACCTAGCTGAATTGCTCTTTGCTTTTTTCAGGCTCAAAAGAAGGTATAGACTTGGCAAGCTGACTGTGCAGCATCGGGTAAAGAGAGATGTGGTGGTTGTTTGTCATTTAATACACATTTTGTTTTCATGAGCTAGAAAAGATGACATTACTGATGACTAGTGGAGAAAAGAAAAGCTATAAGTGTGCCATACACGGTCATCTCTAATGAATAGAATGAATAAAAATAATAAGTGCATTACATAGCTAACTGTCACATCTTCGGGGCACTACAGTAAATAAGTGGGAGTTATATATGTGCATTAGTAGCAAAATGGGTACCACACTTTGGATCCTATCGAGTACAGTGTGGAGAAAAAAATATGATAGATTGCTGCTTTTTATCTGTCACTGTTGTGGCACAGAAGCATAGACCATATGTATGTAAAACGACTTTGTTATTTCAGTAAATTCTCTAACTCTTTCTGTTGTAGCCTGTAGCAAAATGAATAAGTAGCTGAAGATCCTGGTGGGATAGTTCTGAATCTATCAGAATAAAATACCTCTGCAGAGGCATAATTATTATTGAATATACGGTGATGTGTGACAAAACAGCTCGATAAGCTAGGAGGGTCTCTGCCCTTGCAGGCTTACAGTATAAACTGAGACACTTTGCAAAGTATGAGGAGAAGAAGCTATGATGGTAAGCTGAAAAGAGGAGGCGCAGGGAAGTTAGAGCAGATGTGGGCCTTCTAACTGCCAGTGACTCTTGTTTCTTATCCCAGAGGTGGTGCTAAAAGTGTGAGTGACCATCAGAAAGGAGAGATAAGAGAGGCTGAATTCAACAAGTGAGGATGCTGGAGCAGTGGAGAGAGGCAGCCCTCATGTTTAGTTTTATTGGTGGCTTTGTCCTATAGTTTTATGGTGGCTTTTTATTAGTTTGCTTTGTCCTATAATGACTCACAACATGTTTCTCATCTCCTGTCAGTGATATGTGATGCTGGCTGCTGGCAGCATTCAGCAAAACAAAAATACTAAGTGTCTTGCACTGCTGCCAGGTGCTGTGCAGTTGATGAAATCCTCCTCCTCACTGACTTAGTGGGACCAAGATTTCACCCTTCATATTTTGCCCGTAATTTTGAGGGAAAACAATAGGGCCGTTCCTGGTGATATCTAATTGGGGCAGTATAAAGATCAGAAAGGTTAATATGAAAGGACAAGGGAAATGTGCCTTGCCTTGATTGCAAGAACCAGACCCAACCTGATAGGTTTGGAAGTCTTACAAAATTCTGAATAAACTATGATGTCTGCTTTTTAATTCAAGTGAAAGTCTGGCAAACTGGGAATTTGCAATTGTCACGCTTGAACGTTACAAAACTGTGAATCACCGTCTTAAGCTTAGTTTCAAATGGACTGGGTAGGTCTCTGATGTACTTTGTTCTTGTAAGCTTCTTGTTACTGGTACTGAGATCTATCCCAGAGTCTGAGTTAGGTCTCTGCTGAGAGATGATGAGTAGAAACATTCCGGAGTGTTTGTCTTATGGGATTCAAAATGATGAAACTCCTGGTTCAGCCATTCTTTTTTGCAGCTGTACTGAATGCTAAGTCTTTCTCTTAAATATGCAGAGATGCCCTCTCTGAATGTTAAACCTCCAGTCTAAACAAGGGCAGGGGGAGAGAGCTGGGGATACAACAAAAAAGTTCCTATTTGTTGATCAGTCCCATTACTCAGAAATACAGGGCAAGCTATTTCACAGAGCTTTTAACTAACAACTGATGTAACATGTTCTGCATTGTTTGTCTATTAATCCAAAAATTACTGTTCCCTTTGAAGCTTGCTGTATATAGAGGAAACAATGCCACCCTTAACCACCGTGTGTATGATTTTATACAGAGTAACTGTCTGTTTGCATTTGCCTTAAATTTCAGTTAAATATAATGCAGGGGCCTTATAACATCTTTGTTTGTTTGGTAAGTTATAGTATTTCAAAGTTAGAATAATTTCCATTTCAAAACATTACATCATGATCTTCAGCTTCTAAAAGACACTCGTATGTATGTTAATGCCACAAGTAATCAATTTAGCTTTAGACGTGGCAGGAATTTTGAGGAAAGAAGAGATTCTTTTGTCTCTGGGTATCTGTCTTTCCCTCTCTGGCTTTAACATATGTGCATTAGATGTTGCATTTGCCCTACAAAATTGCAGAGGGCAAAGGGTGAAAGATGTGTATTCAGTCCAGTTCATCATGTGTAAAAGCACAGGGCATGTGGAGAAATACATCCCTGTCTGTACATGGGTCGTATATTTATTTAAGTACACGAGCCATTTGAAAATGGTGCCCGAAAACAGTGCCCCATTTTTTTCTGGAGATAGCTATAAGAACCTATATTTCCAGTGTGGTAGCCTCTCTCTTATTCTTCGTCTTTCAGGAAAAATATGATAAATGAAAGCTTTAGAAACCATAATGCTTGTATTTTTTCCTCAAGGCTGAAAACAAATAAATACTGAATTTCCAGATTTGAGGTCCCAAAGGGAGGTCAATAGCTGGTACCAGAAACTAAATGATCTTTTAGTGGCTTTAGATGGAAATACACTTCCTTGATATTTTTATTCAGTCCCCCAAAAATGGGCAGTCCAGATGTTAAGATTATAGCAGGACCATCCAAACAGTGGCCCAAGGAATGGCTCCATCCAGTATATCAGTGGCTTTCTGCAATTCCTTGTGATTGTATAAGATCAAAAGCTTAGTGCCAGCTGTGCTGTGGTCACAGGGATGTGACTGCAGTGTACTGCCACCGACCTACAGACTCATGACAGATTAAAAATCCTACCCCAATTCATTGGTAAATTGGCTATTATTTTTGGTTAGGTAAATGCATCGTGCTATGCTAATAATAAGTCTGAATTAATTCTGGGAGAGTTTTCTAAGTGGCATACAGCAAGCTGGTGTCCCAGTGGTATATTCTCTCCTGTGTGTTAGTGTGGCAAGGTATTACATTACAAGCTCTGTCTATTAGACTATCTTGTTCCTCTAAAGCGCTGAGTCCATTTAACCTAGTGTGCTGGTTATTTTCCAGAATATTTCCAGTCCTGTAATTTTTTTGTAAAAAGTAGGGGTGGGAGGAGAGATGGGTGGATTTTTTTTTTTTAATGTGAACTGTTAACTGTTAGAAGCTGGATTGAAATCACTGCATGTTAAATTTAAATTTACCTTAAATGGGAAATTCAGGGAATTATGACTTGGACAATGTAAAAAATTCTCAATCATGGAATCAAGTGATAAGAGAAGTAATATTTTAGGCCTTGCCCACACAAAACTGCAGCCTTGTAGAATTTTCCCATTTGCCTTCACTGGGCTTTGGATCAGGCCCTGGGGTTACAAACCATAGTTCAGGGGTTTATGATCATTGCTAGTTTTGGAAACATTGCCAGGCTTCAAAATAGGGTTCGCATTCCACGTGCACCAGGAGTAGACTTTTCCCTCTTTGAGTAATGTTACAGGAACAATAAAAAATTCTTGCTACTGGGACCGCAAAGCTCTGTGGGACTTAGATGGGACCTGACATTTATACAGTTCATCACTAGTGTAGATCAAGGAGAGCTACTTTTAGCAAAGAATGCATATTCATTCTTTTTTGTTAACCTTTGCTTCAGTGCATTCATGACAAGATTGTATGGGTATGTAGCTGTGTTTTAACAGTTTTTTAATTTCAGTTGTTGCTTGAAGCACTATGCTGGAAATTAGACACTTTTAGTAGTTCAATTATTGTTGATTTATTCATCCCTCTTGTAGATACAGTGAATGTAGTTACTATAGTAAGGTTATCTAGTTCTGAATGCCAAATGCCAAGTTTCAGAGCTTACATCTTGGCAACTGCAAGACTTATTGGCTTGGAATTTGTCATGCCAGCAGTACTGCCTTGTAGCATTTATTTCACAGATTTTCATTAAATGGGGGAAGACAAGAGAGAATAGTGCTACTAGTGACATTGTGCATCAGACTGTTTACTAACAGTACATGGAAATCAGTTAAAAATAACATACTCCAGGCTTCATTCTGCCATTTTCCTAGACTTCATTGGAGAAATGACAACATTACACTAAATATAAAGATATAAAAATGTTAATCTGGAAAGATGATTTATTTAATATCACCCATTTTGGGGAAAAAAAAAAGAAAAAAGGAAGCTTAGGACAGCATAATGAACTAAAAATATTGTATGACGCTTGAACATTCATTAACTTTGTTCTAATTTCTCTTTTGGGGCAATGAGTCAGCAGAAACTTGCTTAAATTCCGCTAGCTTTAACATCTGCTTTCAGTATTTTGTGAAAGACAGTGAATGCTACAGTAATAGGTCTGATCCTCAGCTGAGGTAAGTTGTTAAAGTGCCATTTCCAGTGGAGTGATGACAATTTATTCCGACTGAAACGTAAACTTTCAAGCTAACATACTGTAACACTTTCCATCACACTATAGACTGTCTACACATGAAATATAATGCACATGATGGCATTTAAATTAGCTATCATTGGAGGCATCTGTCACACTATAATCTTTCCTAGTCACTTGTAAGGTCCCCTACCACTTAGCCTCCCTCTACTTTTCAATAGCATGCCTTGTGGAGGTGTTACTCTACACCCAGAGATACCAGCTCTTCATCTCCCCTTGTCACTACCTCTACGTGCAGCTTTAACCTATCCCTTCTACTTGGGAAGGACTCCTCATGATATTTATGAAGTCTCTTCAATCCCATCCTCCCCAAAAAGGCAGTTAGAAATCATTAACATCTATCTCTGCTTATAGTGATGGGAACATGAGAGGGCTGAGACTGGTGTGATATCGAATGAAAACATAGCCGCACACATGCCTTTCAACTTACTTTTGTGTTTAATTCTCCACCATTCAGTTTCAATGCTATATTATAACCTCTCTGAAACATGAGCTGGCAATGTTATTAGTTCATCATTTTGATGCTTCTAGAACAATAATAAAAACCAGCATGCCAATTAATCATTTGCATTTACAATCTAATAACAACAGGACTTCTGTTGGTCAGTATTGCTGAGTCATTTAAATGGTCATACACAAGTAAGAAGCTGATACTAATGGTTTAGCCAAAAACTGTAGCAGGTGTGCGAGAATGGGTACACTTAATGGAGTGATCCGTAATCAGCTGATAAGAAATACTATGTACTGTAGTTATTACTTTGTTTCAGTGCCTGTCACCAGCTAAAGCTGTCATCTTTGTTTTGGATTAAAATGAAAAAATGACAGATCTTCTTTCTTAATTTGTAGCTCCCAACTTTTCCCCAAAATAGTTAACACAAAAATTTCATCTGGAATAAAGGAGGAGCCTAAGGTCTTTTCCATTGTGATTATTTCTTCCAGAGATTGAGGACAGTATTCTATGGTTTAATTGGAAAGCCTGCACTGAAGGTTTCTTTAGATGGTTTTCACCAAAATTTGAAGATTTTGGCTTTACTATAATAATGCCTTTTGCACTGTCACTGTTTTGTTCTCTGGATTAAAAAAAACAAAAAAAAAACAAAAACAACAACAACAACAATATTTTAGAAAGAATCACTGAACCTAGAATATATATGAACCTGATCTTCGTTTGATTCATAGCTGTTTTTCTGATTGTCTTTGAATGCCTGTTTCAGAGCCACTGATTTATTAACTCTGTTTTCTTTACTTGGCTAATTCATGTGTGTTAAATGTTTCTGGTTTCATTGCTGTCCCCTTTTCCTCATTAGTGGCACACAGGTTTTCTCAGGCATTTGAAAAACACATGCTGTTGCAGGATACTTTCTAATCTATGTTTGCCACTAACTGAATTATACATGGGTGGCATAGCACATATTCAGTCTTTCATCCTTATCTGTTACTTCATCATTACTTTCAATCTGCAGTGAAAAATGTGACTAACATGTTGTGTGGTATAAATAGACACTCCAGGTTGAGATCATTTATGCATGGTTTGAATTTTGATGAAATTTTATACTGCCCTCTGGGCTAAACACTTAACCTAAGTGATTGTCCCAATAATTTTGTTGAATCAAACCTTTTCAGATGGAAGTTTTACCTTTCATTATCTTCTAAATTGTTTACTATAAAGCTTTCCAGGAGTGTTAGGAAGCAAATAAAAAGGACACAGTTGCTGTTTATCAGTGATTCTGTGAATCATTATCTTGTCATTATAAATGACTGGAAATAGGAATATAAAATACTTTAACTCAAAAGACTATGAGCTAAGTTATTGCTGTCCATCCTCAATATTTTTTTTTCTTTTACAGCCACAAGATTGGAGGTTATGCAAAATTTGAAAGTATAAATGTATATCTGTCTATTTACAAATATTTATATATAAATATATCTGCATTTTGTACTGTTTGTTGTACCAATTTATATAATTCTTAATTTTAATTTCTTAATTGTTGCAGTTGTGTGATCTTCTGACACTTATTTATTTGCTATTAAAATTACTTCAGCTGTATTTCTGTCATTTTTAAAAATGATGTTTCAGGTTGATGTTTGGGCTAATTTTTATTTCATTACAAACATTCTCTCCATGTAGCTTTATTGTTTTTGATGTTGAAAAGTCTGGAATTTATTATTATGAGCTGAAAGCAATCATTGAACACTGACATTTTAAGTATGAAAATAATGCAAGTAATTGTCATTCATTCAGTTAAGATATTCCATTTCTTGCAACAACCAATTATTATACTGTGCTTTTAACTGGAAATGTGTTTCCTTCACTTTTCAGCTGAGCATTTTGTAGAGAATTTTATTATTCATAACCATGGCAAGTTGCTGGTCAAGTATCACTCGTTACTTTCCCTTAGCCATTTTTAAATTAATGGCCCTAATCTGTACACTAAATTTAGGAAGAGGGCTTTTTTTTTTTTTNGTGACAGCTTTTTAACAAATTTGAAACATCCAGACCAGAAGAATTCAATGGCTTGGTTCAGAAAGGTTGTCACTCTGTTGCATGCTGACCATTGTGTTGGCAGTCTTCATGGTACTCTCTGTAGGCCCTGTCTTCTAGTTCTCTTGATGAAGGTTGGTCATGGGGTGGTCTTCCACCCTGCCTGTCCTCCTGGCTTTCTTTGATGGAAACCTGTCTCCATGGGGTGAGGATGGAGGGGAATGGTACTCAGGTGAAGAAGGTCAGGGTGTGCATCTGGGGACCATGAGGTCAGTGTTTACCCCTGAAAGTATTTGGCCAGTAGTTTGGCCATGGCACTGTGTCTCATCTCCCCATTTTCCACTAAAGCCAAGGCTTCCCAGGGAGGGTATATTTGCCGCCCACTCAGCTTGGTCTGTCAGCCTTTGAGTAGCACATTGGGACATTTGACTCTGGTATATCCAAGTGAAATGATCTAACAAGAGTGTCTCACACAGCATGTAGGCTGTAGAAATGAAGAGCTGGTTGCCAGTTCTGAAGAGAGAGACTGAAACAAAACAGTTTTATTTTTTCAGCACCAAAATCCAAACATTTTGTCAAAAAAAATTCCCATGGAAAGGCCGTTTTTTGGCACCACTCCTAGTCAGAAGTCCCAATTCTTTCACACAATAGTCTCAATGGAAAATTTTATGGCTAGCCCTAGTGCAGACTCTTTCAGAGGTGTTGAGCACCCACTGTGCCCATTAATTTAAATAAGCCCATAATGTGGTTTACATTTAATAAAGTTGCAGCCTCCACATGAACCAGGTTTACTGAGTGTTGCCTGTTTTCCTGCTGGGTCTGAGTCTGCTGGTCTGGATAGTGTAAGAGACTTGGTCTCAGCACACGCCTTCACCCCCTGTGTTTGTTAGAACTCCAGGCAAAGACTACTGAGAATGTCTTTTCACCCAGTAGAGAAGACTTTTATTTGAAGATAAATTTACATGCAAGTAAAGTGAAAAATGAATAGGTTTGTATGTGGAAGAGCCCTTTTTTTGGTTGTGCTACAACTAAGTTACCAGAACTGAACTCTGATAATTCTGATAAATAAAAGCAATATATTGCTTTAGTACTTACAGAGCACTAGAAAGATAGCTTATTATTCATTTGAAAATCTTCAGATATAGTAGTAAAATTAAAAAGTGCATATTAAGAAAATAAGCAAAATGAAAATACATCAGATATTTTACCAGTGTGAATTCTCTTACAAGTCTAGTGACTTCAGCAGAGCAGATATGTCAACTAAAAGCTGAAGTTTAATGTGAACTTTTTACAAGAGGAAGCATGTGATTTTTACAGAAAGGAAGTGTGAAAAGCAGTGTATGTGTGATTGTGTGCTGATTTATTCTTATTTACAGTAAGAGAGCCCAAGTAACTGGAGCTCACAGCAAAAGTTTCTCATTTTTGGCATTCTGAATTTAAATAGACTAGTGGCGGCTGCTTTTGTAACCCAGCCTAGTCTTGTAGGCTGGCTGCGTGTGTTTCCAGCATTGTGTTGTCCAACTCTGTTCATAATAAATCTAACCAGTTTATTGTTCAAGAGTCTGCACCAAGCCCTTGTCTACAATCAAGTTCCAGTTTAGTTGTTACTAAGGAGGAAAAGAAGATTTGTGGGAAAAACATTTTAAAGTCCAGTGTTGACAACTGTCTGGAGTTTTCAATACCTTAATATTGTCTGGTTAAACAGATCTACAATCACCTTTTAGTTGACTGATTGGTGGGGCTGAAATTTGTTTTTGCACTTTGGTGGCATCCCACAGTGATTTGCTCGGTGTGGAGTTCTCCACTTCTCTTGCCTTCCTAGGGACTTGCCAAGCCTTCCCTGGTCTTCTTATGCAGCCTCTGGCCAAGTCGGAGCACAGTCTTACAGTGTAAGGACAGTCCCCAGGGTCACTTGAATAGCACAATGAAAGATATATTTTCAATTTACACTCCTCCTTCTTACTATGACTGCAATCTTAGTTCTCTGTGTTGTCTACCACAACGCTTCCCAGAGCAGTGCCAGAACAGATGACAGACCAGTATTTTATGATCTGTCTCAAGCTACCCGCTCGAAATGAAGGAAGTATATGACTGCATCAGAATCAAGGATATGTGGTATAACCATCCTGGCTGAGTTGTTGTTGTTGTTGTTGTTGTTGTTGTTGTTGTTTGACAAAATACTTTTCACTGGAAAATGAAGATTTTCAAAAAATGTAATTGTGGGAAAGAGCTGGTGTTAACTCTTCTTCCAATTCAGGAAATGATAATTAGAACAAGGTTTGGAGACTGTTGAAATATTCCATTTTGACATTTTGAAGATAACATTTGTTTAGAAATGACTTTTGTTTCACATTTTAATATATACAGAAGGGTTCATTTTCTATTGAAAAGATCAAAATCATTTCAAGCAGTTTAAATGATCAAAACAGGTCCTTTCGTTAACCAGAATATCGGTTTGTGAACACTTTTTTTTTCAACATTTTTATCCCAATTTGGGATCAGAATTATATTTGAAAATCTTTACAGAAGAAGAGAAAGCTGATTCTCATCTATCTTTATTCTGCAATCAAAAACTTTTGTGGAACCTTCATACCTTACTTAAAGCGAGCTCCTATGAAGCATGAAATAAATAATACACATTCTCTTTGCCTGCATTGGTAAATAATTACCTCATGAAAATCCTACATCTCAGCAACAAAGAATTAGATTTAGCAGGAAAGAAGAACAAATGCACAGTAAGGACAGTTCCCCCACCTGCAACAGGCTTATTTGATCCAGGAGTATATCCTTACTGTCTGTGCCTCAGCATATTTTTATGTTCTTATGAGGTATGCCATGGAAAAATGTTATAGGTTGGGACCTTCACATTCGTTCTGCTTCACATGGATGGTGGTTAGATGCCTTCATTCTTGCTCGCAAGCTCCCTCTCTGCCATTTCTCTGCCTCTTTTATTTTCCCTGCTCACTTGTTTCAATTTCTGTCAAAATTAATAGAGTTCAGGCCAATGATAGTTAGGGTATTCCCTTAATTTTTAGAACTGATTGGATGGCATGTTCAAAAATTATCACATAATAGAAGGACATTCACAGAGAATATTCATTTCTCACCCAGCTTCATAGAACCTGACTTTTCCCAGATTTTCCCTTCTGTGTCTGTGTGGAATCTGAAGACTTTCAGCATTTATTCAAGATGTCTGGACCTTTGACAGCCATGTGGCAATTCCAGATGCAGCCACTGGACTGTACAGACTTGCTCTACAGCACATGAAAAGGGACTCCTCTGTGCCTGAGACATGTTAGATCTATTGTGTGTGGACTAATAACATGCAAATGTGCAAGAAATCTGGTGTGCTCTAGACGCCTTGGACTTACCACATATATGCAGCTCTCTGGACAGTACTTCTGTAGTACATCTAACATAACCCTGACTATCGGACCGAGTGTGTGTATGCTCTGTCGTGCATGTGTATCTGTTCCTTAAGAGAAAGCCCAGAGATATGAATACCTTAAGTAGAACAGCTGTGGTTCTTGAATATAAAGTGAAAAATACCTTAATTATTTTATTTTACTTTTTTTTTTTTTTTAAATTATGGAAATCTTACATACTGATTTTTGTTCAGCACAAAGGGCTGTATTTTACAGTGTGGCTCTGTACTAGGAGGTTTATTACTACTCTGATCTTGTAGGGGGCTAAATTCCAAATCACACTGCTCAATCTACATATGAAAAAAACCAGCCCCAAAACAAATTACATTGTAAGCAGGATTTCTTCAGCTTCTGGAATTCCAGATTAACAAATCTGCCCATGTGAAATTCCCAAATGCTATTTAATGTTGGGAATTGCATGGACTTTTGTGCCAAACTGCAAATTCCAGGTTCGATATATGACCCATCTACTTTCTCTGTTTTACCTTTTCTTCCTGATTTCATGTTGGACAGAAATACCAACTGATGAAATAGCAGGGTCAATTATAAAGATCCATTAAATAAACTTAGATGAGCCTATATATACAGTATAACCATCTTGATCAAAGGATTTGCTTTTAGGCAAAGAGTTGCCTAACTGACAGATGATTGGCAACAGCTTTTTTCCAGCCTGGATTGGGTGATAATAATGTGAAAAGAATAGAAGCTTGAAGAGGCATGCTTTTTCACTGACTATGTTGGAGAAAGTCTGAAAGGCTATTGCAGGGTGGAAGAAGCAGTCTCTTCCAGAGGAGAGACCATCTCTGGGAAAACAGAGGTAGAGAAGATCCTGACTCACTGAAGAGAACTCTGACCTCAGTCAAAGGAGTGCTCAAGAGCAGTGAGGACGTGCAGAAGGGATGATGCATTAAGCCTATGTTTTTACCACCATTTGCCCCAGGAAAGATGCATCATTAACACAGAGCAGTCACAAAGCTGCAGCACTGCAGCCTGGGAGGTTAGACCTCACCTGGAGAGAGGCTGAGACATCTGGGCTAGTACATCTCATTTTTCTGGAGGTCTAACACCTGTGCCCAGAAATTAAGCTAAAAGAGGCCAAAAGAAGTGTTATTTCTCTCTCTTAGCAATGGTGACACAAGATCACTGAGAGAAAGAACGAACATCAGGCGTAATTTGACAATTGACACATCAAGGCTTAGAGGCTATATTAAAAGAACTATTAGGCACCTCAATTAATTTTCCTTTGCCTCATTAATAAGCATCTTAGCTATGCATCTTCTGTTTGAAGCAGCAAGCAATCATTTTTCCAGGTTCCTTCATGCTGCGACAAGTCACAGCCCTCCTGAGACATAGATGAGACAGGGTATAATATAGTATGATTATTGTTCCTAATTTCATGAATGACTCTTAACTTTCCAATTGAAGGCAAATTTAATACTTATTTTGAATGTTAAATGATGCCTCTAAAAAAATGAAACCTATGCAGTTCAACATTTTTCAAAGCACCAGCTTGTTGCATACTTTTGATTTTATTCTCTTGCAGTAACTGAGTTTATCCACTACTTCCAGTCTGAGATTCCAGTCAAAGAACCAAAAGAAGGAAGAAAAAAAAAAAAAGAAAACCAGCAAAACACCCAAGCCAGAACACACTCCTCCTTTTTCCATGGGAACTCTGAAGTTGCTGATGACCTTCATTAAATGCCACAACCAACTTCTGATGTGCTCAGCAGTGAGTCTCATGACCCACAAACAGAAAGCCAATCTAAATCATGGGCTGGTTGTATTTGTCTTTTGTGTCTATAAACCCGCTGCTGGAATTTGCTGAGTGCATTTAAAAATGTAGCAGAAGGTTCACTGACAAAAGGCATCGTCTTTGTAAATCTTACCTTCAAACTTTGAGCCCAGCAAGTAAAAACTATTTAATAAGCAGACACACATACACAAAACAACAACAACAAACAACAACAACAAAAAAACACAAAACACCAAAATCTCTCTCTCTCTTCTTTTGGTAATGTTTCAAAGTCTTTAAACTGAAAGAATAACATCAAATACAGCCTGTGAACCAATTTGCCTTCAGGTGAAAACAGAAGCAAAATTTTAGAGATAACATAGTATGTTAACACAGTTTTAAGGTTACACAACTAAAATATCACCAAACAGAAGCTAGGAGATATGAAAGCTAAAGTTTTAACATAACTGAAATTTCTGATGCATTGTGGATCCAGTAAGTTTTATTTTGATCCCTAAGGAAACAAATATTATTTAAGCTACATCTTAAGCAAGAAAAAGAGGCCATAAAATACCAGAAGTCTGAGGGAGCATTACTATCTGAACTGAGGCAGAAATTTTCAAAGTAGTTTATATCCAGTAACTGCAGAGCTCTTTCTAGTTACATTTCAGCAGCTGAATTCCCTTGGTATCTTTGGAAATCTCAGCCTGACTGCCAAGCCAGAATTCTTGAGGTTTTTATTATCACCGCTACCAAATTTATGGGAAGGTGAGCAGGCTCCTTAGCTAAACAAAATTAATACTATGTAAATGTATATTAGGCTTTACAATTAAACAAAAGCTCTGGCTAGAAAGGTAGGACCATTAAGGATCCTGCTACACTGGGAGCTGTTGGAGAGAAAAGGAGCAACAGGCTCAGTAGTGTTGTTAGCCCATCACTTCGAGTCTTGACAAGGGCCAGTTTGTCCAGCTGCAGAATGTATGATGGCTTTGTAGATACTTCTATTTGAATGAGTTATCAGTAGATTTGAGTCAAAGGAGCATCGTCAAAATGTCAGTGTAACCTTGTCTGAATGCAGACCAGTAGTGGAAGACCTTATGGGTGTGAGATAATGGGATTTTGTCCTGTAGGACTGTATGGATGTCTTTGTTGTAGATTGAAAGGTAGATATTTAATAAGTGCTGAGGGTGATTGGAAAACTGTTTTTTTTTTTTTCTAAAAAAAAAAAAAATCCAGCTAAAAATCCAGCCTTTCAACAGACTAAGAAAATGTTAAAGCTTAAATTCAGAATCACATCTGTGGTGCTTTTTGAAGGTTAGTGTTTAAGTGTTTCTTACTTTTACTGTCTAGGTGAACAAGGCTTTTTGAAAAGCTGCAGTTATGTTTTTCAGATATTTGGATTTCTTTGACAGAAAATCTAAAGCTTCCAAGAAAAAGCTGAACCATACCTTCATAAAAAAGACAGTCAAAAATATTTTCTGTGAGTTTTTACAAAAAAGTTTCAACAAACTGTATTATTTAGCAATACATTTGAAGATAAATATACCCAGGAAAAAAAAAAAAAAAGAGGCAGAGAAGTTATTTTGCATTGTAAGTGCAATACCTTGTAACTATTGTTTATCAGAGTCAGCAAAATAACAAGGCTTTTGCTTTACCCAAATACATTATTTTTCTGCCTTGGAAGCTTTGGTCTAATGAATCCTGAATTCTGGGTTTTATTTCTTAACCAGGTTTCCTAGGAAGGCAAGGTGTGTGCAGTCAGACTATCACTACCTCTAACAACTTCTGAACTTCTGGCCAGTTTTAGCAAAACTTGATCAAGAGGAATGATGAGATTCAGTTCCTACAAATTTCATGGGGACAGAGGGCTAGGTAGAGGGGAAATACCTCAGTTATTGCCCCAGCTGAGAATGCAACCTAACACAAAATCAATTCTACTGTTCCTGGGAATCCTTATGGTATGGGTGAAGTCTCACACCCCAGTCTCTTTGAACAGTCACATTTTAGAAATTGTGTGATGGATAAGTAGCGTAATGCTCGTTTGTGTTTTGCTCATATTGGAGGTCAGTTAGTCACACCTGGCATAGCAGTTTTGGATGTGTCTGAGGAAATGCCTCAAAGAAAAGCACAGACCTAGAGCATAGTTTTATCTGGAGCATCCAGAAAACATATAATGAGTTTATTATATTATACTTTTGGTATCACAAAGCTGCATTTCTACCAGGAAAAGGATAGCCCTTGTATCATTTCAGCGCATATTGTTATACAGTTGGAGCTATGTATTGCCATGGTGCTGTACAGTAATTAGCAGTAAGTTCCAGGATTTCTTAGCACCAGAGAGAAAGGGTTGCTTCTCATAGCAAATGTCCCCTTTGGGAAGGAAATTTCAGATGAAGAGCATTTCGCTGGATCAATAGATGACACCAACAGGAAAGGAAGCCTGCATTTGTCTTGCCGTGCCTTACATGCAGCTATGGGCAATAAAGGAAAGTATGTTATCTAGATATCCTCTCTGATGAGAGGATATCCCTCAAACTCCCAGTGCAGCTAGCAGTCATGCATTGATTTTAGAGAAACAGTCTGGCAATTTTTTAATTTCTGTTTTATACTCTGGAAACAGGTAACTAAAGCCATGACTTCACATTGAAAGAAAATTTGTGAAATTTCTTTCCAAAGGCAGCCTGTTATAATACTGCTTGAACACCTTGAACACAGCTAGTATCCATTATGTCATATAGGATAACAAGAAGGAAGGAGAGCACTGCACAAGAAATTATACAGTTTTCTTTCTTTCTCTTTCTTTATTTTTTTTTTTAAAGGCGGGAGACCTGATTTCTATAAACAACCCCCTAGAGGTACTCCCCTACCAATAGCAGCCCACTGTGGAATAGATAAGGTTCTCATTATGTATCCCCCATGTCTTGATCATAATTTCTATCACGGTTGACATTCTGGTCCAGTTATATCAGGTACATTCTGTATAAGTCCTTTAGAAGACCGGGATAAAACCCTGCTGAATGCAGGATCGTTTTGCCTTGGGGAGCGAGTTAGTCAAAGTGCACATAGTTCAAGGTGGATTTCTAGTCAGATTCTGCAGCACTGGGGCATTCTAAAAGAAATATTTTTGAATTGAACATAGCTCAGAAGGAATTAAATTAGTTCTTTAATGCTTGTTTTTTTCTTCAGAGCCATCAACACAAATTACATTCTAAAATAGGCAACTAAATATAATAACGTAGCATTAAATTGAAAAGAAAAAGTTAATACTGTTATTATGTGATGCATTTGGTTTGACTAAATTGTATAGATAATTTCCACCATAATTTCAGTGGTGTTTATAAAGATCTTTTAAAGAGATTTCAGTTTAACATTTGCTATAGCTGTGCTTTTTCATAATGTAATTGAATTTAAGATATCTGTACAGTATCTAAGTTTTCTCATCTTGATAACTGCTTAATGGTGTTTTAAATATAATAGTATCCTAGAGTATTCGGTATATGCACATAACATTTTTTCCCTTCCCTTCCCAGTTTTTTTTTTTTTTTCTCAGGCTTTTAAAGATTTATCTAAGCTGGCCTAAAATAGATTTGTTTCTTTCAGAAATCAGATTGTATTAAAGCAAAAATATATTTTAAAATGCAGCCTTATAACATCAGTCATCTGCTCAAACCTGAGATTGTTCTCGTTTATCAAAACCTTGAAGAAGAGTTCTTCCAAATGGTTCATTATAGCTACATTTGGACAAAGTATGCATTGTAAATACTCCAAGTATTTCAGACAGTTTTCTGTTTGAGAGATTTATTTTTCACTGTATTGCATTTTCACTGTAGTTTCATGAACTGCCTTATCTGGCCACATTTAAATCTGCAAGGATTTATTTTTAACTGCATCCTGACTGGCATTACGTGGCTCACATCATACTTAATTTTCTTCATGGATTGGTATTCCAGTGTTAAACTCTTCTGTGTGTGGACATATTGACACACAAAATAATAATAACTAAGAAGAGGTAATCGATATCAAGAAAAAAATTAATTCCTAATGTAAAAATTGCTCTAAATACATGTGTCCCATCTTTACCCCAGACTCCATTTGTTTTGCCTGTTTAGTTCTGCCTTATAAAATTTACTACAGAAAAGGAAAGGTCATTTTTGTCAGGTCGGTACAGAAGCTATAGAGGTCTGACTGGAATAACACTAATGGTCTTTTAGAAACATATTATGTACAAGCTACAGCCATAGATTCACTTTTTTCTCTCTCATTTTCATACCCACCTATTCCTATTGTTCACGAGTATGATAAATCTACACGTAAAGTGAACGGTGCATTCAGTTCAACAATCAACAGCCTAACTTTAGTATCTTCACACACGTACGAGTAACCTGTTTCAAAGGAAACAATGAGAGCATGCAAGAATTCAATTGCTGTTTCAGCTTGTTGCTGTAAAAAATAGATACAACTGAAGAAGTAAAGGAGCTTTGACTCATGGTTTGTCTGTGTTCATATAAAATGGAGTTTCATTGCTGTGCAGCCAGCCAGCAAAAGGTCTTTCTGAAATGCAGGACCATCACGTGCAATGCATCTCCTCCCCTGCTCTGTCCATAGCAGTCTCGAGTCTGTCAATGCTCACTTAAGGAATATGGCCATTTGACTCGAGCTGTACAGACCAACGCTCCTAGTGTGCTGCTGCTGCCAATTAAGTCTAGGATGGATAAGATCAAAGCTGTGTTTTTTGTTTGTTTGTTTGTTTTTGTTTTTGTTTTTCACACCACGAGTCTGTCTCTTATTTTGAAGCATCATTGCACTCTGCTACAACGTTCACTGTAAACCTTCACCTGTTTGCTTGGTGGAGTTTTGACTAGTACTGAATTGCCATTTCAACTTGGCAACCTCAGAGTCTTGTTTCCCAATGGCCTGCCAGCTAAATTGGTGTGTTACAGATGAATGCACAGCTCACAGATGGTGTTTGAGTGTTTAGTGGCTCTCACAAGTAGATACATATTTGGTCAGGAAGAAGATTACATT
Source organism: Anseranas semipalmata (assembly GCA_013399115.1). Taxonomy (NCBI): domain Eukaryota; kingdom Metazoa; phylum Chordata; class Aves; order Anseriformes; family Anseranatidae; genus Anseranas; species Anseranas semipalmata. Next base: position 249,784 of record VXAA01000397.1, read on the forward strand.
TTTCCTCCAGATAGAGCAAATGTCCTTGGGGATGTTTTCTGTGTCAAGGTAGAAACAGTTCCACACATCAGGTACAGGGGACTCTCTTGGCTTAACCAAGAGTATTACATACATATATATGTATTTCTTTTCCTTCTGGATAGGTTATGCTGCTGCTAATAATGTGAATGAAAAGTTTTATCTTGATTCTCCTGAACTTCTATAGGCACTTCAGGACTAGCATCTACTTTATTATTTTTTTTTTTTTCTTTTTAGCTGAGATGAGCTTGAAGGTGTATTTATTACTGCTGTTGCCCTGCAAAGTTCTTCTTTGGGGCCTAAACTATTTGTTTTATTGCTCATGCACAAGGTTGAGCATTGGTGCTACTTCCTGTTAGAACAGCTTTATGGATAGTCCTGTGTTTGCAAGATCTATACCTCCACTGACATCTCTCATCCTCCCATATATAGGTCGTGTCTTTTTCTCATTCATTCATTGTTTTCGTATTTACTTGTAACAGTCAGAGAGCAAGAAGTAGGGGAGGAGTTGCATGCTTTCTTTTACTTCTCGACTGGCCTAGTCATGTCATGAGGATGAATAACAGACTGTCCGCTGCCTTTTGTTCCTTTCTAGAATGAAATATAAAACAGAGCTTCTTAAAAGTTCTACAAGCTGCACTTGAGTTTCCACGTTTCATGTTTGTTCCCATCCAGAGTTGGAAACAGACAGACTGGAATATTTTAACAGTCTGTTCTTGTAAGATTTCCAGACTGTTTTGCCAAGCCAACAGGCTCATGAAAATGCAGTTGAGCATGAAATAGGCAAAGTTTTAGTTGCCTACCTAAACTGCAGCCGCGATGATAATCATTTGTTGTTGTCATTTTTGCTTTGTCATTGTCAGATGCAGCTCAAAACTGAAAAGTGCAAAGCACTGACATCTCTCTACAAGTAACCACACTGTCCTCCAGCACCATTGCTACTCTGCTTGAACTTGTGAACCCTCCTTCCTATGCTTCTTTCCGCAGCTTGGTAAGAAATCTTTTCTTGGGAATTTCTCAGTTATTCCCTCAGGAAATTCTTAGTTGGCTAGAGGCAGAAGATGGGCTCCTCTGCCAGCCGTACACCTTTGGGTAAAGGGGCTGCTGAGGACAAGAATCTGCTGGTATTACCAATTTTCTGTCATCATAAGCTGTTTTACAGTGAGAGCTGTGTGTTGACCATATTGCAGCTAGCACAGATGTATTGAGAGGAATATGAAGCTCTTAGCACTTCCTTCCATTCCTGTTTAATGAACACAGCTTGGCCCAGTGAACCACAGTGTCCATCCCTCAGCATGGAGGGATGCAGTGGTCCCTCCAAGGCAACAGCTGTGCCAGGATACATCCCTCTGAGCTTCTTGGCGTGAGCGTGTTATGGGAAACGTTCAGCTGATGTGTTTGTTCTGGCTCCTGGCTATGCACGTGATGCAAACACGCCTGGGCTGTTGCTGATCCAGAGCTTGCTGCCTGCTGGCCCTTTCCTCGTCAGCTGGCACAGCCTGGACCTGGTACGGGACTCAACCTCTGTCTCCCTCCTCCCAAGCCTGGTGGGGCAGCATGGGTGCTGCCAGGTGCACTCACATGCCTGTGTCGTGCTCTTTGCAGTGAATCAAAACAATTGTTGCAATTAATGGCTATTTTTCCTGCTTTGCAAGGATGTGTACTTCCTAAAGCCTTCCTTCAATGTTTATGGATTTTGTATACTTCTGGCAGTTTCTTTTTTTCCACCACATGTGCACCTGAAAAATAAACCTGTCATTTCCAGCATTTCTTCAGTACCATGGTTTTAGATTTTTCAGCAAGCTGTAGAACAAAGGCTCCTATCAACATTTGGAGTAACCTAATATTAGGAATAGCCTAACATCACTTCAGGTTTTTGCCACTTCTGTTACAGCAGATAGCCCCTAGATAGCCCCTGTAAGGATTGGTGGTACCCGCTTTCTTGGTGCTTGCAAACTGACAAATATGCAGCCTAGTTGTGTCCTGGAAAGAGATGGGCAAAAACAGCATCTTCATCCTTAGCAAACGTTCTTCCTGGTTATATTCACTTTGCATACAAATAAAGCAAAAAGTAATATTTTATTAGGAATCCAGTGGATAGAATAATGGACTGTAACTCAGCAGAGCTCAGTTCAGAGCTCTGCCACCGGCTTATTGGGCAGAGTCATTTGAATCATCACCATACAGCCTGGAATAAAGACACATTCTTTGTAATGCAATATGAGCTCTATAAAGAAAAAAATATTATGCAGGAGGAATAATAATAAATTCCTTCTAATGATAATAAAATTTTTTTTGTTTGTTTGTTTTCAGTTTTTTAATATATGTTTATGTTGTGCACAGTGGAATGAACCAGATTCCATTCTGTCTCATGCTTCATCAGTAATGCTGTTAACTGGCTTCCATTTCAAGGGGTGTGTGTGTTAGAGTATTATCTTTAGATGTGCCTTCAGATACAACTGTGCTTTTCCACTAAAAGTGATATAGCATTTCATTGTAGTAACTCTGGGCAGCATTTTTTGCATCTTCATTGCTGTTGCTAAGCCATAAAGAACCTGGACTGAATTATGGATTTCATACTAAGTTTAAATGCCTACCATTCATGGTGATGACGGGGAGGGGTCTTTTTATTTGTAAATGTGTCACAAAGATTCTTGGGCTGTGAGGACTGTGATCTCCTAAAAGTAATTTGCGTAAAGTCATTTGTGTTTGCATTTGCTCTTTAAATATCTTCTCTGGTTGTATGGGTAACACATAACATTTATTTTGCCTTATTTTATGCAAAGTAAATAATAGATACATTCAGGACTGGATCCTGAATACCTCAGCTAGTATACACTAGTGTAGCTCTGCAACAAGCAGGGTTACATCAGCTGAGAATCTACCCCTACCATCAGCTGTAAGTGCCAGTCTTTCCGTGCATTATACAAATGTTCAGTGTAGTTTGTCAGCAGCAAAGCTGTCACCCAACAGTACACACTGCCTTCTATCAGCCATTACTTTTCTGTCATCATCATCAAGTGTAGCTTAAGAGAATCTGTGCATCGTTTCTTTCCTTCTGAACAATTTCCATTGAAATAATTGACCTGCTTTTATGGTAATTTGGTCTCTGCTATTTGTTACTCCAGCATTTTGCAAAGAAAAATGCAAAACTAATGCCCTAGAACAGAAACATTCAGCCAAATTACTTACCAGTAATCCAAGGAATCATGGATAAATCCATTCCTCAAGTGGCTTCTCATTTGGAGCTTTATACCGTTTTCACCCAAGGGTTGAGATTTGGTGTTTTTGTGGGTGGAGGGGTTGTTTTGTTTTTGAAAGGTAATACTCATGCTCTCTGCCCTAGAGCAACTTTATATAAATCTCTTCTGAAAAGCATATCTGCCAGCACTGTCACTCCACCCACAAGCTTTCACTAGTAGCACCGGCTAAAAATATTTAAAGGGGCTGTTTCCACTTGTTTGGTGCATTTCATTTCATGTTTCTGCCTCCTCCTTTTCTCATCACTCAAAAAAAGTCAATAAAAGATATAATTTAAGCCCAATGTTTTGAAGTGACAACCAGTAAACAGCCTTATACAATGATTAATGAGTATTCAGGAATAGTTTGCTGTAACTTACAAGCAGGTTGAGGCCCACTGAATTTGTGTTAAAGTAAATGGAGAGATTCCAGTTATGGGTTGGGACCTTCACTGAGTCACTGGATATGCTATATTTTCCAGCTTTTTTTACAGCTGCTGCAGATGTTCATGTCAAGGTGTTACACTGTCCTAGGGAAGTACAAGGTAGTACAGAAGCGACACTCAAAGAGTCTGGGGTGTCTGAGAAGTTAAACAGTAAGGAGGACTTTAGTTTCCAGTTAAAAGCTAGAAACTATGGTCAATATGTGCGATGAAAATCATGAACTCTTTTAAAGAAAAAAAATCAAAAATCAAAATGAATGTTCTTCAAGCTTGGCTTTCTGTGGAGTTTCTGTGCTGCTGTTGCTTTTTTTTTTT